>JAOXNZ010000166.1:8927548-8937617 GCA_028566095.1 Kryptolebias brasiliensis
AGATAGATAGATAGATAGATAGATAGATAGATAGATAGATAGATAGATAGATAGATAGATAGACAGATAGACAGACACGGGCAAAAACATTATCGCTCACCTTTGGCTTTCGGTAGCGGATGATAATTAGATGCTAATTGGTTAGAATAAAAAGACAACACATGGTGTCACATATACTATACACAAATGTGGCATTCAGTGACATGCAAAAAATATATATTCTAACAGAGATACATAAGTTATATTGCTTGCTCCCCAACCCCTTCCTGTCAGTCAGCAGAGTTGTTAAATAATCAGTTCTGGACTAAAAATAGATTTTCTCTTAAGACTAAAGACACTTCTGGCCAAACAAACAGAACATTAAAATACCAAAACCACATGGCTGTGTGGAAACAAACACAGACGGTGTTACGTGGCTGCCTGTGCAAACACAGGTGGAAGTAAGTGGACAACTTGTCTCTCACGTCTGTCCAAACATGAAGCATCTCAGTGAGGGATCACTGATGAGGAAAGCTGCACCCCTTCATCACAAACCTGCATGATACCAGTTACAAACAGGTGAATGTAAAAGAAAGGATACACTGAATAACACTCAGAGGGAGGTAAACAGCAGAGAAAGGATGTTGTATATGGATTATGGGGTTTTTTATCACTTCATGCATTGTTAGCTGATAATTTACAGCAACCTGTCTTTAGCATGTGGCGTCCATTAGGTGAACACCAATACAGCATCAGTGTACAGCATCAAAATAAATAAATTACAGACAGGAAATGGCCCAGGATGAATCCTTAGAGGATGGATGTAACCTTGCACTCCAAGCTGTCGATATTCTCCTGACAGCAGAGCTCACGTTCCCTCCCTCTCCAGAAAGTGCATTAGACGCTGATGATATCTGAGTCCAGTTCGATCCTTTCCACACAAGCACCGATCTGTTAATTGGTTCCGTAAAGGGAAGATAAAGTGTGAGTGCAGGGGTTACAGGGTACAGAAGAGAAACATTGAGTCTCTCATGATGGATTCAAAGACAATGAGTCCTGGTTGATGTTTAGAGTTCCTCTTTCAGAAACACTGTTCTCAATAAGCTGCCACTCTGCAACATAAAAATCCTGAGGCAGTAGGAGGGTATGATAAGCAACATGTTGGTCCAAGAGTTTAAATAACTTCTTGTGTAATTGACTCATCAGTGAATTTTATAATGTGACGTTATCTGTGATGTGAGACCTGCTGCCTTATGTTGAGCTCACACTAATCACTGATGAAATTTAAAATTTTTCTTATTTTTTGGGGTGTCTGGGCAAAAAAAAGGTGAAACATAAAACTCACTAAACCAGTAAATGTTCTAATTAAACGTGTGGTTGCAAACAGTTCCTTAAAAATATACTTAGACTGTTTTTAAATCAGTTACTCTACAAATTAAAGCTTTTTTCCTCAATAAATCAGTGACCGTTTGCTGTGAAGTTTTCTGTATTTATGACTGAGGAGCTTGAATTACAAAAACAGCCTAAACACAAAAAGTAAAACATTAAAACTCTATTTTTAGAGGAATCAAAAAGAGAGCTCTTGGATTCAAACACCCACCTGGAACAACCTCCCCAGAGAGGCTGCAAACCTCAGGAGGATGACAGCAGGAATTATTTCACAGTTCTTTTTGTTTTTACTCTCATTTTTCTGAAGGGATTAGGGGACTGATCAAGGCTGGGCTGTTTTTGATAAGAGCCAAAAAGAACAAGTGAGTCACACCATCTAATCTCCCCATCATTGTCACCGGTGGACTTTTAGCCTCCTCCTCTGCTTGACGCACACCTCCCCATCATAAGAAGCTTAGATGATGAAGCATCATTCTCTTTCTTCTTTGAAACTCAAGGATGTCTTGTGCTCATGACCTGCTTTTGTTTATCGGGTATTTATTTTGCAGGAAACACCAAAGCATTGCAGTATCACCATATCTGATGTAATGAACTGATCTTTGTTTGTTTATTTCAATCAATCATTTAACAAAATTGGCTGCTGACGTTAAAGAGGTGATCATCTTTTCTTTGTTACTGTTTTTTGGGGGGTCAGCATCCCTGAGAGACTTTAAGAAACACATCTTTCAAGGAGAAACTCAACAATTAAAATCATCAGTCCTTCCGTTTAATTTTGACAAGAATCTGTGGTAGAAATCTTTGCATGAATTTAGATTTTTTAGTGAGTACAGCATTTCTCTATTCACTGTTTGCATGGAAATAAAAGGAAACATGAAGCTCCACAAATAAAGAAACCATCTGTCTTGCTCTCAACACAAAGCTCAAAATCAGCATTCATCATGTATGATTAGTGCATTAGTGCAGATGTGAAACTGGCTGCGAAGGTGTCATTAATGCTAAATGATTCGCTTTGGAGCAGCAGGTTTTAAAGCTGTCTGTTCTGTGTCTCAGGGAAAGCTCATTAGGCCTGCTGAAAGTTTGATGTATTATTTAAAAAAAAGAAATGGGACAAAAGATGAACTCATCTTAAATATTCAATCTTTGAATATTTAAAACTTGGTGTTCATTTTGTCAGTTCTCTGGTGCTGTGAGTGTTGGCAAACATGTCCGTCTTTGCTCTTCTGAACTAAGGAATCAAAGTGAAAATATCTCCAGTTTTTCTTGACAGGTTATTACTGAAGAGAAACAGCCTTAAAGTGCAGACTCAAGTTAGAGAGCCAACATCAAAACCACACAGTTGTCTCTCTTATGTGTTATAGACCCTCGTTTTTCAGGTTAATTAACTTACAGAACAACAAAAGCTCATTTGTGATTCTTGCTGAGAATGTTTGCAGACAAAGACTGACTGAAGTCCTGAGCCATGACTGGAAAAATATCTTCATGCAGCTGTTTTTACAATAAGTTTTCTTTTCTGGAAAATGTACAGGGAAGAAAACATTTAGACAAACAGTGTTTTTTAATGACTCTAGCTTAAATTTGAATAAACATCTGAATGTCCTGATTACAAAAGCAAGGCTGAAGTTTAATTTTTAAAGAGTATGTAGTTTCAAAGAGAGCTTGACTTCTTAATAGAACGTTTACTTGTTTTATGGGGTTGAGATTTGAGAAATACTACCTTCCCCAGTAGATTTAAATCTTTTTCTTTGCATTTGAAAAAAAATACAAAAATCCTATTTTTCATGCGAGTGAGATGGACTCAAATGTTGGCCCTCAGAGCAAGAATTACATCATCTCGACATATTTCCAGTGATCACAACACTCCCGTGTGAGGAGAAACATTCAGGTTTAAAGGTGCGCTGAGAGCCATTTTGATTTAGACCAACCGTCTCCAATGAACCATGATATGTAATTTACTGCTCCAGTCCAGCTTTCTCAGCTTCAGGTCTCAGAGGCACAAACATAAAATCTCTTTTCAAATACTGACACCTAAAGGTCAAAAAGGGTAACACAACTACACCTACTGATCAATAATTTCATTTTACTCTCTAATCAATACTTTAGTTTTTACCCATCTCATACAAACCCTTAAAAACATCTCATCTTACTTTTCTCAAATAAAACAAATCCACTTTGAATAAAACTTTAATTCACAAAAATACATTGACCATTTTAAAGAAAATGTACTAAAATGTACTTGAATAATTCATAAAAGCTGGAACATATCGACAGAAAAACACAAGAAGCATTAGAGTTGGTTTAGTATAATATATTTCAGCTTCAAGAGACATAGAAATCAATTATTTTTCCCCATATTTCTTCTATAAAAGACCCATTTTTCTGAAGCATTATTATGCAAAAAAATGGCATTAGAATATATTATGGGAGCTATGAAATCCCAGTGACAGAGTATAAAATTAAGTCACATCAGAGAGAGAGATATCCGCAGAAGAGAAGTCCATGAACAACAGGGCGAACAAAGAAAAACAATATATAATTAAAATAATACATATTATGGACCTTGATCTATCATCACTGACATGACAGGCATGGAGAATAGATGTATGGCTATAAAAGAATTCTCACTTTTCCACTGGATTTCACTTGAAAACATCGACACGTAATAACTGATGCATTTTTCATGCTTGTTTTTGAAGAATATTTATAATCATACAACTAAAGAGGTCAACTTCCATGTCTTTCAAATACAATATTGATATTGAAAAAGATGAAAAATACTGAATCCAAGTTCTAACTTTGCTTTCCTTCCTAAACATTTTTTTTTTTTGTTAAACAGTGAAAAACAAATGAAAATAAAAAGGGCTGCTCTCTGGCCATGTAGGCGACTCGTGGACACTTATGTTTTCCTTAAACTTTCGGAGGCTTTGCTGCATTTTTTTTTTTTTTTACATCAGTTTGTGGCGCTTTGTTTGTTGATGCAGAAGTGGACACTGTCCGTTCAGGTTTCACACCGATACTGAAACACGGAGGAAAATCCTCAGAGGCGAGAGAAAAGAGTCTTCTCTCTCTCACACTGTCCGTCTTTCTTTCTCTTTACTCTCTGTCGTAGGTCATCCTCGGCTTTGATAGGAGCAGTTCAGTCAGCTGATTCACCGTTTATGGCTGATGGAGGAGGGGGACGGGGCTGTTGGAATGCTGGCACGTTCCAATCAGGGCAACAGTTCTTCATTACAGCATTTCTGAAAGACACCATTTACCATCAATGTGCAACAAAACTCCAGCGGGTTGGTGCCCTCTAAAGGCTGCTGAATGACATTGCACTTATGTACAGAATCGAGCAAAAATATAATTACATTTTAAGGAGCAGAGACTGAATGCTAACAGACTGAACAAAATGTGGCCAATTGTCTGTCAACAAAACATTTCATGAAACACTGGACGGATTTGAAATTTTCAGGAACTAATCATTGGATGTACATCTACAACTGATTAATGTTTAAAGCCAACCCAATTCAGGATGGCTGCCAACTGACCTTGAAAAGACAAAAATATCAAAACGTCAGTCAATTTTACAGATACTGAACTACAATCTGATGTGGTGGTAGCTGGGAGTCATTCATAACACATACAGAGTGTGGCATCTCACAATATCGCATAAATTGTGCACGTTTTCAAAGTTTTACCAAAACTGTTCCAACCATGCCATTTTGTCAGAGCGTTCATTTCATTGTCAGATTATCTTAGTCCCAAATTCTGTCATGAAAGATGGAGGGCAATATGCCATCCTTTAAGAAAAGCTGCTCCTTTAATTTTACTTTGAATTCGAAGTTTACCAGCATTCTTAAAGCTGCTTTTCTAAATACAAACACAGATAAGCAGGTATATTTTCCTCCTATACCTGAAAATTATGCAATAATTTACAATAAATATTTGTCACTGATGTCTAACCATTGTCCTGTTAAGCCAGAAAGTCAGAAGTAAAGCCAGGAGTGTGTGACAGAACTAAGACAGCTGAGGTACTTTCAGTTCTAAAGAAAGTCATGAGTGACAATCAATCAATTCTGCCTGGTTGCCAAGGGTCCAAACCAGAGATCCCACCTCCTGATACTGAAAGACACTCAAATAATACAAAAGGCATTTGAGGGTCTATGTTGAGATTTGGAGAAGGCACTGAAGAATGGTTCAGGAGCAGCAGAGTTCAAATCTGTCCTACTGTGGCAGTCACGTGTAAGAGTTCCCACTCTGAAGCTCAATTTCTGCCTAGCGCAGCAAGTGTGAGCTGCTTTTAGACCTGTAATTACAAGATTTTGTGCGGTTTGACAGAGCCACTGGTGGGTAGTTCAAATGGCTTTAGCTTTAACCCAATAATAAAATTAAAAGTCAAATATCATCATACATAGTCTGGAATTTGATGCTCAGCTAAGACCTACAGTGGCAGAGAATCGTGCCATGAGAGGTCAGGTTTAATATGAAATAAAAAAATGAAAGTCCTGACAGTAACAAAGTAAAGTCACTATAACTTTGTTCAAATCTCCCAGTGACTACAGTGATGGTAAAAAAGAGACTTGTAGACACGAGCTCATGAGGTTAACAGTAAGGGAAACCGTTTGATTCCTTTTCAGTGTTCTGTCTGAGGCGGGCGACGTCACCTCTGACTCTTCCAGTCTGAGCTGCTGTGTTGTGAACAGCGAACCTAAAATCCTGTTAGTGCTGGTTCAACAGGCTGGCCAGCATGTGAACTAAGTTGTGTAGGAGGGGGTGCAAACATTGCCCCACTCTGACATACTGTGGACCTCAAAATGACCAACAGCAATGAGTTCAGATTGGGTAACCCGGTTATCTGGCCTGGGTTCAATGAAGCTGCCTGTTTCTGTAACATCCTTTATTATCAAAGAGTTTGTCCTTCAAGGTTCATTTTTACAGCTGATTTGTTAGTGCGAAAATACTGGATTAAATGTGTTAACACACTATAAGGTTTTATGGGGTTGTCAGCAGCACCCTTTTACTTTTCTAAAGAACAAATTAAAACCTAGTTAACTGTTATTAACTTATATTTAAAAGGTACTGACTATAAAGTAGGAAATTTAAACAAAGGTTATCCTTAACTGATTTGCAATTCTGAAATATGGGTATCCACTTTATGTAAATTAAGCAGTCGGCTGATTCAGTCAAAAACATGTGGAAGCTTGAGTCACATGATTGATCTGCATTAAGATGACCGTAGTCTGTGTAGGAAAACTAACATGGTGGAGTCGAGAAGACGTTTAGGTGGAAAAATATAAGGGAATCTGCTGCTAAACTCAGAGGGAAGGGAAAGAATGACCAGAACAAGTGTTGAAAATAAACATCATGGATGAAGCAACAGAGCTCAGCATTCAAACACAAGGCTTTTGTGAAACTTCTTCCTAATCAGTAAACTTATAGTTTCAACATTACTATCTTTTTATATCTGCAAACTTTACTCAGCAAATCTGAGCATAAATACGTACCAAAACATTTAAAATTGACAGACTTCTCATCCCCATATGACTCTTTTATGGATGTTATCAATGTTGACCTATTTTCAGTCACTTCAGCTGTTCATACATTTTACTTACACACATTAAGGAAAAATATTGTTTCTTACTTTGATTTTTTTTCTTTGACCAGTCTTCATGACTTTATGAGCACCTGTAATAAATACAACATATACAACCTAATTTAATAATCTAATATTTTTGGTTATGTGTTCAGTTTTGACATTTTGCTGGATATTTTTTAATGCTGGCAGAATGCACTGAAAATGACACTATTTAATGTGTAAATTAGTGCTCCTAACACATTTTATTATGGTTATTTTTACATCAGTAACGAAGTACAGATGCACAGAAACTACAGCATGTTAAGGTTTGGAGTTCAAACTTGTAGGAACAAAAGAAAAAAAAAACTTTTAAAATGTAAATCAAGAAAATGTGCTATAAAGCTTTTAGTTGTATTGATCCTTTTAAGGAAACTCAGAGAAAATTAAACTGCCTCTAAATGAGGAGCAGAGTGAAAGTGTTGCTTCAGGACATTTCTGCTTCACTGAAAGCCTTATAGCTACTAAACTCTTTCTCTTCCTGAAACACGTTATTCTCACTGACCAAACAGATTGCTGTTAAAGCGAGGAGGGGCGGCGGGGCTCAAGAGGTTTCTGAGCGGTCAGTAAACACAGACACCCCAGCACCAAAACAAAAGAGTAATATTATTTCTAATTTTGCAGAGGCCGACTCTCAGATCAAATCACTGGCTAAGAAATACCTTTTCTGGATGGCTCTCTTTCTGAACACAGCAACTCCTTTCACTCTGAATCGATTTTAGCGCCTCAAGGCATCAGTATGAGACAGCACATCATTCAGGAGCAAAGTGATAAAAAACAGCCCTTTTGTTTTTAAGAGAGCTCAAATGGCTCATATGCTAACTTGTGTCAGGAATGTTGAACTCTTCGTGCTTCACTACCTCCTGTGTTTGGAAACAGCGAGGCCCAACGTAGTCATTTCCATGTGAGACACACGTCATCAAATCGCAAGATTTTGTCAACTGATTAAATCTTAAGCCATCACTTGGAGGAAACTTTCCACATCAGAGTGGAAACGTTCCTGACTTCCACCTTTGAAATTAGTGAAAGAAGAGTTTAAATTTCATCAAAAACTCACAGTGAACAGGAAGTTTGATGTGTGAAAGTGTTGGAGTTAAAACTAGCAGTGAGAAATCTGATATTTTTATATGCCTGCAACAAACTTTTAAGACTAAAACGTTTTATTTCCCATTCAGACCACATCTCATGTTTATTTTTTTTAATTTCTCACTCAGAGGATCTAACACACACTGCTTCTGCTAAATATAATGCAGGAATTATAAACAGATTGATTACTGAAGCCAAAACAACCAAAAAAGCTCATCTGTCTAAAAAAAAATGAACAGGACTAAGTAGAAAGATTCACTAAGCAATTTCAAATTTCAGACTTCCTCATTGAGGCGCATCCTGCTCTAAAAAGAGACATTTTTAAACAAAACGATACTGATTTTTCTGGGAAACTGCATGTCGACTGATCAGGATTTCCTCAGACTTTTCCAGCTGTCGCAAATCGCTGAGGTCTGAAAATTAAATCTATTTTAACTCATTCATTCAACCCTAACACTTTTTAAGTGAGACTCAGAGATGTTTTGAGCGTTTTAAAACATTTACTGACAAACCACCTGTTGATAAATGCAGCTGGTTATGGAACTAATGGGACAAATCTCCCACTGAACTGAAAAGCTGTGGACGATACCACAAAGTACAAATGAAACATCTGCACTTCAGGTGAGCTGTGCCTGAAAAAGCTACATGAACTAGTTGTAGAAAATTAGAGGCAGGTTAGGCGGTAGGTTGGTTGCTGGAAACGTTCAGCCCTTCATGCACCATCAGCTGCCTACAGTGCTGAGTTCACTCTGAATTTTGTGCACCTAACCTGGTCAGGAGGAGCTTCATGAGTATCCCAGCAGCATAGGCATTGTTTTGAGGACACACACTCACCTGGCTCAGAGCTGCTGCAGGGGCTTGGAGGGGAGATCTTTAAAGCAGGACACAGTTGGATTTCTTTTTTGCCTTCTTTTTTTCCACTGGCGTTTTCCTATTTATCTGTCTGACCAGGTCATAGAAGATCTATGAAAGAAAAGACAAAGTGCACACAATCAGACCCCATCCCAGTACAAACAAGGTATGAAACCTCATTACGAAAGTAAATCAGTCAGATACAAGTCAAAGAGGAAAACTGATGTCATTTTAATAAGAAAAATACAGTTAACAGACCCTTTGGTAAATAAGAGTTTCATGTGATTTTGTTTGCTAGATGAGATGAGTTTTGGTCGAACCAGAGCTCAGTTTAATAAACATGAAATAAGAATATTTTGGCTGACGTTTGTCTCCTCTTTGCCCACAGAATGACAAGGTCCCCCATTCTTTGTTGCTGATTGAACTCACATCAAGGACATTGATCTTTGATTTAGCAGAGGACTCTAAAAAGGCACAGTTGTTCCACTGTCGGGCCAGATTCTGGCCCTGCTCCTTCCCCACCACACGTTCATCTTCCAAGTCGCACTTGTTCCCTACCAGGATCATTGGCACCTGAGACACAAAAGAAATAAGTCAGTATGTTAGAACTTTATTTACATAAAGCTGTTTAGGTTACTCCAAATACATATAACCCATGTTTACCTCGGTTTTCATTTACTTCATCACAACATTCTGATTAGCCAAATGTCTGGCTCCAGGTTCATTTCCAGCACAAGCAAAACTCCACATTATGAGTAATCTAAAAAAATAAAATGTTTAAAATTTCTTTAAGCCCCATCTTTAGACCATATAAATTGATCTATAAACTGAAGAACATGCTGGTGCCCACTGGAGGTGCTGTGGTTTAACCTCACCACCACGTTTGGTAAAACTGACAGAAAGACAGACTCCACAAATGTTTACCACAAATTAGTGATGTTAATTTTCATCTTGTGGAAAGCCATGTAAAGACACAGTAGCTATAAAAATAAACAGTCATAGATCACTACACATTTAACACACTGCCTGATCAGCTACAACACAATCCAGAGAAGAGTGGACTTTTTTCAGCTTCTTTGGATATTTTTATTGTGAAAAGCGGTGCTTTTTCCCTAACAAAGGTTTATTTTTAATTTGAACACCATATAT
>JAOXNZ010000166.1:8944754-8955793 GCA_028566095.1 Kryptolebias brasiliensis
ACCAAAAAACATCCAGAACTGTTAGACACTCACTCATTTTTTTTTGTAGGACTAAACAACATGGCATCTGTCTCACTGTGGGTTTAAAATAAAGATCTGAGGGAAGTGAAAACTGCGATGAGAGGAAATTGTGAAATCATAAAAATAAGGTGAAGACATGCCAGTTTCAAAGTCAGTGGCACGCTACAGTATAAAAATCAGCCAACTGGGTCACTACAAGCCTGGGTACAGATTATTTGAGGATTTCTTCAGATAGGTTTAAAAAAGGTGTATTTTTTAAATTTATTTATATTGCAAAATAATCAAAAGTTCAGAAATATGTTTATCAGTTAGTCAAAAAAATCTAAAAATCGTCAGGAAAAAAAGAAGTACAAAACTACAACCAGAGTCAGCAAACAAGTATTATCTTTAAGTTTCAAAAAAATCTCCTTTATAAAAGTAGAGATTAATACTTTTAAACAACCAGTTGAAACGAGCAGCAGATTGGAATTAAAACTATGTTAAAAATCAGAAAGAAGCACCCAAAACAACAGCACGTCCTCACTTGATAAACAACCATATTTTTTACAAACCAACAAAAGCTAATCATTAGCCGTTCTGGGAAGAAGATGATCCCCTCCTACACTGTTCTTATTCCAGCACCCTTCATCAAAATTCTCAGAGAGGGCGTGTAAAGGACCTTCATCTTCAATCACGAGCGGTGGCCAAGTAGGATATAAAGCCTGAACTGTGAATAATTCATATTCTCTAATCCTCAAAAAAACAAAACAAAAGAGGGGTTCAGGGACGAGTCGGTGGACAGAGAAGAAAAAGAGCAGGAGTCGTGCGCAGACACTACTGCTCTTTCATGTAAACTTTCAAGCTCAAAGTCAAGTGTGTGCACAGCATCACATAAACAAATGCCATACAATGTCACACCTAGATTTAGGCTAGGATTCACTTGTCAGCTAACTGCACGTCAAGTTTCTTGGTTCGGGGCTGCGGGGTGACCCTTGTTAGGACAGATGACGTCAGAGGCCTCCTGTGTGACAGAGCCAGTTACTTTATAATGTGACAGCATTGGAGGCCAACATGGAGGACGGCAGCTCCTTTAAATTCCACCTTCCTTCTTTTTATAGCATTGCAGGAGGAGCAAAACTGAGACGCGTCCGTTCTAATGTAAACACGAGGACCTTGGCTTGCAACTCGTGCATATAAACCAGTTACTTGTGCTTGTCTAATTGGGACATAATTAGCAAAATCTGTTGGGGAAAAAAGTGCAATTAAAAAGGCCAAGAGCTTGGTAGGATTTTGATCACTGTGAAGAAAAACTTGAGAAAAAAAACATGCAAAAAATTAGCTTTATTCGTTTTATAGGTTTCAAAATGTGAAAACGGTTTAGAACTGAGGTTGAGAGCATTTACACAAATCTAATCAGTTACTTTCATTTTTGTTTTCTAACATTTATAATAAACAACTAAATTTCGGAAAATAACATTTGTGTCACTTTCCATTTTATGAGTCTCTTGTTTTATCCTGACAGGTTTAATCGAAGGCAACTGGACTTCTCTCTTGATTCTTGAAGATATTTCACTTATCGGAGGAGCTTTCTCAACTCAAAATTGAAAAATGTGGAGTCTCAAGCTGTTGTTCGGCTATTCATCTTCATCACAAGATGAAGATGCCCTGGATGACACAAAACCTACACCAGTTCACTGGATCTTTGACTCCATGTCAAAGATCCAGTGCATTCTTTTTATTTTTCTTTAGTGGTGTTGCTTTCCTTCCTTAAATCCCAGGCTTACTGTGTTTATTTTAGATGAGAAATCTCTCTATAGTAATGGCTGCAGGTCTTTCACCAGGTCAAATGCCAAATGAATGAATTTTGCTGTAACTGGGCAGACATGCCAACTAACCAAATGTGAGGAGACCTGCTTTATGTACGTGTGTGTGTGTGTATGTATGTATGTATGTATGTATGCATGTAGGTGGGTGTGTGTGTGTGTATGTCTCTTATGCAACTGTGTGCACTTACCCTATCAAAAAAAAAAAGAATATGGAAACTGTGACCAAGGTAGCAGACACAGAAAGCACTTCTTCCTCTCGTTATTATTTTGGTTTGCTCTCAGTCACCCCATGCCACAAAGTTTCATGAAAATTTCCTAGTGGTTTGCTAGTGAACCAATGACGACGGTCAATGTTTGCTTATAAATTAAAAATAAATAAATAAATAAGGCAGCATTAGTGTCATGCTGAGCACAGGTAAAAGTGAAATAGTTTTAATGTTAAGTTTTAACTTCAGAAAGATAGATGAGCTTGATGCCACCGTCTTTAACTCAAATTATCTGTTTAAATAAAGTCTAAATAAAGTCAGACTGGTAATCAATTAGCCGTTAACGATCAGCTTTCCTCCTCCTGAGCTTCCAGCCATGAGTAAGCCTACAACACATGACTAAGACATGACACCTCATTTGCATAGAAACCTTAATAGCAATAAAACTGCACACAATGCTGAACTCTAATCTGCCTGCCACCTCATCACACACATACACACACCCACACACACAGAAGGCCATTTAAGGACAATGGCCTTTACAACAAAATCTCTCCTTACGACCCTCAACAACGCGTTGTCACTTCCAACAAAACAAACACGCTGCTGTCATTCCTCAGCTCTCGTAGTAACCCCAGCAAATAAGGAGCGAAGGAAAGCCACATCCCACAGAAAACATGCTGCTCCATCACATCACTGCATCACTCACCCAATGAAGCCAAAAGGTATGTATCCATCTAAGGCTGGAAACTGGTTTTGGCAGTGCTGCTAGCAAAAGCACGCAGCAAATGTGAGGCAGGATAAAACGTAAAGCGGTTTTAGAGGAACAGGACGTTTCACAATGAAACTCCAGCATCCAGGAACCCGTTTCCTGGTCTACTGGGGCTGATCGGACAGCAGTAAAGCTGTCACAGCAACTGACTCAGCGGGATGGGAAGACTGACAGCTGTCCTCTGTATCTCACCCCTCAGAGCAGATGCACACATCCGCTGGTTAAAATAGAAGCAGCAACACCAAATCTGGTGTGCGTTTGCTTCTTTTTAACCCACATGACTCTTAAAGGGGATTTGCAGAAAACGCCCAGGTTTAGCAGCAGAAACGAACAGGTTGATATGGCAGTAGTGGTAGGGGAATATGTTTGTTTTTGTTGTTTTTATTGTTTTTATTATGTCAAGCATCTAGTTAATCATCGTCACCACAGAAACCAATACATCAAAGTGAGAAAATACAAAACCACTAACTGCTACAGAGAAAAGAAAACCTGTAAAGGGCAGAGTTATGGTTAAGATGGCATCATAGTGCTCATTTATCATCTTATTTTCTGTTAACACCATTCGGGTGTTCACACATTGTGCAGTTGATAAGACTAACTAGTTAAGCCATAAATTGGAACTAATTAACTAAAGTAGTAAATTAAACGAACCTTCCCTCTAATTTATCCTAATTAGTTCCATAGTTCTTCCTAATAAAGCTACCCAGGAAATTAAGAATTTACAAGCCAATAAAATACTCCATTACTGCCAGCACTTGTTTACAACTTTTTGTCTTCTTTTTACAGTGGCAACTACAAAAAGAGAGGATCTTTTAGTATTAGATACTTTTCTGATAAAACCCTTAAATGTAGACGATTTGTATGTTAAAATATGGATCCATAAACTAAAAAAAAAAAAAAAAACACAAAGAAACTCTTGCTTCTCTTCACATCCACTGAAATCCTAAAATGCCTAAATGAGTCAAAGTAAAAATGCAACTAGGCACCAAAGAGTTTGCTGTGGTTTATTATGACAAAGACCTGTAACTGTCAACTGAAGGCATCAGAGGCTCTGGAGCCTTGACCTGTAACCACATCCTCTTTCCAAAGCACAAGAAGCCCTCATGCTGATAGGATGGAAAAGGAGTCGCTAACAACTAAAAAAAACTCTTCCAATCTCTGTTCCTGTTAAAGACTCCACACGGCAGGCTAGTATTAGAGGAGGGAAGTTAATGTCATTTTTCATCTTTAAACCCTTGTCACCGTGACATACAATACTATGGAAAAAGTATGCATAATCACAATACTTTGCTTCCAAGAAGCCTGACTTCGTTGAAATTGTTTCAAGTGGTCCTGATCAACAGCACTCTGGGCTTTTTGAAGCTCTTTTAAAGTTTTGTTTTCAATCTCCATGTTGTGCTAAAAATGATGAAAAGTGGACAAATGGGTCTCAAAAGAAGAGGTGTCAGGCCTAAAAAAATAAAACTACTACGTGACAGTCATGCCTGCAAGAAATAGGAAAAAGATATGATAGCGATGCCTCATCCTTTAGTTAATCCATGACACATTTCCAGCTAATGGCTCTTTGGGAATCACCTTGTTGGTCCATCATTCTGACTTACTGTTGATATTTTACATGGATTCAACAAAGAAAATGGTAACAAACTGTCCAATTTGCAACATGCTGATGTTACCTGAGTGCCATTTCAAATCGGTCCTTGTTAAGTTGTTCGTTATACACAGCGCTATTTAGATCACAGTTAAAAGGTTTAAAGCGTGCCACTGAAAAGGGTCAAATACTGGAATGAAAATGAGAAAACTATGTTCTTCAGGAAGTCTCTAGTAATATTGCTCAGTAGCAAAAAAACATGAATGACGACTCAATGGTTTTACACAGTAATATACATGGTGTCACATGAAATTAAAGAAATCACATCTTAGAGACAGTCAGCTGTTTTAAAGACTGAGGATCACGTAGACCTGTCTGCAATGAGGCTGAGTATTTATAATTTGAGGATGAAGTACACCTTTCCTGTTTTACATCACTGTCTCTGTAGCAAAAAGAGTTATCCTACAACAGGCTGATACCCAGACAAGAGAAAGTCACTGCTGCTCTGAGGTTATCTCACCGTGATTCTACCTAATTTGCTTAGCATATGCTTATCACTCCGGGTCATGCTAAGTCCCCTGCAATCTATGGCTACACCGCACGACGGGTGCTTATCACGTTTTAATTTAATTTTTTGTTGTTTTTTAGCTCCCCCTCTTTCAACATTCAATAAATTCAGTTTAAACCGTAAGCCTGCTTACCGCTAAATCCTCACAATCCCGGCAATTAAAGGCAACATCTGCCTACGAGCAATGGCAGCAAAACCTAAGTCCCGTTATGAAGCTCGTTAGCAAAATACCGCTAACTAGCTGGCTTAACTGTCTGCTAAGGGTGTTGTGCCGAAAAAGGCACCCCCGCCGGGAACAGCAACCCCCTCTCGTGAAAAGGCCATTTTAATCATCAAAACACGTTAGATAAAGATCTAAAGTGACAAACTGGCTTGTACTTTTCATGACCTGTGACTAAATAATTACATTTTCATTTTGATCTACATACGTGGGTTGCTTCTTTAAATGTCGGGGGTGCTTTTTTTCGGCACAACACCGACACTTCATCACACCGTTAGCTGCGGCTCGTTAGCAGGCGAGCTAACTAGCCCCGACATTCCTTCTCCCCACTCCTCCGTGTGGTCAAAACACAGAGAGCCTTTCGGAACCGAGCTCAATTGAAAATCCAAACGTCAACCAAAACACACCGACCCGTAAACCAGCCCGCCTCGCTGCCCGTACCTCCCTGGGAAAGACACAGCCGATGTAGCTAACGTTACCTGCCCTTCCGCCTGGCCTTGACTAAAAATGGGAGTGCACGCTCCGCTTTTTTTTTTTTTTTTTTTAAACTTGAAGACATTTTTTTTTTTTCTTTCTCATTTACCGGATAAAACGAAGCGCCCGCCGTTCACTCTGCCGCTCGACCCCTCGGGTGTCCACGACACGCTTTTCCCCCCGGAACAGGCGACTTTCAGCTCGTACTAAAGTTTGGCTCCGCACCGCACTCACCGTCACTGGCTCCGCTGCCTCTCGCCGCTCCGCAAGTGTCAAGTTGGGGAGTTCTTCTTCTTCTTCTACTGCTGCTTCTTCTGCTTCTTCTTCGCCTCCAGCGGCGTCTATCTGAGCGCAGCGGACGTCATCGTGACTGTTTCTCATTATTCTTAAAAGGGCACGACACATGGACCCGAAATGATTATTACTTACCAACACGAGAAGCAAAAACATGGATGTAAAAATAAAAGCAGGACTGCAAAAAATGTGTTGGCAAAATCAAGAGTGGTGGGAAGTAAGTGAGGGAAATCACTCAAATACTGTTACACTGAGGGCATTTATTTATCAGGTCATTGTTAAAACACATAGGAGCTTTTAAAAATACAACTTTTATTAGATATCAAATAAAAGGTGCTTGGCCATAATGTACTTTAGGTAAATGATCAAATGCCCAATCATTTTACCAAAGATTATAGGAAAAAAGTACAAATTTGTTGAACATTTTCTTTCATATTGAATAAATAATTGGCTTTATCTCATGTCTTTGCATAAAAAGTAGTTCCACATCCATCATCTCTAATAAGGTACACATTAAAGATTCAGTAATAACCATCCAACAGGTTATATCTGTAGTTTTACTACAATACTTCAACTACAATCTGCTGCAACACACCTTAAAGATGGTTTCACATGCAGGACTTTTACATATAAGCTTTATATTCCTGTTGAAATATCTAAAAGATCAGAAATACTTCATAAATCATTCAGCTTCTACACTGCATGAGTTGCAGCCGTTTTAAGTGTTTTAAGGAAACTTTAACCAGATGTTTCAAGTCCTCTGAGAAGATAAACATCAGAGGATTTGATTCAGACACAATTAGTATTCACAATTAAGTTGTAATAAAACTGTTTTTTAACAAAGCCGTCCTAAAGTGTGAATAATCTTTAGTTCAAAAACTGCTTCATTTTTAAGTTTTTGGTCAGGACTTTAGTCTGAATATTAGTAAAGCATCGAGCTAAAACAATCAGCTAATTAGTGTCAAAACAATAAAATTTTATGTTTCATTCTCTCAAATGTATTTGCTTTCTTTACTTTTACTTTAAGTGTTATTTACTGTACAGGTTTACTATAGATTATAAACTTCTAAAGCTACGATTGATAGGAAACTGATTTATGAGCATACACATTAAATATACTTTTTCCAAAATAAATTATGCGATTATCTTCTTCTATCCTTCTGAAAGCATGCAGAATATACATTACATATTATTTTTTGAAGAGTTGTATTTCACGTTGAACAAACAAAGACTATCTCTCACATTTTTTGTTGACAACTTGCAGACCGTTAGATTTAATAGATAAAGAAAACACCAGATGTATTAAATAATCCCTGATCGGAACCACATCTCAGTTCTTTTACGTCTAGTGACCTCCACATGTTAGACCACGTTAATAGACAACAGATGAGTAACAAGAACGTGAAGGAACGTGAAGGAACAGTGCTCCCTCGTGTGTCTTTTGCTGCAGAACATTGACGTGGATATTTTCTACCAAGTGTTCCCTCTAGTGGGCCGAAGTACCATACCACATGCTTTAAATGTGGTTTAACTGCATTCATAACACTTCAGACGCACTTTACAATTTCTGTCTTTATTGTACCATAGTACAATCTGCTTTACAGATTTAATACAATATGCATCAATCCCTTGCATGAGTTTCTCCATTCAAATGAAGTGCCTGTGCCATTCTTTGTCAAAAGCAACCCTCACCACAGAGTGTGTTGAATGTAAAAATCACTGTCACACAAAACAGAACAGTCCAATAAAACTCTTTACAGCCTAAAATAAATAAAACACTTTAAAAACTAAGTAATAATCCAGGAATGGCATTGTGTCGGACAGAAATGTGCCTTCATAGTGCTGAATAAAATGTAAAGGCCAAAGCACACGATGTGTTAAAGGGAAATAAAGACTGACATAAATGGATACAAGCGGAAAGCCTTTACTGTATATATACACAATTCATTACGTCTTCCATGTGCAATATCTTCTTTTTTTTTTCAGAGATTCAGCACTATTAGAGCTCGTCTCGTGGGATATGTACTGTATGTGAACAGAACTGGAAGCAAACGTCATCCCCACAAGCTCACAAATATCAAACACCTTTCACCACGTCTGTAGCTCAGAGTGCCGGGGGACACAGATGTCACGGGACAAGGCAGAGAACGGCAAGAGGCAGATCTGTAGATGGCTCGTGAAGAAAGAAAACTGAAGGTGAGGTCAGTCCTTCACTCCTCTGGCAGTTCATGATGGCGGGTATAGTTTCTGCTGTGTTATGTGATGGGAATTCTGCTCCTCCATTTCTTCTTTGTAACTTCAGCAAGGAATTCAAAAAAAGGGTCTAGTGAATAAAGGAGTGAGGTGGTCCTCTCACTGATATTGTCTGTAGTCTCCAAAAGGGGAGGTGGGAATGGGAGCGGGTCCGGGGCCAGGTTCTTCTAACTGGGGCCCTGGAGAGAAAAATGTATTCAATCCGAGCAACATAAAAGCCAATTTAAGGTCTAAACAAAACACAATTTCTAACCACATTTCAAGAATGCTTACTCTACAGCAAAATACCCAAACTGATCAGACCAGATGCAACATATTTTCCTTAGAAGACTATGAAAAACACTTTAATCGTTTCCATCTTTTCAGCTTAATGTCCAACTTATTTTCCAGATGCATTAAGGTTTTCTTTCTGCTATTTCTGAATAAATTAAAGGCAAAGTCTGTGAACTTTCATATTATTTTATAAATCATCTTAATGGTTTTAACAGAGGCTGAAAAATACGAGCAGACCGTGATGTGTTCAAACTTCCCAAATTCTTCTTTTTTTTTTCTAATACTGTTATTTCAGTTTCATAGTTTTCATTTGTTTAAACCTTAAACTAATCAATAATTATAACTCATAATATTGATAAGACATAATCAGGGGTGGAAATTTTTTACCAGCCACTATTTTTCTTTTTTGTGTGTAACGCTTCTTTTGGTTACAAACCATCATTCATTAAAAACTCATCATTGTCATTTCTTTTCCATTTTTCGTTAAAAAACCTGTCGTTTAACTTTGGGTTCTTCCCTCGACTCCATGAGAAACGTTTTTGTTGTCTGCCACCCGCTTAACTCTCGAAATGTACCGTCACATTGCTGAGCTACTGCTCAAATTTTCTCTTTCTTCTAATGGCATTTAGAGCAAACTAGCAGCAGCTCAGGCACATTGCTGCCCCCTACAGGTCAGGAGTACAAATTGACTGCATTTTTTTCCCTGTTCAAACTGCAAACCTGCCACGGTGGCTGGTGCGTTGTTCAAATTTACACGCCACTTCAAACATTTACCCGCATTTGGCCAATGGCAGGTGCCAATTTCCACCCCTGGACATAATATTGGTACTTATTTTATTATAAAAACCTTTTCAATACTCGCTGTAGAACATAAACATTACTGGTATTAATTACACCTTGGCTACTCTAAAACATACTATCATTTTATTTCTCACGTGATTATCAGAAATACAATAAAAAGAATTTAGTCATCTTTAAAAGATTATTTCTACTTTTAATTTTGTACAAACATCTACAGTAAATATTTTAAAGTCACCAGCTAAACTGAAAACAAACAAACAAAAAACAGGATGATCAACATATGTTTCATGGATTGTAAAGAAATATTTGACATGCATTTTATTTTAAATCTACAATTATAATAGATGTTTTTTTGCCTGGAGACAAGATTGTTTTGTGCAAATAACATTAGCATGTAGGGAAGTGACTCACTCTCCTACAGTAAAGTAAACATGCATGTCAGGGTGTTGAGTAACAAGATGTGAAGCTGCTGTACAGCAGATGCTTTTTATTTGCCAAAGCAAACATCATCCTGTATTTAGAGACATTTAAATATGGACAACCTACTACCCACTACGACTACCTTCTTATATGTAGAAACAGTGAAACTATATTCAGACTTTTGCTGTCAATAATGTTGGAACAGATGGACGTGATGGTTAGTTTGTCTAAATTTCTATACATCACATTTAATCACAGTGGATTTTATAAGTATCCACTGTAAGTAATTTTATGGGACACGGTCTACTCGTATTAAAAGGAAAAAACTCACCAGTAGGGAACTGTGAAGAGGCGAATCTTGTGAGCAAGATTCCAGCGCCCTCTATCAACGCCAGCAGAATACCTCCCATAGCTGCAGAGCCAACCATAGCAACTGGTCCATCTACACAACACCACACATTCATTCAGTACACCAATATACAAAACTTGTGGTTTACTTAGACTAAAACATTGAAGTATTTATTATATATCCAAAAATAATATTTAAATTGAACCACTTTAATGCACAGTATCTGATGTGTTTTCTGTCAGCCTCCATTTAGTGACTCACTTCTGGCTGCAAGAATAGCTCCTGTCATGGCCCCACTTGTTATTGAATTCCAGGGATCCTCCTTCCCTCGTACTTTTACTAAACCACAGTCAATCATGGAGAAGAGGCCTCCCCACACTGCGAAGCTACCTGCATTACACACAAATAAAAAACATATAAGTTATAGCAATCAACAATTTAGGGTTTCACAAACTGTATGATTTTAAAATTGTATTTTCCCCCTCAAATAAAGAACCGTATGAAAGGTTTTCTGATTACTTCGTCCACTTACCTGCAAAATACCACAACTTACAGCATAAACAATTAAACTTTCTTTAGTATATTTCAACATAACTAATTTTAAGACACAGAAGAGAACGTGGGGTCAAAAAAAGGATTATACTGCTGCAACAGTGAAAAAGGTTTCCAATATTTTTATGTAAACAGCAATATGCTAACCTGGTTACAATCAGGATTTTTGCAAAAATAAAAAAACACGATGTACTAAGATTTTTGGTATTTGTTCTTACCTCCTAGTTGTGGAGCTCTGGTCTTGATGGCAGTCAAACTACCTCTCATCCTGTGGCTCATCCCCTGCAAAACACAACAACAAAAACAGATCAGCGCAAAATGGTTCCCAGTTTCTGAGTTCAGAGTTTGAAGGTTTTTTTAGTTTTTAAGTAAAAACATAAACCTTCAGGAGTTAAAAGATATTTTCTTAGTCTGTTTCCAGTAAACAGACCGCCCCCCCCCCC
>JAOXNZ010000166.1:8978872-8992594 GCA_028566095.1 Kryptolebias brasiliensis
TCTCTCAGTCATTCAAATCAGGTGTGTCAAAGCAGAGAAACATCTAAAACATGCAGGACAATGGCCCTCGAGGACCAGGATTGGGGACCTCTGCTTTAGAGGGTCCAGTGGGTTCACCAGATGTGAGCCAACTCTTTTCTCTTATCTCAACAAACAGAGATGTGTTCCTCGGTGCAGACATGATCAGGTAAATGTTACAAAACAAAAACATGTTGTGTAAATAAATAACATGTTTCTGTCCCTGGAAACAAGCAGACCTTTAAATGATGTAAACACTAAAAATCTGTCATAGTAACAGTGTCTGCACAGTTTCCACTCACCTTGGCTCCAGTCTGCTGCGTTTCCTCTGCTGGCGTTCGCTTCCACCACAGTCGACAGCTCGTTGATGATCAGTTTAAAGATCTTCACGAGCAAAGGAATGTTGGTCCAGCGCTCCGGGTCTGTCCAGCATAAAAACAGATTCAAGATCTAAACATTTGCTGAAGAAAATAACAAACTGAAACAATGTTTTATTGCAGCACAATTAAGGATTATTAAGTCTTACTCTTGGCAGATTTGGCGCGTGTACGGATGCCTTCATCTGGGTTGTAAATTTCCTCTCCCTTCACCATGATGTCTTGAAGACGTTTGTCGTCAGTGTTGATACCATGTTGAAGTAGCTTACACAGCGCAACAGTACTGTAGTGGTAAAAGAAGTAAAAAGATCAACAAGTTTGTTCAATAATACAATATTACTAATTATCATCCACTGTATTTACACACAGAAAGTCACTATTTTAGCTCACATTCGTTTGTTTTTTTAAAAGGAGAACTTCCTAAGGTGCATCTTTGCTAACAGACTTGAACAGTGACACCAGCAGTGTCTATTCTTTATTTTATCACAAGATGTTACAAATACATCTGAATATGTGATCCAACAGGATGAAGGGAAATATTCAACAGTTTTCAGCACTGTAGATTATACAGTGTTGGAGATATTAATAAATATTCCCTAAACTTCTTATCCCAGAGAGATTTACATGAAACATCTGTGCACGTCACTTAAACAAATAAGACTAATTCAATCTGCATCCTGAGTGTGGATGGTGTTAAAGATGGGTTTGTACAGGTCCTTAAAATTAAGAATCCCTTTTATTTTAAAATGAATAAAACATATTAGCAAAACATATCTATTACAGATAAAAGCATTAAAAGTTAAAGCAGACATTTTCTAATTCTGCTTCATATTTTTTGTTGAGAAACTTTAGCTGTAGTTACAAACCTTTGGGCTCAGTTAAAAAGTATTAATCAACAAGTTAAAAACTATCTAAACTGCTGTGGTACAGGGTTTTCTCTGGGCACCACTATGAGAAGCTGGCATTAGCTGTTTTAACCTGTTGCAGGCTTTTAGGCCACCTTTGGCTGGAGGTCAAACTCAAAAACTTTTTTTCTTACATATAACAATTTCACAGCATTAATCAGTAATTACAAATACAGAAACTTTATTAACTAAAACGTTGCCTGACCTGACTTTACCCTCGTACTGTCCGTAGAAAAGATGCTGCCTGCTCATCCACTCAGTCATGACGAACTCCAGGGCAGGCTTCCCCGTTGGGCCCGGCAAACTGCACAGAAACTCCAGCAGAGGATCCAGCTGAGAGTGAACCAGGTGGGCAAAGACCATGATCAGAGACTACAGAGGATAAGAAAGAGAGGAGAGACAGTGAGATACTGAAAGTATAAAACACAGCATGTATTACATTCTCTCCTCCATACCTGCATGACACTCAGAGTCTCGGCTTGTTGCATTTTGCTCAGAATCGCTCGAAGGATCTGGTCCAGCTGTTCCCCGAGCTCCGTTCCCGCTCGAGAGATAAGTGTGGACACCAACCTGCCCACGAAGGCAGCTGTGAACTCGGAAGTCCGGGGGTCCAGCAGCTGGTTCACCACCTGCATGACGTACCACAGTCCACTGTTGCCCTGCTCGTCCCTCCATTGGGCAATCTGCTCGAGGGCCACAGAGACATACGCCCGCAGACACTCGCCCCCATTCTTACCAAGGAGAAAACATGAAAAGTGCTTCAGAGCAAGGAAAACCACCTGTGGTATAATTTTTCTGCACTAATGCAATAATTTTAAATTTACAGGAACGTTTTTTTGACTAATTGTGCTCATGTCTGGATGAGAAGAACTCGAATGCTTACCTGCATGATTGTGTTGTCATCAGTGCGTAAGGTGCACTGTGCCACCACAGGAAACGCCTGACACACCAGCATCTCTGACAGAGGGGGTTTAGTGTTTCGGACCACTGTGGTCAGGATGTCTATGGATGTCTGGACCGAGCAGCACAAAGAGACAAAATGTAGTAAATCTCAGGAAAAATATATTCGTCTCAGCACAATCAACTTACTACTTACGGCACAGAGTCCAGTGGGGATCTTGTCAGGTGGAGCCTGCATGATGCTGACCAATGTGGGTATGAGACGCATCTGCATTGGGCCCTGGCAGCCTTCGATCTGCGCCAGCTCCTTGAAGATGTCCTGAGCCAGAGATGCCACCACAGGATCTGCAGAGGGGAGAGGAGACATAGCCTGAGAAAAGATGATAAAATGTGTTTTTAACTGAAACATCCAACTCCTTCTAGAAAGATTTAGGGGAAGAAGCAAAGAAATTTTATTTCCTTGTCCATTTGATTTTGCTAATAGAGAAAAAACGGAAAATTTAAGGCCAGTACCTAAAAAAAACACTAGATATGGTGAGAATACAACAAAAAGTATGACAAAGAAGAAGAGCTCTGTTATTACCATTATTATATTTAAGGAAAATGGCAATAGTGAGGGGGCAGATCTTATTCTCAGCACTGGTGGTGAAGGCCGAGTCGACGGTGCAGACGATGCACAGCGTTTCCATGACGAGTGTCAGCACTTCTGAGCTGAACTGGGCAGCAAGTTGGATCAGTCCCTCTAAGATGCTGGGGAGGAAGGGCTGAAGAACATGCGTGCTCTCAGACAGCTTCAACTGATCACAGTACCTGTAAAAAGACACAGATAGAAGAAATCCATTAACAAAAGTATTCATCTGAGATTTTTGCCTCATCGTAATGGATTAGGGATCCTAAAATCTATAACAAAATGTGTAGCGAGAGTTAGAAATGGGCATTTTAGTTAAAAGCCGATATTAGTTTTGCACCTTTGACTTTGTCATCAAAACAAAAATTGTAAGTCCAAGTTATGACATAGGAAACAAAATCCAGATCACCCCCAGATGGCCCTGACTGCAGAGATGCGGACGGACGGCGGCTGGCTCTCGTGGAGGCCGCTGACAGTGGCCTGGAGAAACTGCTGGATGAGCTCAGGAGACATGGCTGCCGTGAAGCGACTGGCTGCCCACAGAGCTCGGCCGAGGAGGAACGGAGACGCAGCTGGGAAAGAAAAAATATATATAATAAAACAAGACTGTTAGGAAGAAAGAAAAGAAGATAAAAATGAGATGATTAGAAAGAAAGAACACACAAAACGACAAGAATATATTAAAATGAACAAAATACATTAGCAAAAATGAACTATTACAGCTATAAACACTAAAAGTAAAAGCATTTTGTAATTATGGTTAATATTTTAGTTAAAAAAACTTTAGCTGTAGTTGCAAATCTTTGGGCCTGTTTAAAAAGCAGTAACTGAGTTAAAATGGAAAATATGGTAAACAAGCTCCAAACGGCTACAAGCCAGCGTAGGTGGCCTGGACAAACAGGAACGATATTCAGCGTAAAATCTTTGCCAACACAAATATGCAAATCTTTATTAGAGTGAAATAGAGGCAGATGTCCACAGTGGTAACTCATAAAAAGAGCAGCAGAGAGAAAAAGAAGCAATTCACTATATGGTGATGTGAAAATGAATTAGAAGTTACACTATATTTTGTTTTACATGACAACCACTCCATTATAAGACTTCAAATATTCCATCTTCAGATTCAGGTTGTAAGAAATGAAATACAAAAGATACACGCTTTAAGTTATGAGACTGATACTGAAACTATATAAAAACTTTCAGTATTAATCTATTTCAATAATCTTTCCCAGAAGAAATGTTTAAGACATTTTGTGGAGTTTTATCTTTGCATTTTCCTGCCGACCTGATCAGAATCACACGTGACCCTCGGTGACTCGTTTGAATCTCACCTGCCAGGTTGAGATCAGCAAGAATGACACTGGCAAGAAACCCATGCATGTCAAACTGGATCCGACCGTTCTTCACGTTTTCTGTGATGATGGTTTTTACTGAACCCAGAGCCAACATGCAGGCCTCGTGAATCTTCCACCTGGTTTAACAAAAAAAGAAAGAAAAGATTAGATTTTGCATGCTTCCTCTACTTGAAGTGTGCATTGCCACTTTACGACAGACAGAAAAACTAATCATTTTAAAATACTCAAAGCCAGAACTCTGTCATTAAGCACCACTGTGGAGTGTTTGCTCACCAGTGCTCATTTCCACTGTTTTTAGCCTGCTCTGCCTCCTGGAGGTGTCTGGTTGCTGCTGCTGCCAGCGCTGCTGCGCTCTCATTCTGAAACTCTGCAGCCACGGCCTGCAACAAGAACCAGCAATCACACACAGGAACAGG
Organism: Kryptolebias brasiliensis; assembly: GCA_028566095.1. Lineage (NCBI taxonomy): Eukaryota > Metazoa > Chordata > Actinopteri > Cyprinodontiformes > Rivulidae > Kryptolebias > Kryptolebias brasiliensis. Next base: position 8,983,472 of record JAOXNZ010000166.1, read on the forward strand.
CCGACCGAGTTTTACTATCAAACCACAATAAAGTTCAAACATTTACCATCAAAGCACAGAAACATATTTATCTACTTCTTTCCAAAGATTGAAGCAACACTGTTTACCAGCTGACTGAAGTGTCTTTAAAGGCTCTACAGAGGAAAAAGGACAGCAATGATGGTTTCTCCAGACTTAAATGTAAACAACGCCCACGGTGAATCCTCTTTCACTGAAACGCTTCCGCAGTGGTGCAGAATAAATAAACCCAAACTAAGACATTTAAATTTAAATATACCATTCATTTGTACACAATGGTCCTTTAATTCGCATGTGGCAAATAGTATCTAAAATGTATTTCTAACGGTTAAGATTTGGGTCTAAAAAAAAAATCAATCTTGAGGACCCAGGTTTTTTTTGAGTGGGGAAAACTCCACAAGACAGAAACCATAAAATATGACTAGAAAATGATTTCCCCTGTTTCAAAACTCTAATAGTTCAGAATTTATCTGCTGTATATTCATTTAACTTTGCAATGTTTTGCTTTAATCTCACCAGCAGCAGGTCCTGAGCAGAGATCCTGACAGAGTAGGAGAAAGTGTCATCGTCCTCATCTTCTACAAACTGCTGAGGGTTTGCCGTCCACACTTTGATCTTATTAGACAAAACACAAACAGTCACACAAACTATCAAACAGGTACAGCGTTTTGCAGTCATGTTTCCACCTATGTATGGGTTTGTTTCAGTCCTTCCTCACCTGGTCTTCAGTGATCTGCATATAGAGGATGATGTAGTAGATGAGTTCAGGCAGAGCCTTTTTCACCGTGGTCTTAAACTTGTTGTTCTCCAGCAGCGTGTGGACAAACTCGAAGATGCTGAACACCAGATTTTCAAAGCCCAAAACTTCACCTACAAAAATAAATGAACACCAGTAAACATGCTGCGACAGACAGAAAAGGAAACAAGCAGATGGGACAAAGTAAATTCTGCTCACCGTCTGAATCTACAGGATCATCTACTTCTTCTGTGTAGTTGACTTCTGTTCTTACATAAGTAAACAACAAGCTAAGGGAAATTATAGTCAAAAATCATTCATCCTATTCATCTTTCAGTTGGGTTATTTTTTATTATTTTTCCCCCCAGATGTCACTACAGCAATGCTGCAGCGTGAAGTAATGTGGATTAGTGGTCTGAGAGGATGCTCTTAAAAGACAAAACAAAACGCAATGAATGCAAAGACTATTATAATTTAATACACAGCCAATATTGTGAAGGATATAAAGCTGCACTTTCAGTCAGAGTATTCCATACGATGGGTAATATTTGCTGCATAGAAGACACCATGGGCTTCGGGAAGTTCTTCACTAATGCTGTAACTGCCTGTGGACATACAGAGAACAGGAAATACAAATTTAAACCTTCATAACATGTAATAACGAAGAGGAAAATACAAAACAAAAACGGACAAATTAGAAATAATAAACAGTACATGCAGGCAAAAAGGCGTGTAAATCATAACCTCAAATTTAAACATTAATTAACATCAATTCATGATTTGGGACATTCAAATTTCTCTCTCTGAAGACTCTACAGACGGTGAAGCTTCTCACCTTGAGGACTTCCATCTTGAGGCCACTGTCAGATGAAGGACCATCAGGCATTTGAAGAGCCTGAACGAAGGCTTCTGTGAACTGCTGCACCACCGGGAAGATCAACGCTTTGGCCGCACCCTACACACACACGCAGACTTTACACAATTATTAACATATAAAAACAAGATATGAGCTATACTGCTGACACACTTATTTAAAGATTCAGCAACACAACATAAGGACACTTTGTAAATTTTCTAAATCAACAACTTCATATTTTCCCAAAAGCTGAACAGTTTCATTATACATGGCTTGGCCAAAAATAAAAAGGTCAGCAGCAAAATCAAACTTAGCAAATCTGAAAAAACCTGCTTTGAAAATGTAATGCATGAACTAATATATGTTTCATCAGAAAACAAGTTGACTGATGGAGTGAGTAGCTTCAGTAAAACCTGTGACTTCGATTCAAATTTATAGATCTGCATCAATGGACTACTGAAGCCTGAAAATAACAGTATTATGATCAAGTCTCTCTTCATGTCATCATATTTGGCTTCCACAGTGCCCTATCAACAGAATAAGACCAGCTGACAACATGAATATGATAAATAATCATCAATTTATTTTTCCTTTCCTTTCCCTGAAGGAATGAATAAAATTCAAGATGTTATGCCAGGACTCATGCAGCTCAAATTGTAAAAAAACAAAACAAAAAGTATTTGCCTCTGTTGTACTTTGACCTCAAGCCTACCAAGAGTCTTTGGGATGTTCTGAAGACTAAAACTTGTTCAATCTGAGAAGTCTGAGAAAATATAAATTAGCTGTGCATGGAAATAAACGTTTTCATGCAGATGTCTTGTATTAAAAAGAGCTGATCCATCAAAATATTAGTGCTTTTTATTAGTGTTTTGTTATTGAATCAGAGAGACAATCATCCCTCGTTTGTGTCACCTTTTCAAGCTCTTCAATATCACAGATGAGGTTGGCACAAGTGGTGAAAATCTCCACTGCTCTGGAGCGGGTACGAATACTGTAAACCTGCAAATGAATGAGAAACATGAGGGAATAAATTGGATGAATCTGATTGGCTCGTTGCTCAGTAAAATGTAAGTGTTGTTGCAGTACCTCTGCCATGGTAAAGATCTTGTACATCTCAGGTAAGATGACTGGAGCCACCAGGGGCATCTGTGTGTCGGTCACCTCTCGAGTAAACTCTGAGGAAAAAGAGATGTTTAATTAGTAAGATATTTACAACACAATTTCCATCTTACCAGGTGCAGTAAGATGAGTTTTGAGTGTTTGCAATTAAAATCCAAAGCAGTACTGCATCCAACTTTGATTAGTACACTCAAAGCAATCAACTCATCGTACAATGATACTCAGAGAAACAGCCATCGTGTTATAAATCCAGAGTGAAATATCTGCCTACAATCCTAAAAAAAAAAAAAAACACTACTACAACTAAAAGTACAGAGATCATTTTTGGGTTTAAAGTATATTTTTTTCCCTTTTTGGCAGACAGTTCCAATGACAAGCTATACTGCTGCAATTTGGCTATACTAACAAAATTGCTGTTTACCACTTGCCTTATGAACTAGTTAATTAGTTACTGTTTTAACACAGCTTGGGAAATTCAAAGCAAGCCCCAAATGCTCAAAAACTAACAGGAAGTGACCTGTAGCAAACCAACACATCAGGTAACATCTACAAAATAAAATAAATTTATAGTGGGGGGGGGGGTTGTACCATTTCTGTACTTTTTACTTGGAAGATGGAACAAAAAACAGGATGCCAACAAGTGATTAAAGACAACTCATTTTTAACCTTAACTTAAAATACCTGAGTGGAAACAGCAGGAAAATGTATCTGTTAGTTATGTAGTAAATAATAACAGCTCACTGTAAAAATACAACATTACATAAACACTGTTTCAAGCTGAGCAAATACTAGTTGTACTGAACAGAGTACTACACAATAAAACTGAGCCTAGCATTAAATCAGTGAATGAGTAAATTAATTTTACATTCACTTTAGTCTCAGTCAGATGTGAAGTGGTTGTTTTTTAATTACTGTACTATAATCTTGAACCACTACAAAACAAAAGAAAATGGAAATCTGGATCAACTTTCCCTGCGTGATGATCTACAGCATGTCTAGGTTTCACCTACCTGTGAGGACCCTCATGGCCCCGTGCACGGCATTAATGTCTCCACTGACCAGCATTTCCATCAGGAGGGTGAAGAGCTGAGGCCACGCCTCAGGCCAGTCCCAGTGAGCAATGGCCGACACAGCATAGGCGACACTGGAGCGAACTTTGCTGATCGATTCCCGCAAACCACTTGGCAGCAGCTCCCTGATGGCAGCTTTAGCCTGGAGAGAAACAACACAAGTTTGACGAGATGTGGCTTCAGACCTACAGTTTTCAATAAATCTTTAAAAGACAAAACATGGAATGATCCTGACCTACATGTATGGTTTTACAGCTTCATCCCAGTCTGAACTAATTTAATCAGAAAGAGCTAATTAGATTTGTTTCAGGCAGATTCAGGTTTAGGCTCTACTTAATAAAACTGATGCTCGAGTGTCTCAGCAAAGAGCCTGGAATAAATCAGCATAACCAACCTTTAACCACAATCATAAATAACTAATAAAAGCCTGAAGGTTGAAATGAAGGATTCAGGTTTACACACAACTAAAACCATCTTTTCACAGTGTGGTTAGGGGTTTCTACCACACTGTCAGCGGCATCATTATCCATCAACTGTGGATGAAGTGAAGAGAGAGACTGTTCAGTCTGTGAAGCAGCGGTATCCAGTGAGAATTGTTTTACCTGATCTGTGGTTTCAGGAGGCCTGAACTTCTCTGACTGGGAGCACCAGTGAGTCTCCACATACTGTTTCAGAATGACCGACGCCAACTGCAATGACAGACAACCAGATGTTGGTTAAACTGCACCTGAATCACTCAGTCAGAGCAAGGGAAGCAAACATACTCAGATCATAATCAACAGAACCTGATTTTGGGATTCATGCACATGGAATGAACTCTCTGTAACTTAAAGATATCTTTTTTTGTTTGTTTTTTGCTCACCTGGCGGATGGCAAGTGCTCCCCGAGGGTCAACTGTGAGTTCCGCCAGATGAACACCAAACTCTGTAATATGGAAGGAATGACATAAAAACTGGTTTAAATACAGTAAATACAATACAGATAACGCCCAAACAAGAAACAATGAGCTTGAGCATGATATTTCAGTATGTTTTTGAGCATAATCAGGGACGGCATTAACAGAATTTTATTAAAGGCATAAGAATTGCTTAAAGCAAACAGACATGGCATTCGGGATCAGCATCAACCTCTAACTGGGTTTTTACTAAGAGTGACATCAGGCGCCAGAAGACAATGTTAGTGCTGACAATCCTGCCTTAGAGAGGGGCCAGCGGAAAGGGTCGGCCTCGCTGCGACGCTTATGCGCAGTGGACGGACAGTGTGCACAATTAAGCTGCAGGATGAGAACTCCAGCACAATGAAAAGTCTAGTGGAGAGCATGAACTACAGCCGCTGTGTACGCCTAAACAATTTTAACTATGTGCTGAAATGAAACAATGGGTTTGCTTTGTTTTTAAACTGCCAGTATGTCAGAAAATGGCTGCCAGGTTGATCAATGTTGTTGAAGAAAAAACAAATCAGTGTTAAGCTGATTGTTTTAAACTCAAAGACAATGTGCTTTCAAAATAGAAAAAATGACCTCTTATACCCCACAGCGTACAAGTGAAACTTACTGAGTCATAAAATATGCCGTTGTAATTGCAAAAACAACATCTTTGCTACTTTTTGATGTTTAACTGAAAAGGTACTCATTGCAATGTCATGAAAATCAGTCAAACACTACTACGTGTGTTCGTTTACATACGGAAACAAACAAAATGACTGAAAATAGATCAACAATGACTGTGTCCACAGAGGAGCTGTTTGGGATCCAGGCGTCGGACAGTTTTCATGTATTTATGCTCAGATTTATTGAGCAGAGTATGCAGATAAAGGTGCTTTGTTTACATTGAGTGTGTACCTGCATTTGAGAATTACTACTGGAGCAAACTCTCTCAAACTGCACCATTTAATATGGTTTAGGATAACATGTTTTATGTTATTCAATTTGCAATTAATATAGCCACGCTGGGCTCCTCTGCTTCTATTTTTAAGCGTTTTATTTGAATCTTGATATATCAACATTCAAAAACTGGTTGTAGCTCAAGCGAGACAACTAAGAGATCGTCTTTTTAGAGTCCTTAAATTCATGTTTGCATGGCGTCACGGCTAACTTTCATGCTGTAGTCCTCTCTCTTTCCCCTTTCTGGCGTTTACCCCTGATGATGCAGAAAGCTGGCAGCATGACCGGCGGGATCAGCGGAAGGAGACGACAAAGACTTCGCGGGAAAATCTGTCAAGTGAGCCTCAGCGGTTGCCATAGCGACTGCGGAATAAAACGAATTGATGCTAAATTAACGTTAACGTTAAAATGAGCGAAAACAGCCGTTGGTCCCAGCGACCGTTGCCAAGCGACATTGTATCCGCACGAGACTAGAAACGGGCAGAGTGGCTAAAACCGCTTCTAGGCGAGTTAAACAAACACACAAGTTCGAGTTTTTTTTTCTTCACCTAAACACAATTAGCAAAATATCTGCGTTTTTTATATTTTACTCAACAGACTGGCGTTCACCCTGTTGCTTGAGGCCGGGGGTTCGCTCCACACATGTGCTGCAAATAACTTACAAGCTAGGTTGTGGCTAATGATTACACTCGACACCGCTAGCTCTTTGGGTCGGCTCGGTCCTGTCACCTTTAAAGCAACGGAAACATCGGCAAGCCTGAGACGGGGCAACATTATTTATAAGCTGATTTAAACGTGTGTAAGTTTTGAGAATATGGCCTAACGTTAGCTGCAGGGACTCGGTGAAGTTCCGCTAATGTTACGGCTGTTAGCAGAGTTCACGCACGGTCTCATCCCCGACACAAAGCAGCTCTCCGCCGTTATGACGCGACACCACCGGGAAGCTTATCGTCGGCAACTCGTCGCTGTAGCCTCCAGAATCTGGAGAAACTGGCTCCCACTCACCCTCAGTCACTTCCAGCACTTTGATCTGCTCCTCTGCGGCAGCGCGCACTTCTTGAACCGGGGAGAGGATGGCGGTTAGCGTCTCAATCAGCGCCTCTTTTAGCCCCTGCTGGACGGGTCCGGCGGCCGAACCGGGCCGAGCGTCGCCCGCTGCGCTCATGTCTGCCGCTGCTGCTGGGCTTTCTCGTCTCGCAGCCCGCTAACAGCGAGTTCTCTCCGGCCGGGGAGGAGCAGAGGACCACGACCACGGACGGAGCGGTGAAGCGCGCCAATGCATATGGAGCGGCGGAGGCGGGGCTTCGCTGGAGGAAGCACGCTCGGTCGTCCGGGTCGGCCCACGTGGGTTTTTATTATTATTTTATGTTAAACTCTGGCGCCCTCTAGCGGATCGGTGGGTGCAGACTTTCGAGGAATCACTCATTACAAACTATAAAATCAAACATAAAAAAGGTTATCCAGGACTAAATCAAATGGTGCAGTTTGAAAGAGTTAGTTTCCAGATATATTGATACCAGCTCTGAAATGCAGGTACGCACTCAATGTAAACAAAAGACTTATCTGCATACTTTAAACAAATCTGAGCATAAATACCTGCCAATAAATCACACCTTCTTTCTTCAGCGGACATCAAAATTGTTGACCTGTTTTAAGTCACTTTGGCTCTTTTTGTGGTTTGCAGTTCACAGTTAGCTAACAATATATTTAAGGGCACAATAAGTATTACATTTTTTAAAAATTGTTTCTCAGTTTGATGTTTTTCTTAACCAGTATTCATAAGATTACGAGTGCCTTTAATATCTGGTTATGATCAGTGTTTACATGCGTTTTTAACCAAAACAGAAAAAAAAAAATTATAAAATGCCATCTTAGAGTACACCCAGAAAATGAACTGTAACTTCAGCCCCAAACCTTAAAATCCTTTAAAATCTTTTTCAGCTGTATGTGCCTGGTGAAATACAGCTTTAATAGCACATAAATCCATCATATTTTCCATATTTATGAGACTATAAAACAGTCTTGGCCCCAGCCAAGACAACAAATATATTTTGCATTTGACTGAACTAAGTGGAATGAAGCTAAAATGTGCAATATGCAGCCAAAAAAAAAAAAAACATCCTTTTTCATGCTTTTATAAAATTAATAATCTTGGACAAACTGATAATTTAATGTGCAAAATAAGATCATTTAGGAAAGTTGCAGCTGTGTCATAATCTGGTTTTTAAGCTTAACACCTTCTTGCAGAAATCCTTCCCATAGAAAAGGAAGCTAAAACAGCAATCACAAGTTTTAGAATAATCATAATAATGAACCCCACAACCTAAGGTTATAGGCCTGTTGAACTATGCTGTATTCAAGAGTTCTCTCATATGACCGGCTCCTGATCCATCCCGAGGCTTCAGATGAAGGTCTGTACCTAAAAACATCTACGTGCTGCAGGTGGTGTCGTCGTGCAGGTTTGCTGGACGATGCAGCTTCAGGCTCGGCTTCATTCACCGTCTGAGAACAATCTTCTCTTCAAACAAAACAAACCTTGTTGAGGCCTTCAAATCAGTATAGCAGCTTCACCTCATATTCATGTGGCTCCAACACAAAAATATAATTTTTTGCCTCCTTAATCTTGTACCAATGTGTTCAGAGGGCTCTTTGTGCAATTCACTGTTGGTGTAACTCAATCATATCTACCAGCATCCTGCTTGTGGAAAACATACTGAAATGATTAAATTTAAACAATCACTGATGCTGAAAACGCTTGAAGTCAAAACTAACAAAAAGAAAAAAGCCAGTAGATGTTTTTTTTCTTGCTGAGCCTAAAATTAAACTCACTCACATCTTTGTGCAGCTTGGGTGATAATCCGAACACAGGTGTGGGAATGCTGATATCAAAAGAAATGTATATATTTTTTTCTCCACAATTTTTCTGCAGCAGATCTGGAGAATTAAGGCACGAGGTCAAGGGTTGGGAATGCTGAAGAAAACAAGTAAAAAAAATTAAAAGTTTGAATGTTATAATTCTAAAACACTCCAAGAAAGTGTTTTACATCAGACTCTGATACTTCTGTTTGTCAAGATCTCTAACATTTGCTGTTTTTTCCCCCCTCTAAAAAAATGTTTAACTTGTGTTTCACCCAAAACAATCCAACTCTGAGAGGTGAAAAACATTCAGCTAACGTCTTCACAGAAAAGATGGGGGACCATCGTATCACTCATAAAAAATTCCTAATGAAACTCAGCTGGAGGAGCAGGATAATCTCATGTAGACGGTGGATGTTTCTGTCCAAACGGCTTCATTATGCTTAAAAAACACCTTGTGCAAAGTGATGGAGTGGAACATGATTTTAGTGATTAAAGCTGTGCGATGGGCCAAGTTATTTGTGTTTAATATGACGTATTTAAGTTTAAATGCAACCTTCTTTTTCTTCTAAGTTTATGGGCTTAT
>JAOXNZ010000166.1:9037502-9055421 GCA_028566095.1 Kryptolebias brasiliensis
AATTGACATAAGTTTTTGGAATTTTTGTTCTGTATCTAAAATAAGGAATTGCATTCTTGATGATTTTCTTTTCATTTTCATTGAAATATTAATTTCAGATTAAAATATAAACAAATCAATAAATGCAATTTTTTAATGGTAAAAAGTCAACCAACACCAATTATTTACATCTGTTTTAGATGCTTAAGCGGGTAGTTTAGGTTGCTGTTAAGGTATGTCCTTTTTTTGTCTTCAGCTCATTGGAACCACACGGACGTGCACGTATATTCAGGAGCACTCAGTTGTGGATCCTAAAGAGAAGTCGTTTGAACTTAAATCCACAAATGTGAGTAACGATAACAAACTTTTCGGTCTGTTTAATCTAAGTCTGTAAAAACTTCTAGAAAAAAAAATCCTTTTGTGTATTTTATATCAACTGAAAGCAGCTAAGTGAATGTATCAAAACTTCTATTTGGTGTGACACTAAAATAAACAAAAAAAACAACTGCTATACGATATTTGGAAGCAGAGATCTATCTCAGATCTCACTTCTGTGTACTGTTTCTGTAATAGTTGTCAAAATAAAATGTGAGATTGTTTTTACAGGTTTTCTTTTTTAAGCTCTATTGTTTTTATGAATTGTATTGAAAGTATGTTTTGTTTGGGATGCGTCAAGCCCCAGTCACACCTAGTTTAGATTGACTTTTCGTGACTTCATCTGACTGCATTCAGGTAGTTAATTCAGGATTATTCGCAGAATGAAGTCCTTCTTGTTGCGCAGGTGAAGAAAAGTTTCAAGAATGCTTGTTCACAGTGCTGTTGTGGGGCTTGTCTGATGGCTATGACTTTGCATTTGGATTGAACCTCTAATCTGCACAGTACTAATATTTTTTTTAATAATCATTTTTTAAACATTCTCTCTGCAGATCACTTTCACAAACATGGTATCTGTGGATGAAAAGTTAACATACAAACCACACCCGGAAGATCCAGAGAAGTAAGTTCCTACATGGTGTTAATCAGACAAATCTTGTTTTTAAAGTAGTAAGTTTGGGCTTTAATTTCTTTCAAATCATCATCTCTTCCAGGACAATACTGACTCAAGAAGCAATCATCTCTGTGAAAGGCGTCAGTCTCAGCAGTTACCTGGAAGGCGTTATGGCCAACACAATCTCCACTAATGCTGGAAAGGTAAGACATTGACGTCTAGACAAAATATATCAAAATCTTACTTTGCAGCTAATTTATGATTCAACCACATGAACGCAGAAGTGTTTACAGTTGTTTGAAACTGGAGGAAAGTGAAAATCTAGTCCTGCTGTCACAGAAACTATAAAGAGGTGATAATTATGCTGATATAAAGCTTGTTTCCAACACACAAGATAAAGTTTAACAGCCTGTATGAACAACTTTATGATGAACTTCCTGTCAAAACTTTTGTCACAGTTTGGGTGACGTCATCATTAAATCTTAATGCTTGATGTTGTGACCAAACGACTTATTTGTGTCTGGAAAATTTAGTGCTGTTTATGTACACAGCAAACAAAAAATACAGGATTATTTCCCCCTAAGTTTGTTGTCTGAAATTGCGAAAGGTATTTAAATGGGCTAACCCAAAACTAAAACACTAAATATATGGGGTAAAGTTCTATGACTAAAATTTGGTACAGTTCCTTCTGTTTTAATTTTTATAAGAACAAAATGAACTCTAAAGTGCTGCCTTTTGTTCAGACATAAGTGAGTAGTAAATGAGTAGTTTTCCCTAGCTAAAAGAAAAGTTAAATATAAAATAAATATATTAGATGTGTACTTCCTGTGCAGTTTTCTACCTGTTTTAGTTTTGATTTAAGAGGCAGTGTTATTAGTTTTACTTTTTTGTTGTCTTATGTTTATTTGGAACTTGAGAAATTGTATTAAAAATGTGCCTTAAATAGTTTTGTAAAAGTGTGTCATATAATCTGCACAAATAGACATTGAGTGTGAGGCAAATCATTTATCCCTTTGATCAATCTGTGATCTTGTTTGCCTTTTTTTTTCCTTCTTTATGCAGTCAGTTTGCCTGACTAATGTTTGGGTTTTGTTGTCGATCAGGGCCGAGAAGCCATGGAGTGGGTAATCAGACGACTGAATACAGAAATCGAGGAGCTGGCGGCCACAGCGCGGGGGACGATACGCACACCGATGGCTGCGGCAGTCACTGAGAAATGACACCTACCTCTTTCTATCAACAGAATCTGAGAGACTCATCAATGCAACCTGCCTCCCTTTATGGTGCTCCAGTGCTGCTTTGGTGCTCTGGGGTGGTCTCCATTATTTAAGGGCACACATGTATACGTTACTATCTACATTAGATATATATTCAAGCAGCAGACGGCAGCATAAAGGAGCTCTGATGAATGTTTTCAGGCCAGCACTACAGTGATGAGAGACTCAGGCTAAAGACTGGGCGGCACCCTCAGGGACAAGTTTAAACACCACTACCATTTGTGTCTTTGGAATGAAAGGAATACAGGAGCGCTGGTTGAACCAGAAACGAGAAAAGGTGTCAAAACAGATGCTGCTTTCTGCACACACCTTTGCCAGATGTGCTTTTATCCTACAATAGACTCAAGAACTTCAGCGAGTTTTCCTCTGGTGTGAACAGTGTGTTTACAGAGATGGCAGTGTAAAGAAAACTAAATAAGATAAGATGGCAGAAATCTGCTTGCCAAGGTAGGATTCAAATGCAATTCGTGTTAAACTTAAATGTAAGAAGTTTGGATTAAATAACTTAAATAACTTCATGAACATGGGAATATGTTATCTGTATTTGCTTTTGAGAACCATCTCAACTTTTTCTTGTGGGACCGCTTTAAAATTAAATATTTGTAGCAGGTGACAAATGCAAGCCAGATTCTGAACTGTATTCTTTTGTTTTTGTTAAGGTATTTTATTTCAATGAAGGGATCAATGTTCTTGCCATATCTATATTTAATGTAAAGACCTTCTCAGATGCTTTCAGTTGCATGTTGAACGGCTGTACAGTTTACTTTCAGGCTGACACCATCGCAGTGACAAAGAAAATCTACATGTTGTGGAAGCTGAACTCCATGTAAATAGATGAATGGTTACTTTGTTAATTTGAGAATGTCTTCTTCCATAAAGTAGCTGTACTGCTTTTTTAAATATATGTATTTTTAAACTGTAAAACAAGTATTTATTTAGGAAAACAGTTTAATAAGTGGTTGTTTTTTTGACTATGAAACATGGTCACATACTATCTAAAAAAAGAAGATTGTAATCTGTGCAGTTTTGACTGAGTGCATGTAGAAAACCCTCCCTGAGTGAATGCGTAATGTGGCAATAAAATGGGAATATGATAAACCTACATAAAAACTTTGTCTAGTCCTGTAATTCTGTCAAAGCAGTGTTCTGATCAGATTTTCAAGGATTATAGTCACATTTCAAATGTAGTATGAGTGTTCAAATAAAACTGAATAGTTTAAAACTAATCCAAAAACAGAAAATCTATTTGTGTATCAGAAATGTGTCTTATGGCTGAAACTTCATATGCATTCAGCTGTTCGAACAAGCAACAAAAGTAGTAATAATAATCAGTGCTGTATAGGAGAAGTAAATGGTCAAACATAACATTGAACTGTTATATTTAATTTCTTTTATTGCCTATTGGGTTAATCAGGCAGCCTTTATACTCTTTATACTTTACAATATGTCTCTTTCTGTATATAGTTAAGTCAAAGACTGTGCCAATGTAAGGTTGACGATTAAATGAAAAGAAAAGTTTCATCATTATAAGGTTTTAATAATTCAATCTAAATAGTTCAAGCTTGGACTGTATATTTTATAAAGCTAAATTGAAACACATCTTTCTTTTTAATTAAGTGGTTCGGTCAGGCCTCTTCTGCCCTCTACCGGGTTGGAGTTTTTCTCTGACGTCACCCTCTTTCCGTTTTTCAGTTTGTTGGCTTAGCCAATAGGGAGCGAGTGAGCGCATTTCTTCAGCCAATCGAAACCGCGGGTTTCTTTAAAGGTTTTGAACAGAGGGCCATTTGAAATCAAACAGGCTGTAGAGTGTTTAAAGGAAGTGTTATCCGGTCAGATTATTAGCCAAACTTCGTAGCTTGGATTTGTTTGTTCGTGTTCTTAAGTCACTTTTTACAGCACGGAAGGTTTATTAGCTTGTCCAGATAACGACCCGTTTGGTATTGTTTCAGGGTGGTACATTCTTTTGTAGCTAACCTCGAACTTTAGCATTTTTTAGCTAGTCGATGTAGCCGCTAACAAGCGCTCTCGGGTAGAAGGTTACCTGCTGGAGAGGCGCTTTAATTCTGGATAAATCAACGGGCAGAGGTTGCTTTTGGTCATCGTGCAATACTGTTTTTAGGTAAATCTTGTTACCTTTTTTTTAAACTTGCAGATTACCTGGTAGCATGACATGTCGTTTGGCTGCGTTAGCCGCTAGGCTAACACGAGCCGTTGTACGTAATCGTTACCTAACCTCGCGAGAATTAATGTTTTTTATTCATTTATTAAGATTTATGTATTCAGTAACAGCTATTGTGTTATTGTAGCATCGCTGGAGCTAGTTTTGTTGTATTAAGTCAATGTTGTTTCTAATAACCCCTAACTCTCCTTTTTATCAGAATATGGACTCTTCTTCCACACTCAGGGTGACAAAGACCACTAAACCTCAAAGGCCTGAAATGAAGGTAATGCTCAATATTTTATTAGTTTTTAAATAAAATCTTATATGCAATTTGGTGGTTTAATTCTTCTACTTGTAATGTACATAATGAATGTGTTTAACCTTTATAGATACACACACATTTCTTATCTTTTGGACTCCCAGAAGTTAAGTTTAAAGCTTAATATGCACATCATGGAGAAATTTACACGTGCATGCATACTTAAATACTGATAGATTAAAGGATGAGAGTTTTACATATGAGGAAAAGGCCACCTAATATTTTTTATAAATCTTTAGATGATCTAGTTAATGGTACTGTGGTATTTCTGACATAATTATGACGTGTACGGTTCATTGCATCCTCCTCTAGTTTAGGTAAAGCTGCTTAAATTCAACTGGATGTCTTTAATATTTGTTGTTTTGATTGCAGTCCAGTGGTGATGGGCCAAAACGAATCCAGGTATCGCAGCCTGTTCAGAAGGCTGTAGTCACACCGACTCAGCCCCAGCGGGTCCTCGGTGTTTCGAATGGCCCGCAGCGCGTTCAGCGGCCCGTCAGCCACCAGAAACCAATATCTCACGTCTCTGCTGTTATCAAGTCAAAACGCCCTGCTGACCAGAATGTAAACCCTGCTTCTCTGAATGAAAATCCTGCACCTCGGCCAAAACCTGTTGCCCAGCAAAATCAGCCAAAGACACACGTGTCCAGTGCCAACTCCGATTTAGCCAAGCCTCCGACAGAATCTGCAAAGCTGGAAAAGCCACAGAGTAAGTGGACTAAGATCAATGAACAAAAAGTGTTGCTTTTGGATGCTAAACTTTATCCCTGGTTTGTTTGTTAGATAATCCTGCCAGGAATGATCAGGCCTCTTCATCAAAGTATGTCTAGTACAATTTTTGAGGTCTACTTTATCTTCTAATATTATCGATTTGATTAAGTTTGTTGTAACTGTTCACTGCTGTGATCACACAGGAAGCGATGGAGCCTGGAAAACTTTGACATTGGCCGTCCTTTGGGAAAAGGGAAATTTGGCAACGTCTACTTGGCAAGAGAGCGCCAGACCAAATTCATCTTGGCCCTGAAGGTGCTCTTCAAGAACCAGCTGGAGAAGGCCGGCGTGGAGCACCAGCTGAGGAGAGAGGTGGAGATTCAGTCTCATCTCAGGTAATTTATGGTTGATTATTACATTTACAGCTAAACAAATAAAAAGATGAGATTTATCACAGGCCTTTTGTCTTAGTTGGTCGTCAAAAATAAACAATTGTGTAATTTGAAAAAAAAAGACAGATCAACGTGTAACTTAGATTCAAGTGAGTCTAAAAGCTTTCTTTTTAAAATACCAGTGACTACAGCAGAATATTAGACGACATAAACATTGTCCAGAACAATGAGGTTGACTTTAAGTTAAAGGTTTTCATTTTAACTTTTGTATTTAAGAAATGCACAAGAATGCACAGTTTCAAACTACTGAAATCACATTCTTACTGTGCAGTCCGCGTGTTTGTTTTGATGCATATAAAGCACAAGGCTCATCTGTCTGACCTGTGATGGTCCTGAGGCAGGAATCTTTTGTTGATGGGTGTTTTTATACTCACCACATGAGAAGTCTGACGCATATCAGGCATGTTTATTTGAAGCTTTTAATTGTCATATAGACTCAGTTTTTTGTGTTTGGATGCACTAGTGTGTTGCATATTACAAAGAATAGAAAAAATAATTTCTTGTCTTCCATCTGAAAGGTTAATGTTTATTATTTAACCAATATTGATAAGATAAACTTTATTTATCACACACAATCATACATGGTACATTATACATTGAAATGTTGTCTGCATCCCAAAATAACCCAAGGATAACCCCCAACAATGTTGAGGTCAAACTCTGAAACATTTACTGCTATTGCTGAAGGTTTTTATACTAGTTGGTTGTAGTTAAAGGTATTTATATGCCTATAGCTATATACCTATAGTTGTAATTAGTCAGATTGAAATTTCTTTTCTTTTTTTAAGTCGGTCTTCATCTGTTTTCCACAGGCATCCTAATATCCTGCGCCTCTATGGATACTTCCATGATGCTGCTCGTGTGTATCTCATCCTTGAGTTTGCACCCAAGGGAGAGCTGTTCAGCGAGCTGCAGCGATGTGGGAGTTTCCCTGAAGACAGAAGTGCAACAGTAAGTGTGTCAGTTTAAGAGCTAGTCACTTATAATTTCTGTGCGGTCAAAAACAATACAAGTTTACTGAAGATGCACACTAGCGCCACAAACACTGACATTGTTGTTTCTTGGTAAACTTTCAGAATACTGACCAAAAATATGGAGCCTGTTTCATTTTTTTTTAATTATTATTATTATTTGTTTGCTGTATTAGTACATCATGGAGCTGTCAGATGCTCTTCACTATTGCCACGCTAAGAAGGTGATCCACAGAGACATCAAACCAGAGAACCTGCTCCTGGGGGCCAACGGGGAGCTAAAGATTGCAGACTTTGGTTGGTCTGTTCACACCCCGTCTTCCAGGTACACGCACATCCTTTCTTTTTTTATTTCCATTTTAGCAGCTGTACTGATTAGGTTGAGGATTATTCTCATGTTTAATGTTTAAACATGGTCAATGTGTGCACACTTAACACTGCTAAGACTCATAGCGAGGTGCATTATTTTGTAAATGCTATTCCTCGTACAGGAGGTCCACTCTGTGTGGGACACTTGACTATTTGCCTCCAGAGATGATTGAGGGCAGAACTCATGATGAGAAGGTGGATCTGTGGAGTCTGGGGGTCCTCTGCTACGAGTTCCTGGTTGGAAAACCCCCGTTTGAAGCAAAAACTCATGACGAGACCTACCGCAGGATTTCAAAGGTATGAACCCCAGCTACATACACAAATACAGAAATACCAAAAAATACAATTTTATTTATTCTTCTTTCCTTTCCCAGGTGGACTACACGTACCCTCCGCAGAGTAACATCAGTGCTGGAGCTAAAGACTTGGTTGCCAGGTTGCTGAAGCACAACCCCATGCAGAGACTGCCCATCCAGGGAGTCCTGTCCCACCCTTGGGTGCTTCAGTGTTCCACCAAGAAGCCTACAACCCTGAATGACAAAGAAACCAGTCAGTGACGGCTCCGCGAACACATTTCTGTACATATTAGTATCGGAG
This sequence comes from Kryptolebias brasiliensis, assembly GCA_028566095.1. Taxonomy (NCBI): domain Eukaryota; kingdom Metazoa; phylum Chordata; class Actinopteri; order Cyprinodontiformes; family Rivulidae; genus Kryptolebias; species Kryptolebias brasiliensis. Next base: position 9,045,327 of record JAOXNZ010000166.1, read on the forward strand.
TACTGCACAGTACTACAGAAACACCAACAGTTTCAAGTTTTGAAGTCTGAACAGCAGCCAGCAGCTGATTTTGTTTAGCTTCTGCTTTGACAACAAAATTACTTATTTTATTTTAATTTTTCTTCATGTTGTAAAAACTTGAGCCACTTTTGTCATCTTTATCTTCTTTCTACGTTTCCTCTCATAAATGGCATGCAAATATGCCTGTAAATAGTTCACTGTTTTTTAGATAATTATGAAAATGCTGTTGCTGTTTTGTGAAATGTTGCTACTTGAATTAAAGAAATAAATGTTTTATCAAATACGTCACGTTGGAATGAACCACAGAGTGTTTCAGTGAGAAAAATGTTTTGTCTTCTTCGCATTTCTATCTTGTCTAAATGATTTGAAAAACCAGACTTTGCACTTAAGATCAAGTACTTTACAGGGTTCCCACGGGTCCTTGAAATCCTTGAAGGTGTGTGAATTTGAAAAAATAAGTTCAAGGCCCTGAAAAGTTTTTTGGGGGGGTTTGAATTCTAACGTGAGTAACGACCTCTGTCAACGTGTCATTATTTTTTGTTTGTACGGTGCTGCATTTCCCCCGTTCATTTATGTATTCATCGTAGTTATGTGTGTAACAGTGCGTGTGATCTTCTCGCATGTAAATCAGTGAACTGCGCGTCAAATTTGTCACCACCTTCCAGCTGAAGCCCCCCTGTCGAGGCTTGTGTTGAACTGGAGACGCTTCGTTTACAGAGCTGGTGCTCTGGAATGGGGTTCGGTTTTGGCAAGATGTCTCTGGGAAACATCTGACTGGTTTTTCTCAGTGGTTGGAGAGCAGTGGGGAGTTTGAGTAGATTTTGTTCTGCTGTGGGCTGCAACTTGTTCAGTATTCTAACAAAGGAAATGTCTAGAAGAGGAAGTTTTCACCTGTTCGGGGGCACTTTGGTTAGATTTCTCTCAAGGTGTTTAAATCAAAATGAGACCCAGTTACCAAAGCACTTTAGGCTTTTATATCTTTTCTTTTATCACAATCATTTTCACTAAGACTACCTGAAATAAGCAGGGTGTCATTAAAAATGTTCTGTGTTTAGAGAATTGTATGAAATGGACTTACATAATTAAGTCGTAGACTTAACAAATTTTTCCTGTGGAATATTTATTTATTCACCACTAGATGGACTTGGAGCATTTGAAGCTTGTATGAGGAACCATTTTGCAACACATTTGCTGAAGAGCTTCAAGGCTTCAAAGCCTCATATCATCACCAGAGATAACCATGTACTGTGGGTATGAATGTAGGGAATGCATTCAATCCACTTTCTTTCATTGATTCTGACCCAACAACTTATTTTCCATTCGGTATTGTTTTGAATTTGCATTGTCTTAAAATCATTTAGTGATTCAGTAATTGCAGGAGGTAAATGTCTGTTTGTGGTACTTGAATATGAGAAAATGAAAGTACTTGAAAGGTCCTTGAATTTGATGTTAACCAAGGTGTGGGAACCCTGACTTTATTATTTTTAGTGGTGAGTGCACAGCAGAGGGCGCAACAGAACCACTCAAACATGTTCAGTTTTTAATGAGTTAAGTGACTTTTCTAGTATAATAAAATGTTAAATTGGAAATATGTTGTATGACTAACCTGGTGTTTGTTTATATATAATTTTAATTTTCTCTTAAATACGGCTTCATCATCTGCAGGATGTAAAGTCGAAGGTTTGTGAAATCCAAGCAGGCATTACTTTATCTAACAATCTTTATTTAGAGATGATCCAGGCTGCATTTAAAGCTATAAACTTGTGATTTTGAATTAGAGAAATGTAGTTAAAAAACCATGAAAGTCCAGGAAGCAAACTAATAAGACATTTAGGTTTAAAGTGAAGTTAAAGCTGAACAGTTTGTTTTAATCTGTTTCTGTTTTCTCAACCGAACAACACCTGTGTTAATAAATGTGTCAGTCCGCTTCAATCACTCCTGGCGGACGGATCCATTCAACAGCCTCAGGAGGCCCACGGCGCAGTAACAAAGGTGTTCAGTTGAGAAAATAGTGACAAACTAAACAAATGGAGTCAAACTCTGTTACACAGGGGCCAAAATTTAAACCTTGCTCCTAGCAAGGCCAATCTCAGTTGATGTTTGTTTATAAAATAAAAAAAGACATTTACAATGGTTTCAAATGTAAAATATCAAATCTAGAGAATCTAGAGGCCTCATTAGTGTTATTTATGCTTTTCATTTATTATTATAGTTACATGATTTGATCACAATCCATCATATCATCTGAACAAATTCTTCAATTAAAAATCCAAACAAAGCTGCTAACAATTTACTTTAAAATGCAAAAAGAATTCAGAATAAAAGATAATTTAGGCAGAATTTTAGCTGCTCTGATGACATCTTTAATAAGTTTGTGATCCGTCTTATTTAGATGATCTTTGTTGCTCTATATGTGTCAGAATACAAAATCAAAATCTGTTGATTTAAAATGATTTTTGATTTCTTAGTTTGCGTTCGGGGTTTAAAATGCTCAGTTTTTAGAAAAATCCAAACAAGAAGCGATAGAGACTCGGTTGTCGTGGTGGTTTCAACCCACAAATTTATTCCAGTGCAGAGACTACAACTTTCTGTCTGTATTCTTTGTTCTTCTAATTCAGTCTCTTCTGCTTTATATCATCAAGTAGTGCCCTCTGGTGACAAGAAGTGATTACAGCAACACAACAGACCACAAGCGTGACCCGCATTGGCAAAATGAGCCTCAGGCTGCAGTGCAAAATAAGTGGAAAATATTCATTTTTGCCATAATTGAGATTTGCCTAAAAATTAGTCTGTAAAGACACTATCTAGTGATCCCGGTAACTAAAACAACATAAAATCTTTCTAATCTACCTTTAAATCGAAGATTTCTAACAGGTATGTCTTCAGAAATAATTCTTTTAATTTCCCATTTTCTTTGCAGGCTACTGTAGGGCCGGGAAATCCCTTCATATAATGTTTGGTGTCATCGTGAGCCCCTTTTTTTAAGAGATATGGCAAAAAAATTGAGTTTTCAAATCGGCACTCATGAACGAAACTAGCTTGTTGCCAGGTGATAAATCGCCAAAGTTCAACAAACTACATGTCATTTTCAAGCTTCTGAAACAAAGAATTTAAAAATTCAATATTAAAAAGTTCTTCATTATAACTCATTCTGCCAGCACTGGTCAGACATGTCACTGTGTACGCCTGAGAACACAACACTGATCAGTTTTTATACATTAAAAACACATTAAAATCTTATCTTGCGGGCCGGGTAAAGTTGTAAGAAGGGCCGTATCTGGGCCACGGGCCTTAACTTTGACACGTCATATAAAGCTTTGGTATTAGCTAATTTTATAAACTCATATAAAGGGCCCCCATTTTGGCCTGGATGGAGGTTTTGCCTCTTTTTGTTTGCTCATAAGGTACTAAATATTGATAACTGCTTGACAGAACTTCACTTTAAAAAATCACCAGACTATCTCTTTAAAACTGGAGAAGTTTGCCAAAAAGTGAGTATTTTAATTTGTGAAACAAAGTGTTTCCGCTGTCAGGTGTGTTGTCCGCTAGGGGGCGCCCGAGGATAAAATGTGTGAGGACCGTCCTTTTTCACAGCCCAACAGTAGAAGAATTAGAAGAAAAAAGATGATAAGAATTTCTATTTTAAATCTATTTTATTAAGGGAAGTTGATATAATAGTCTTCTTTGCATGTTTGTGTTTTAAATTTTTCCATTTATGTTTATACAGTTTGTGTTTTTTTACATGGATGTTGAGCTAAAATATCTAAAATATATAATTTACCTGGATTTTTATTTTACATACTCGCCTAAAACCAGATTATTTAAGGAATTTTAATTGTTTTCGCATCTCAAGCTCCGAATTTTGTTTCCAGATGAGGAATATTAGATTTCTGAAGGCCTGCATTTCAAACACACGTTGGTTCGTTAGTTATTTTTTTTATTATTTTTATTTATTTTGCCAGACACGTTCCTTTAAACCTGTAAGGTGTATTCAGAGCTGTCAGATGAATTCCCTGTATTTATTTATTTGATTTCCTTGCTCAGATGATGCCACTCGGAAAGAAGCGGCTTGTCCAGATGTTGCCTTCACGCGCTGTGGGAAATCAGATGAACAGGCCGAGCAGAAGGCCTGATTTCTGCCTGCAGCAGAAAATCTGTCCAAACACTCATTTTATGGCAGCAAAGCAGAACGATCCGGGCTCTGGAAAACATGGCTGCTCTGAATTTATCAACAGATGCTTTTTTTGTTCTGTTTTGTTTTTTCTTGGATAAAAATGGAAAAATCTGCAACTGGATTCAGAGTAAATAGAGAAATAACTCTAAGTATATTCCTAATATCGACACAAACTGGGGATAATCTATTGTTTCTCTTGCTTAAATTATGAATTTGCTTTAATTGAACTTAGTTTCGTTTAAAAAATGTGACTGCAACTATCCCATAGTTTTCTGTCTTTTATTAAAGAGAAAAAAAATACATCTTCTGCCCGTTTTTTGTTCTTTTACATAAAACCACACACATTTTTACAATATAATTTCACTTATTTCTTTATTCTTCAATATTAATTTCACGATATATGATAACCACTTTGAGATATACATTCCATCTTTTTGAAACCACAATAACACACTACACATACGGTTTTATAACATTTCCACAGGACCCATTGGATTGCACAGAATGAAAAATGTCTGTATGCACATTTTCCTCTTTGATAATCTCACTTTTTTATTTTCAGACATCGAATTTTGCAAGACAGGAGTCTTTCAAATTAATCTCAGAAACAGGCCATGTGGATCTAAATGCATTACCATGAAATTGAGTGTGCAGATTTCATTTCGGAGCCCCCATTAGGGCAGAAATTGGGCCATGATGAGGGTCTCTGGGTGGCAGGTGAATTTTGTTATTGCCTAATGAGAAGCTCAGTAACATAAATGAGAGAAACTGTGTGTGTTGGGCGGCAGAAAAGGCCTATCAAAGCATCAACACGCAAAGGAAACGAAATTTGGAGGGTTTATTTTTTATTTCCACTTCCCAGTTTCTGTATATGTGTGTCAGAAATATCATACATTCAATGCATAGTTTGTATAGCTGCTGTTTTAAACTCATATTTTGCATTGCAAGTTCGTTTAACTGGGTAGATTTATTCAAACTAATATTTTTTTTCTTGATGCAGGTTTTCCTACTGATAATTATTATTATTGCCATTTATTATTTATTTTTATTTCTCTGTGGGTTTTCCCCCCGTGGTTTTAACACCACACACGGACATTTGAAAAGTGACATTTCCTACAATATCTTCTCTTAAAATGAAGCGTTTTATCATCTTAAATCACAAACTCGAGCGTTACATGAAGCCTCACGCGGGGAAGCACCACAAGAGCGACGAAAAGCCAAAACTACCTCCTTCTTTTTGCAATTTTGTTTAAGGTCAATATTGTAAACGTTCACTCAACTGGAAAATATATCTATTCTGTTCGTATATTTATACAAGTAACGTCTGTAGTACTTTATGGATAGATTCCCTCACTGCCATCCGTTTTATTTGCGTGTGTGTGAGACGATGCAAGTGGTGCATGAGTGCGTAAATGTCCACTCTGTGCGCTTTTACGCATGAATTAAGCAGAAGGGTGGGGGAGGAATCGTGTGTTTTGTGTGTGTTTTTTTTCCACCAAATGGTGATTTGCAGTTTAACATCTAGCTCCAGCAATGGCTCGTATCTACTCTTCTATGTTGTATCTGAAAGCCTCTATGAGCCCCTCCAGTGAGTGGATGAAACCCGATATGCTGCATATACCTCCTATTACAAAGATGGAGACGTCGAAGAAAACCTGGTGCCACTGCAGCTTCCTCCATAGAAGCTTCAGGTGAAAGATGCTGGGAAGCAGAAAGCAGAGGCCGGCGCCCGTCAGGCTGCCGGTGAGGCCCATGAGCAGGGCGAAGTGTGGCACGTAGATCGCCATGAGCAAGGTGAACACAACAAGGCTACAGCGGAGAGTCAGTCCCCAGGATTTTAGGCGTCCGTCGCCCCCGTAGCAGTCCGGGAAGAACGCGCGTCCCCCATCCTGGAAAAATGTTTTCTCCAACACCTCGACGGCGGCGAAAAACGGCAGCGGGTACGACAGCAAGGCTTTGGCCACCAGGAAGAGGTTGACGACGGCTCGGATGGTTGGGGGCAGGTTGTCCGTGATGACCTCCTTGGTTTCGTCAGCCCAGGTGAGGTAGGCCACCAGAGCGAACAGGCCCTTGAGGATGCAGGCAGCGATGTGAGTCCATTTCATCATGCAGTGGAACTCGCTCGGCTTCTGCATGTTCCCCTCCAGGGACGGCAGGAAAATCTGCGAGGTGTAGCTGAACACGATAATCCCAATGGAGATGGGGAACTTCTTGACATCGATGTAGAACTTGACCTTGTCCCAGGCCCAGTCTCTCGCCCTGGAGAGGCAGTACGCGATCACCAGGACGTTGATGACGAAGTGCGCCATCGTGCACAGCAAGCTGAACTTGGAGACGGCTTTCAGGTTCTTGAGGAAGGCGCAGGGGAGGAGGGCGGCGGTGGCGATGATGGCCCACGACTTCTGAGAGATGGGCATGTTGGGGAAACTGTTGTACATCAGGTTCCCGCTGACCACCACGTACAAGATGCACGTCATCACCAGCTCTATGATCTGAGCTACATTCACGACGTGGCCGCCTAAAGCCGGGAACCTGGGCGCGCAGCAGGCGTTCGCAATGTCCACGTAGGAGTCCCTGACCCGGACGAGCTGCCCGTCTTCGTCCTCCTCGTACAGGCAGGCAATGAGGATTTTGCCCGTGTAGCAGCACACCACGGCGGCGAAAATAATGAGAAAAAGTCCGAGGTATCCTCCGTGCAGGATGGCGTAGGGCAAGCCCAGAACAAACATCCCCTACAAACAGGAAGACAAGCATGGTAAAGATTATAAACTTCAGAGGGGTGATAAATATTCATAAATACTTTTTGTCTAAGAAACACAAGTGTTTAACATATTTAATTTAAGGCTGCTTCTCTCCAAACTATCCGGGTTTTCCACTTCGCTCTGAGCGCATCTGCCCGCCTTTGACGTCATCACGAGCTGGAGGAGACACACTCTGACGTCACGGTGACTGCCGTGACCGCAGCCCAGATAAGGCATAAAAGGGAGTGCGCGCGTGGAGGGATTTTTGTCGCATAGCCCCCCACACTCAGACAAACAGCAGCGCGCATCCTTCGCGCGTAATTCCCGCAGCTTCGTCTCCTGGCCTAAAGCCTCTGGAAAAAATGTAAAAAAATTCTAATCTGCTGAAGAACCCATTTCCCTACAAACTTTTAAGGTTATAGCTGCTGTTAATTAAGACACTAAAAGGCTTTCAGCCTCTGAATAGTCCTTAAAATAATAAATGACAAAGTCCAACTCAAACTTAGCTTTAAAAAAAACAACTAATAATGTTTTTTTCCTTATTATTACGCAGAATATAAAAAGCTAACAGGGACGTGCATCGATGACACTGGACAAAGAATGTGTGTCGAAGGGAGGAGGGGGGCGCAGGACATCATTTACCTCCTTTTTTCTAGCTGTTTGATCGCCTAATGGCTTCTCTGGTTCATAATTTAAACATTAAAAGTCTTCAGTTTATCGCTCTAAATTATTTATGGTTGCAAAAACAAACAAACAAACAAACAAAAAATAGAAGGAGAAGCAACAAAGCTTGGGGTTTAATTTTTTTTTTGTTTTTACCCATGAATATTCTAATGAGCCCCTCAGACGGTCTCAGGTGTAGATTTAGCTCAGATTTCACAGTTGCTCCAGCCAGTAAGAACCGAGCCCCCGGAGCCGCCCGTCCTTTTCATCTTTACCTGGATCGCGTTCGTGACGTTCCAGCCCGCCTCCCACGCGGTGATTTTTGGTCTGACTTCAGTCAACTCGTTGGTCAAACCCCCGTCCTTTGAGGCGGAGGGCGGTGGACCGGTGCCGTCCCTTTGATAATGGCTGTCCCCCTCCAGTGCGTCCCCGTCTCCGCTCCCCTCTCCGCCGATCTCGTCGGATGTCAAAATGTCCATCTGCATGCCCTGTCGGTGGTCATAATCCAGATCGTCGCACGAGGCAAAGCCCAACGCCTCCTCGTCGGTGGCGGCCTGAAAGCCCATCCTGGCGAACATCCCGCTCACCTTTGCCTGGGATTTGTTGGACACAGCCGTGGCTGCGTTGGACAGTTTATTAGAGAGCTTGCCTTTGATTAACGTCGCCATTTTTTGCCTCTCTGACGATTACAAACTCTCCGCTGCTTTAATTAGAGTTTTTTTTTAGAGTTCTTTTAGAATTTCTAAAGCCAGTAAAAAATGAGGCTACTTAGGATTGCAGGTCCTGGTTCTCCGCGTGCGATAAAAGCCACAGCAGGGGGGAAGAAAGCACAAGTTTTGGATCAAGACACCGACGGTTTTCAGTTGTTATCTCCACTTCTTGTTCAGTGCGCGGCTGATGCTCCTGATTCTCCTCAGGTTCATGTCACCTTCAGACGTCGCCGCTCCGTTTCTGCATCTTGGCACTGCGCTCTGATGCTGGACGCGTAGCGCACCTTTTTTTTTTTCCTCCCTTCTTTCCACACTCGGCGGCGGTTCGAGCGCTGTGCGTAAAAGCTTTACGCACGACTAAAAAAAATACAAATAAAAAAAAAGGCGAGCCACAGGTTCCTGCAGAGTCTGAACTATTTATTTTAAGGTTGTAAGGAGGCACGACGCTTTCCTTGGAGTTACTTGTCGGTGTTCAGGTGCCTTTACTGATGCCAATGCGGTACCGTGGAGCCCGGGGGGGTAGGCAGGGAGGAGACACGTGTCCTCATCTGCCTGCCAATGCAAAGCACGTCTCCAAGCCTCCTAGTGCCCCAACCAGGAGGAAACGGGAGAGATTTGCTGCATTTCTAGGGGAGGCGCTTGCAGTACCCCCACCACCTCCTCCCCCAACCCATAATCTATAATACTTCAACCTAACATCCAATGACATTCCGGGGGCCTCAGATCTTGCATAACTTCAGGGGTATAAATGGAGGCTAAAATGTGAAGAAACCCCAAGCTCTCTGGACCAGATTATATAACAAGGAAATCTGTGATCTGATATTTTAAAATATTATAAACATGTCAGATATTCTTTAAAAGAGAACGAGGAGCGCAGCTATAATATCCCCAAATTCCTCTGAGGACTATCCGTGGATCGATTCTAAGAACCGTGTTGGCGATCAGGAAAATATTTTCGTGCGTTTTGTTTTTGCTAAAAGGTGGTAAAGGTAAAGATTTCAAGTTGGCACGCGTCTCTTTGGTTTCCAATTTTATCATAAAGAAATCGACTCGAGTCTCTAGGACGCTCATTCCCTCACTCACTCACTCATTCATCCATTCATTTATTCATTCATTCATTCATCATGACTCTCGAGCTGCGGGCTGTCCGTCGAAATGTGCTAAGGGAGGGAAATGTGCACCAGATTCGTAGAAAAACGAGCAACTGAGCGGAAAAATGGACAAAGGAATTCATAAAGTCATGATATGACATTTTTTACACTGGATTTATTTGTTTGCACTCTTTTGATATTTTTATTTTAACAAAGCTTAATTTCAGTTACTGACAGCAAGGTTTTTTTATTAGATCTAAACATTTTTTCGAGTCTTATCTTCCAGAATAAAGTCGCATTTCTGGTTAGTATTTTTGAAGAAACAATCAACTGGAAATCCTTTAATTCTGTCGTTTTGACCTACTTGGCATAAATGAATTAGTTACAAACACTCATATTGCTCCAAACAGTCTGTTGGTTTTGCGTTTTGGTGTTCAGACTCAGCGTCCTTTCAGGCTGCAGGATCTCAGGTCCTCATCAGGTTAAAAAAAAGCTGCGGCTCGAAATACTGAGAGACTGGATGAACATATGCTGTGGGCCGGCTGTTTGTTTTATTTTAAAGAAAAATATCTTAAAAATGGCCTTTTGAAAGTTCCACGTCTGGTTCTTTCAGCACCAGAAAAGAGAACAAAAGTCTAGTAGGATTTTAAGTTATTGTTTCATCGATCAATGGATCGATTCATTTGTTAGAATAT
>JAOXNZ010000166.1:9058536-9070217 GCA_028566095.1 Kryptolebias brasiliensis
GATAGATAGATAGATAGATAGATAGATAGATAGATAGATAGATAGATAGATAGATAGATAGATAGATAGATAGATCTATAAAAGCAGCTTAAGTGACTGAAAATAGGTAAATTATGAAAGTGCCGTATAGGATGAAGAAATCTGACAATTTTGATAATGGTATGTATTTATTCTCAGATTTGTAGAGTAAAGTATGCAGATTAAAGTAAGTGCATACCTGCAATATATCTGGAAAACTACTGGAGTAAACTCTTTCAAACGGTACCATTTGATATAGTTCAGGATAACCTGTTTTATGTTTGATTTCATAGTTTTGCAATGAGTACCTTTAAAGTTACAGTTTTTCTACTATCTGTCTAACTATAAACGCTCCCCAGGCGCCATTTCCCCGTTAACCCATGGTGTCTCCACTCTCTCCATCAACCTTTTCACGTCCCCCTCCTCACCCTCCTCGGTCCTGGTCGGGTTCACTCTCCTGCTGCGACACATTAACATTGTAATTGCCTTTTTTTGAGCACAATAAACGGAGCCAGTCCACGGGGACCTGCATGGCCCCGGGGCCGGCACAAAGCTTTGCCATCGATTTTTTTCACGCTCATACAAACACACACTTGCCAGCTTTGAGAGAGAGACACACACACATTCAGGAAAAGTGTCAGCCATCACTGAACACAAACCCAACCTGAACATGCCTGTGTTTTTCAGGGTGTAGGAGATCTGGTGAACATCTGCCACCAGCCTTGAGGCAATAAGTCAAATGATCTGTCAAAAAATGGAGCTAATTGTTATTTTTGAATGGCCCATTAATAACTTAAATTGTTCATTATCAATCTACATTTTTTTTAATTTTTAGCAGGCATGATATTAAAATTTATGTGAGTTTAGAAAGAAAGATGTTTGTCTTATACTGATTAGGACTGTAAGTGATGGAAAATAATCAATTTCTGTCACTCCTAATCTACTGCTTTCTACTGTAAGAACTCCTTCCTGTTTACTCAAACACACACTTCACATTATACACACACACTGGATGTGTGTGTGTGCCACTACATGTGTGTTTAGTCTTGTCTCAGAGTGAAGTCAATAAAGGAGCAGACCTCAGAGGCTGCTTAACCGATGTCAAACAGTTTTGTTCTCATTAAACTTTTATGTCATGAGAACAGCAGTGGGCTGTCGGCTCTCAGAGGGAGTTCCTCTTTCAATCACAGACAAACCTCCCCCCCACACACACCCACACACACACACACAGAGTGATGCATCCAAACACACTCCTCACATATAAGAAGTTAGTTAGTTAGGCCTAGAGTTTTAGACTCAGATCATTTTATGTTGAGAAAAATAAGTTGGAGCCATTTTGGTCAAACCCTGAAAATACTGTTATGCAAAATCTCATGCAATATATAACAAGATTGTGAATGACTCTCAGCTACCACCACACTGAGTTTTAGCTCAGTATCTGTAAAATTAAAGCCATTTTTGTGTTGCCGATTAGCTGTGGTGGCCGTCTTGAATTGGGTTGACTCTAAAAGATAATCAGTTGTAGATGTTCATGCAATGATTACTGTCTGAAAGTTTCAATAAAATCCATCCAGTGGTTCATGAGATATTTTGCTAACAGACACACTTGCACTCACTCACTGACACAGAGCCCACCTTTCGGCTTTCTGAGATGGGCATCTATAGTAGCCTGTCCTGATCTTAAACAGGTCATATATCTATTTTAAGTTGTTATTCTATTATTAAGTTCTGCAAGATTTGCAGATGAGAGAAAATATTATTTTCTAGCCGCTTATATCATAGATTTGTGGCTTTTCTTTTAGGTTTAGGTGTTTTCAGTTTATTTCTGTCTGGTATTAGGACTTATCCAGGCTCATGTATTCTTGAATTAGATTATTCTGATAAGGAACAGGTGTGTAGCTTCATACACACCTGTCTCTTGTCAGTAATCAGCTCACCTGTAATCAACACTTCTTCCAGCTTTTCTACTCTTCGTTTTTCATTGGCCTCTGTCTGACAACAAAAGAGAGTTGTAATATTTAATTTGTGCATTTTAGGTGCTAATAAGCAGCTTTGGTTAAAAAGAGACATTCATTAATGCTAAGCTATTTGTTTATGCTAAGCTAGCAGGTTTTGTTTCCTTTATGTGAGAATAATTTCAGCTTCTTCTTGTGGCCTAAAACAAAACATGATGGGCCTTTTTAAAACCAAATGTTTAACCTTTTAAATAAAAATATAGACTTAGTGAAACAATGTACAAGTTAAGTTAATTGTGTGGGCCATTTAAACATCATGTTTCATTTAAATCACTCAGGTGCATCACAAGAAAATATACATAACAACCCCCCACCTCCGCCTCTTTTTTATGTTTTCACTTTCTCTTATTTAACAAAGGCCTGAATAAAAATGTCATTGTTAACCTCGCAGCATGTTCAGCATTTTCTTCTACAGAGTAAGGTATATTTAGTTCTGTATTTGGCTGTTATTGTTACCTTAGTTCATTAACAAAACTCTTAAAATTAACTAAAATATGGCTTGTCTGATGTTAAAGGGCAAACTTCTTCTTTCTTCTTCTTTTTCTTCGGCTGTTTCCTTTTCAGGGGTCACCACAAAGAGTCTTTCTCCTCCATCTAACTGTCTTCTGCGTCCTCTGTCCTCACTCCAGGTACGTCCATGTCTTCTCTAACTAGACATATATACAAATTGCAGCATTCAACATAAAAAGCCCTTAGGAATATTTATACATACAGTATGTGTCAAATTTATGTGGGTTGCCTTCTGGTAACACTCTATGTTTCCAAACATGACAAGTGTTTCTCCTGATGGCACAGGCTGTTAAAATATTTCTTTTAATCTGAGATGCTGAATCAAAAGATTAAGTGACACAAATATAGCAGAGGGAATCCCCATTTTACAAATTAACAGAGATGCTTTGTTTGTTCTAACGCATCACAGTGTTTTTATTAGTGTAACCCCTCCATTTCCTCTCCCCATCCAGCCTGAATGATTCATTGAAATGCACATCTTGTTTGCAATTGACTACATTCACAACCTGCTGAAAGCTTTTTGTTCTCTTCCTGTGATGTCGGCGGGTCTTCAAACAGCTCTGATTTAATTGAAAGTTGCAGCACTCATGGAGAGTGCTTGGAGCTTAAATAAGGCAACCGCTGGCCATGTTGCACGCAGGTTTATGAATAAAAAGCACGTATGCTTTTGAAAAATGGGTTTTATTCCCCCTCTACGCCTGCCCATCCCCCCCCCCTTCAGTCGAACTGTGCAGCCACTCTGAGCTGTCATTAACTGCTATTGTCAGCAGCAAAATCAAGAGCAGGAGAGGAAAAAATATACTCCAGCACTTATCATGAGCTCAGCCGCATCACACTCAGTCACACAAACACACACAAAAAAACACACAAGAGGGAGGAAAGATGTGACTATTGATTCCCGAGCTGATGTGTGAGACGTTGCACAAACCCAGCAGCTCAGCCACAAAAGCTGTTTTTGTCTTTAGAGAGCTGTAATCATTGACTTCTGCAGGCCAAAGGCTGTCCCTGTGTTTGATTTCAGCCACTTTTAGCTTCTCTTAAAGCTGAGTGTCAGGTGAAAATATCCCGCTGAAGACATTATTGTCTCAAACATTTTGACCGTTTTGCAATCAGATTTACTTTAAAACAACAGAAAACAGAAAACATCATGTGGCATTTGATTGTTTTCTTGTTGTCAACATATTTTCTAAAAACAACAATATTATGGACCTGTAATATATATAATATAATATAATTTCCTGTGTATTCAAAGCCCTACAGAGAGTGACCTGTCCAAAATCTCCTAAAATATACCTCTGTTTGAAAAAAAAGGACTAGAAGCTTGTTTGTTGAGCTCTTGTTGTCAGATTATTGCCAAGTATTTTCTCTCCTTAGTGCAAAAAACTGTATGTTGTATAGGATATAAAAACATCTAATTTATGTCTAATTATTTGTTTATGTAACAATTTTTTGACAAAGTTCTGTTGCCCAAACCCACCCAAAGAGTCCCCTGAAGGTGTGAAATAAAATAAATAAAAATCAAAATAAATGAAAGGTCAGTGTCTCAAATGGTTAGTCGCACAAAGGAGACAGAGAGAGAAACCAAACAGCTGTTTTATTTCTTCAGATTCTCATTACAAAGTTTCATAATGACGATGAAGAGACACAGGATCACACTAACATGAACGAGCTGAAAACACCCTCAAACTGATCCTTGATCCCTGACAATTAGTCCTAACAAACTATAAATATACAAAAAAAACATGATTTATATTTAGGAATTTGAGTTTACGCTAAAGTTACTCAAATGTTTGACAGATTTTCTGTGCATGAAAAGTTTTAACATCAACAAAAAAACATCTTTAGCAGAGGTTGAGAAAAAAACCTTACAAACATACTCAAAACCTTCTGAACCACAGAATGATTGTAGTGAATGTTATTTAAGCATGTTTTTAAGCTACATTTACTATCTACTTTTCTATAAAATACAAAATAATCTTTACTAAATAATTATTAAAGGAAATCTTATTGCCTGCTGCCTTTCTTGCCAGAGTTTAACACCTGAGAAATGATGGAGTCTTAGCTATTTTGATCAAATCTTGAAAATAACAAAATGCACGATCTCATGCAATATCTTGTGTGATCTTGCGAGATTTGTTTTGTGTGTTGAGAATAATTGTCAGCTACTGGCTTTTCAAATTCAGCAGCAGACAATAATGAAGATGTGGATGCATTTCCACATCATTCAGAGCGAATAACTGAGTAAAGACAAAGAAAGTACAGGTTCAGTCTCCTTCATTGACACATTAGAGGTGAATCTGTCCTGCTGGTTTCTGCCTCAGTTGCGATGCGTCCCTCTGGGCAGCAGCAGAAACACCTCTCATACAAACCTGTCGATAAGCTCAACTTCTCAGACTCACGTCCAAAGGGGCCCTCAGGCCTCCTCCCCGTGTGTCTACAATCCGCTGCAGATTGCTTTCAGATCTGCCTCTTGTACAGTTTAAGGAGAACAACGAGGAACACGTGCATGACTGCAGAGGGCACACTGGACACACAGACTCACAGTTTTCAGATATTCAAGGTCGCAACAAGACTTTTCTCTGCTCACATTCACAGATAAGCATTCTACACCTCAGGGAAATCTTGGACATATGAAGAAAAGGGGTTGATTTGGGTGATTTCTTTGTGTCATGGGCTCAACATCACTGCAAAGTGTGATATGCAAAGCAGTCCATCTGCATTCCTGGCCCTGTTTTTATCTCTGAGCTTTGACAGAAACACAAATCAGGTCCTGTCAGCATCCCCTCTGCTTCTAGACTCCAGCCTTTGGTTCAGGTCTCCAGTGGACAGCTGAATGATGTTTTCACACATAATAATGTTAGAGGTATGCATCATGTTTTATTTAAAAATTGCCACACTTTGTGACTTCATTGCATAATTTTCCCCAAATTGAAAACATCTATGGGATTTATTTTGATGACTGAAGTCCATTTAACTTGTCTGAATATCTCCTCATCCTTTGCATTCCTTTAAAAACAAGAAGACATTCCTCTTGTCATTTCTGCAGCAACATACACCAAGTTATCAGATCCAGCCTCCCTCTAATTCAATCTTAAATGTAGCGTATCACATTTCTCACCCAGTTGTGGGAAAGATAACATCTCTATTGTGCGCTTCTGTTTAGCTGAGATAAACAGCAAACAATATTAACACCTCCGTATCTGCCTCTTAGCCTTTCCTCTCCTCTGCTTGCCCTCACTGCTGCCTTATTGCATTTCAGTCCAGCAGCCTCGCCTCCACTGTGCATGTGGAGGTCTCACTCACCGGTTTCAGTTCTCGGTTTCGGTCTTGGTCAGAATCTTGGTTTTAGTCACAGGAACATGAAGCTGCTTGGAGAGGGTCTTATTGCCATTACCTTTAACATTCTGCTCAATCATTTTCTTTCTAAGCTCCTGAGACAACTCTGTCCTTAGCTTTCTGTGGTCCATGTTCAGTGTGGTACACACCATGATACCAAACAGCATAGTGACTACCTGTCACCCTTTAAATAGGCAGACTAACTAATTACAAGATTGAAGACACCTCTGATACTGATTACAGGACACACCTTAGTTGAACATGTCCCCTATGGTCAAATTAGTTTCTTTTCTAGGGGTGCCATCCTTTTTGCCAGTTTCATTAATTTGTTTTTTTAAATAATTTTGGTGAACCAAAATTCAAAAATGTTGATTTTCATTATTTCAGGGACATTTGTGGGCTTTTCCGTCTTTAACAAAAGGGTACAAACACATTTTTACAAACAAATGTTTTATACATGAGAAAGTAACTTTTCTGACAGCACTGTAAACTGAACAGCTGACAGTTTTAATCATGACATTTGATGACTTGTTGCACTCTTTGGTATTAAAAGTTATCTGCAGAATGATATTTATATGACCTAAGGAAGCAAAAAATCTTTTTTTTTCTTCTGTTTCTCAGCTCCTCTCTTTCTGGCTGTGTCCTCCACCGTCTCTCTGTTCTGTTGTGATCTTACCTCCGTCCAGGCACCTGACTGCAGATAATCATCCCAGTAAAAGAAAGAAAATGGCTCCATTTTTATCTGCAGCCACAGCTGCAAATCATTGTAGAGTCCTGAATGACTGAGAGAGATTAACACCCCCCCCAGCTCTCTCCATCTCCTCTTTTCTTTGCTTTTTTCTCCACTTTCTGTCGGGGCTCTTTATACAGCTGGTGCTTTCACAGGGGTGAAAAGAGCAAGCTTCATTTCAATGCATCGTTTTGAATTTGCTGAACAGCAGCTGTAAATTAATAGTTGTTATACAATAAAATAATCGTGTTACATTAAGCTGGATCCTGGTTTCTTCAGACTTTAAAAAAAAACTGCCCACATTTAATATGCAGAGAATTTATTTGGTCAGAAAATGAATTTCCGAGTGTTGCAACAAATTAGAAACTTTCTAAATTTGTAAACTTTGAAACAAATCTTCATTAAATTAACCTTTTGCATCATTAACAATCAAAAATTGTGGAAAAATGTCAATTAATTTCCTCCATACTATAAGGTGGAAGCAAGACTTAAACCCAATAAGTTAGTTTATGACCATTAAACACCAAATTAACCCATTCATTCTTAAGCAGCTAAAGCTGGAGAATTTTAGTTTGTAGTTTTAAATTTTTGCAGTCTTTCTTTAAATCTTTTTGCAGACAGTTTCCTATATGATGAATTATGGGTCAAACATTTGCTCCT
This sequence comes from Kryptolebias brasiliensis, assembly GCA_028566095.1. Lineage (NCBI taxonomy): Eukaryota > Metazoa > Chordata > Actinopteri > Cyprinodontiformes > Rivulidae > Kryptolebias > Kryptolebias brasiliensis. Next base: position 9,065,806 of record JAOXNZ010000166.1, read on the forward strand.
TTGCAGCAGACATGACAGGTTCAGCTTGTCAGAGTCCTGCCTGGCTGTCTGTCTGCCTGTCTGTCTGTCTGTCTGTCTGCGCAGTGTGCTTTAGATTACAGCGCTGATGCTCCTGTTTCCTCCTGTTTGCTCCTGTTTGCAGTCAGAAGGGAAAAAAAGCAGCAGATGACTCACTGATGTGAGCTGATTACACAACTGTGGGTATTTTGTTCTGCTCCTGACTGAGTGTGCGTGTTTCCGATGGTTGAATTCCTGCTCATGGGAATCCAGTTTGCCCATAATGCACCTGCATCACTCAGTTGTGGGGAGGAAGAGGAGGAGGTCTGTTGGAGGTCTATATGTACAGGAATGTATGAGCATTTACATTTCTTACATCCCAGCAGCCACAGAAAGTTAACATTAAACTTTTAATTATTTAAACTTTGCTTTTATTCTGACTGTTTTCTACAAGGCGTCGTAAGGTCAGGTGTCAGTGATACAATTAATTAATCAAAATAAATATATTTTTCTTTAATTAAAAGCCTAACATTCCTTCAAGGAATCCTAGCTTGATGCATTTAATGACAGTTTAAGACTAAGCTCATCTTCATATTGACAAATGATGGCATTATAGCTGTTTTGTCATATTTTGAATTTGATCTTATGCCCATCATGCAACATCACAACATACCAAGCTCAGAGTATGTGTTGTGAATGATTCTCAGCTACTACCACATCACATTTTAGCTCAATATCTGTAAAAATGACCGCTTTAGAAACATTTTTGTGTTGGTTAAAGTCAATCAGCTGTAGTGGCCATCTTGAATCAAGTTAACTCCAAAAATTATCCAGTTGTAGACGCACGTTCAGTGATTACTTTCTGCAAGTTCCTTTTGAATTCATCCACTGCTTCATGAGATATTTTGCTAACAAGACAGACAAACAAACAAATGCTCACAGACAAAATATTATCCCCTTTGGCCAATAAAAATGAAAGCTCTGCTGATGCAAAACTGTTAGTAGTTTTTAAAATGATAGATGTAAAAAGTAAATGCTTTAACAGACCAGATAATAAGCTCTATTTTATATTAACACATCAAAATCTCAATAAATAAGCGAAATACACAACTGCTATTAAATACTTTCACATATTTTTGTTAAAATTATGCATTAAAAATACCTAATTTCATATCAGTAGAGATTTGTTGGATGCTGATTGCTTCTGTTGTTTTGATAATGAATAAAAACGTAGCAGAACAGAAATTTACCTAATTACACTGATTTTCATTGAGGAAAAAGTGTGTTTTAGACTGAAAAATAAAGAGCAGCTCTCAGCATCTTTATCCCCAATACACGACTGAGTTACACTTGAGATCATCTCAGATCTGTTCTGTTCTTGAGCACGCTGGTATTACTTCCACCTCAGGAAGTGGCGTGGAGGCCGCCGTGTGAAGGGGTGTCTGGGGACGTGAACACGGGGTCGCAGGCGGACGCCACATCAGGGCATCGAGCTCCAGCCGAGTGGGAATTCATGTTGATGTTCATGCTTGGCTAAGCCTGTTTTGCCAGCTGCCATTTCTGCTCAGACATTCATTCTGTATGAGTGAGTGTGTGTACAAGGGTGTGTGTGTGGGTGTGTACAGGGGTGTGTGCGTGTGTAAGGATGTGTGTGTGTGTCCTATTTTTGCTATCTTAATGTGGCATCCATCTTAAAATAGAAACAGGGTCATTGTGGCTGAATGTTAGCAAGAGAATCTTGTTAAAGACAAAATAAAACTCACTTTTTCCACATTAAACAGCAGAAGGAAACACAAACAAAGGTGCTGCAGTATTTTCTTGTTCTTTTGACTTCAAAAGAAGAGCTGAAAGCTTTTTTCTTCCCTGCACAATGTAATTCAGCTTGGCATCTAATTCATATTATTACTGAAATTGCCTCAAATTTGTTGCCATGGTTATTTTTCTCTCCTCTCTCTTTTAAGCTTTGTGCCTCCTCAGTGGCTGATGATTAGAGTCGACAGGGGCTAGAAGGAGTGTGTGTGTGTGTGTGTGTGTGTGTGTTTTTTCAATGGGAGGACAGATAGGCTGCAAGGCAATGACCTGGTAATAGTGAATGTATCCACAGGCCATATTCAGAGATAGTTGCCATGGCCACAAAAATGGGAGGGAGAGCAATGAGTGAGGTGGTGTGTGTGTGTGTGTGTGTGTTGTTGTCTCATGTCTGCAGACAGAGAGACAGTAAAAGACAAAGAAAGACTCAGACAGAAGGAATGATTGACTTTTAGAGAAGGAGGCCTGAGGTAACACTGCAGACTAGCAGCTGGAAACGGTACTACATCATCATCAGCTGCTGCTCACACAAACACTGAACTAAAACAGGAGAAGAAGAAGATGAAGAACAAGAAAAAAAACATCCAGGAACTGCTTGTTGTGCTGCAAATCAAGTCAAATGTACAGAAGCAAAGTTTGGATCAGAATCAGCTTCAGTCTTCACAAATGTTCTCCCAGTATTACTGAGTATATTTTATTACAAGCTTATACGTGCTGTTTATGTTGTCATTTCCACTTATTAGAAAGTGTGTTTCGCTCTCATTTTGCTGGTTGTTGACTGACAAACAATTCACTCTCGTTTAGACTTTTCTAACTGCACTGAAAATAATTGATTGTGATCCTAGAGGTGTGCTGTTTTGGAATGTTCAATCAGAAAATAATATTTTCCACTTGTTACTATTATCTTTCTCACTCTAGAAAGATTAACTTTGATTTCTCTGCATTTTGTCGTCGCATTCATTGATTAAATATTAATCCTATCCAGTACATCACCTATTAGTGTTCATAAAAGGATGTTTCTTAAGTAGCTTTGTTAATTATGTCTCTGATACATCAAACCTCATGAAAGACGATTTGTTTACTTTTTTTATCCTGACCGTATCTGTGTCTGCAGCTGAAATACTTGGTGTATTTTTTGTGAGTTTTCTCTAAAAACATAAAGTCTGCTTGTGTTGTAAAACTATTAAGCTGTAAGCAAATAAAATTCACTCTGAGCATCTGAAATCTATAAAACTGCAGATTTGCATCATCACTAAAAGTAACATCTTCTTGTCCTAAATACATGAATTAAATATTGGTTGCTTTAAAGATGTGTCGAACATGCATTAATGTTATATCCTCTGATACTGCAGCTTCTATCAGTGTGATGCACATAGTTTTATTACTGACTGAAACGGTCTTTATATCAATCCAGAAGATGCTGATTAGGAAATGATTACAGCAAACCTACAAGATGATCTGCTCACTACAAGCCTCCAGACTTCAGCACTGGAACATGAGACTTTGTGAAAAATGTACAAGCGAGAGTTTTAGTTTAAGATCTTTGATTAAGAGGATAATACCATTCATCAACATATTAAACTGATTAATTGGGGGAGCCTTTTTTTAAACGTTTGCTAGGAAAACCTTTGTTGGAAAAATTCAGGGTAAAATGGATTTAATTTACTACAGTACAATTTCTGTTTTAGCGTTTAGGGTTTATTTTCCAGTTGTTTTTGTCCCCCAGTGTGTGCCAAATAAATAACACAGTTAGATAAATAACATTGTTCTTTCAAAAAGCCTTTGCTGATCCATAAAGCCCCTCTCTTTCTGTGACAGTGAAGTCCACATCTATGAATCTGTCATTTTATTGTTCATCTCTTGATCACTTTTCCTTCCTTCATATTTAAGAAAAGTCCACAAGTTATCAATAAATAAATCAGGGTAGGTTAATTTAAATTGACATGAATCCAATCACAGGACAATCTAAGATCCTCCTGGCTCTGATGCTGTAAACAATGTTGTGTTTTTATCCTTTAAAAATGATTTAAAACATGAAATACATGATAAGTGTTTCATGCTGTATGTGTGTCAGTTCTGTGGATATCACAACAGCAGCAACAACATCCTCTGACACACAAAGACCATGGGGTTTTCCCCCCACCCTCACACCCACACACAGAGATCTGAGAGTGGCCCGCTAACCTCCGGCATCCCGCTGTCATCACTACCAATGTCCAACCACGTCTCCCCCTCTCTCACGTCCTCGTGCTGCGGTCAGGAAAAGCCCCCTGCAGGGCGTTTTTCTTTATGCTCGTACTGTAAACTAAAGAGACAGCTGAGGAGATGAGGCCGTGACGTGGAGGGTGTGTGGAGAGGTTCTGGTTCTTCATTGGATGTTGGGTTTCAGTGTTCGTTATCACGACTGTGCAGTACTCTTTGGGGCCAACCTGAAAGCTGCAGATTCAGATTCTTTTTGCATTTTCTTTGTTACTTTCTCCCTTTTGTTTTTTCTTGTTTTATTTTCTTTATACATATTTTTTATTTTTCCCTTTCCTTTCCTTTCCTTTCCTTTCCTTTCCTTTCCTTTCCTTTCCTTTCCTTTCCTTTCCTTTCCTTTCCTTTCC
>JAOXNZ010000166.1:9079533-9104415 GCA_028566095.1 Kryptolebias brasiliensis
GGAGGAGGAGGAGGAGGAGGAGGAGGAGGAGGAGGAGGAGGTCAGGCTGAAGACAAACTGCGCGCTGAGCGGGACGGAACAGGAAGTTAGGAGGCCTTCAAAATAAAACTCCAAAAGAGAACGTGTGCGCATATAAAACTGGAGTTTTGTACCTTCTCATTTTGCCCTTTCCGTTGGCGGGGCTGCGGAGGAACTGTCGTTGAAAATGTTCGAGCAGGTCGGAGGTTCGAGTGTTGATGCCGAGCTGAAAATCCATAGAGCCACTCACCAGATCTCCAACGTGGATCTTCACTGTGCGCCGCAGCTACAGGACACAAACATACAAACAGATGAAATAACTAAAATATTCTTTTGAACAAGACTTACAATCCCACTTTGGCAAACCGTTGATGCTGACGTTTATTGTTTTTATCATTTTGTTTTCATCTGAAGCCGGCTGTATTTAAAGGAGTAAAACAGGCAGAGTAGAAAAACTAAACCAGCTCACCTCTGATTTATTTTTCTCAGGCTTTTCTCTGCTCTCTGGCTGGATTTTCTTCAGCAGATTTTTGAAGCGGCGATCGTAGAACTGGTAACGGCGATTACTGTTCTCGTTCAGCCTACGCACCTGACTTACAAGGAAATTAGGGATCTGGGGAGACAGAAACAACAGCATTTCTGATGAGCATAATTTCATGCCAGTAAACAATGAGAACAGAGCCAAAAATATTATGAAAACATGCTCTACGTTTCTCTGGTACCTTTAGCTGTAAAAAAGAAAACCTTGTGACAAGACTATCTCATTAAGCTTTTTCTGTTTACAGCTTTTATTTTAGTTTTTGCAATATTTTGGGAATGAATGTTGCTTGATTGCATTAATCAGATGTTTTAAGAGCAAACAAAAATCTGTAGAGCCTGTGGTCGGGTAAATGAGTGTCCTTACTGTCCAGAGTAGGTCCTGGTAGCGAATGAGAAGCCTCATAACGTCAGCCGCCTTCTCCGCCTGTCCTTTCTCCGCTCCGTCAGTCAGTCGGCTCGGGACGGCCTTATGGAGGAAAAGGTTTGGAGCCATAATGGTTGCAACGGCCCACAGGTTCATCCTGTTTCTTTTTTCCCTGGAAACCACCTTACTGAGGAACTCGAGCAGAGCCTGAAAAAAAACAAAAAATTGGATGAAAATACACAAACCTACTGTAGATTTTTTAATCTTTTGAAGCATGATCTAGAGATTTAAGACAGTATCAGATCACCTTCAGCTGAACCATGTTTAAAGGTCTTTCTGTAGAAGAAAATGTGCCTATTTATATGAAACAGAAAACACTAAAGTGAATTAGAGAGAATGAATCATCCATAGCAACTCTGCTGATGAGTTTGTTCACACAGTGAGATTCAGCTGCTTCTGCTGGAGTCAAAGTAGTTCAGGAGGCTTTTAGGTTCCAAGTTACTATAAGTGTAGCTGACTGCACACTTGTGTTGGTGAAAGCAAGTCACAATTAATGCAACTGATTATAGAAGCAGAACACAGAGTTCGAAATGTGAATTATGAGTCAAACCGTTCAGTAAGGTTTTATAAAAAGGTGCTTTGGTCTAAGAGGGACATATTTCTGTTAAATCCAAGGAGAGCTTCAACAGCCAGGTGACGATCAGTGTGTGGCTTTTACAGCACAAAGTCCACGTCGAGATCAATCATGAATTATGAAATTACTGTGACTCCTCTCATGTGCTGCACGATTCAAGTTCAACACAAAACATGACTCAGAAAGATTACTTTTCTCTGAGTTTGGGTCTGTAAAGCATGTAATTTATAACAAAAACTCATCTGTGTTTTGTCCAAATGTGTTCTGTTATTGTGACGGGCCAAATAAATAGTACCTGACATTACATTCATTAAGCAGTCAGTATGTGTTAGTGAATGACTTCAGACAGTGTTTGTTATTTTTATGCTATATACTACCAACATCTAATGTAAAATATCTTATTTTTATTTAATTGATGTCTGCATGCAAACCAAAACTTAAATTATAGGTTATTTAACCCTAGAACAACAAAAAAAACATTACAATCTATTCTGTGTGTAATCTTGTGTTTAGTGAGTTTAAATGAGATTTTTTTTGTGTATAACTAGATAAAGTAGAGGTAAAAACATACATATACAAGGATCTAAACATAACAGAAAAATCTGCTTTGGTAGTCGAACACAGTAAAAACAGAAACAATGAAACATTGTTTTCAATATTTGATGATCACATTTTCCTAAAATCTATTTAACTAAAACCTGATGCCATATAAAACCCTACGTTTATTCTACATGTTGTGAAAGTAAATCTTTCATTCTGGCTTCGAACAACGTTCTGTGTTTGTGTCATCAAAGTGCGAAGTGTTGTGTTGTTTTCACCTTCAGTGTGTTCCTGTTGGGCTCAGGCAGCAGCAGGACGAGCAGGTTCAACATGTGAAGTTTTTGTCTCAGCTCTGTGATGTCTGAAGAAGAAAACAAGGTAAGAAAGGCTGAACGCACACACACACACACACACACACATTCAGTGTTCATTTCCTTTGTGTTTGACTGAGAGTAATGGGATGTCTAATGATTGATGGCATTGTGACCGGTGGTCATTAGGTTTGTTAGCTTATGTCTCTGTGGTCACGTCATTTATCACTGCACCGATCCTCCTCACAAACTATACATCAGCAAGTCATCAGTCACATAATATTAATATCAACTGGTTCTTTTATTAAAGTGAAACCAGTGTAAAAGCAGCTGATCTCCTACACTGTGTCACTGTGTGTTTGTGGCAACGCTGGGGCGCATGAACAAGTCATCAACTTGTTCATCTCATTACAGATTTCTAATCTGGAGCAGAAAAGATAATCATCACACGGCACTGCCATCATGGTAAAGAGACTTCAATAATTATGATTCGAACTCTGATAAGCAGTCAGGAAATCTGGGCATTGGATGTAGTAGATGAGTGGAAGAAGAGTTGCATATACAACAACATTTGAGACAATATCTGACTTTTAAAAAAAGCACAGTGATGTTAAACATTCATCCCAACACTCACATACTCTTTTGACATTGTAAACAATATTAAAAAGAAATACAATTTAGAGGATTCGCTGAGTAGCATCCACTGACCTCTGACGGCGCTGAAGGTGTTGAGATACTCTGCGGTGAGCAGAGGATCAGGCAGGTCCCGGATGAACTTCTTGAGCAGCGCAGCAGCATCATTTGCACTCACTTCGTCCCAGTTGAAGTGTCCTGAGTAGAAGTTGGACTCCAGGTTCTGCTGCAGCAGCTGCAGACAGGAAACAATGTTTCAAGGGAAGGTGCCAACATTTGTCACTTAAATGACATTATTGCAGAGTTAGTTAGAAAAACGACTCGACTAAACCACAGAGAGGCTGTTTATCTTGAGAATCAAACTGATCTGTATTGATTTCTGGGAAAAAAACGATCACACCTTATAACGTTTGACCTTAGAAGGAGCTGTTTCTAACACTGACACAGAAATGTTTAAAGGCTGAACTAACTTTCTGACAACTCCAACAGACATGCTCTGATCCCAGGTCCAAGAAAAATAGAGCAGAATGTAGACAAACAGGGCAAACCGGAATTACAAGCTGATGTAAAAAAACAAAAGCATATAATTGTTGATTGATTTATTTTTAAAGGTTTCCTTTTAATTCTTAAAATAGCTTTCATTCATGTCCTTGTGAAGCTTTGTAAATGTCAAAGATCCATCTTAGAACAGGAACTATAGTGTATGCTTTGGCGTTTCATCAATGCTCTTTTTAAAAGCAAAAAAAAATTAAATTAAAACAGTAATCAATAAGATGATCAAAGCTGTCACAACTGAAACAGAAAAATGAGCTGAGGCAACACTGGATGATCAGTTATCAGATCAGTCATTATAAGGCATGATCTCTTAAAAGGGATTTTCTACCTTTTAGTGATAACTGATGCCCTCTGGTGGCCACTTGGATTTAACAGCTATATTATAACGAAGAAGTTAAATACAGCATGAGGGCAATCTGACAGCAGCTGCTGAAAAACCATCATCGATCTTATTTCACTGGAGTTTTTAAATGTCAGCTTTAATTAAACTAAGTGAAGTAAATTGATTTTCTGCTTTTATGTTTGAGCATTTTTGCCATTATACAGTCAAAAATGATCAATATTCTGAATACCATGTAGGTTATAGAACAACTCTTTATTTTATACACGAGACAAAAAGGGCAGGTTTACTTAAATACTTTGGCTTGTGTCTTCTCAGGTACTGTACCTTTATTCTGGACTGAGATCCAGGAACCCGCAGGATCCCCTCTGAATCGACTCCTTTCTTCTCAAGAAACGATAACAACTGCAGAGAGAAACGTTAGAGTCAGATATTTGTAGCTGTGAATCTCCTGCACGCCTCTGCTGGTTGGACTCTGTAACTGCTGCTGCAGACAGGGTGTGGTCAAAGCCCTGCACCTGCTCAGACACATTTTTAATGTCCTCTATCGGAAAAACTACAGCTGGTTGGAATGAACGAGTGAATGTTCAGTGGGGACAAAAATGTAAGACATGCTGAGCAAAGTGTCAAAATCCAAAAACCGTCATTGTTTCTTACACAGACTGAACAGATGCAATTTGTAAGTAAGAACATACAAACTGTTTCACATGATTTACTACATGTTTATGGGTAGTGAAAAAGGCAGAGGTTGACAGATACACACCGCCTGCAGGAAGAGAGGAATTGTCGCGTTTGGCTTCCGTTTCTGATCGTTCTCCAGCAGCGTGGCCAACGGTACCCCGAAGAGTGCACTCTCTGTAAGAAATCAACATGTGTCTCATGTGAACATCTGCTCAAAACATCATGGAGATTCTGTCCATGAAAACAACAGATAGGATTGAACAATTTTTACACTAAAAAACAGAATATACAGTTGCCAGAGGAGTAAAAGGCAGCAGTTTGTGTAGAACTGATCATGTAGTAAAATAATAATAATAATATAGCCTTTGGTCTTCCTTCAGTTTATTTCATATTAAAAAACAAACATATCAGACATTGTTTCATCTTTTGTGTGTTTTCAGTCTTACGCGGACATGATGTAACAGGGTGCATTCTCACCTGAGATTTTCCTCTTTCCAGTTTTGTGCCGTTTCACCTCCACTTCTAAAAGGTCGCAGAGCGCCGTCATGTCGATGAGCGCCAGCTGACGCACCTTCTTCATGTCGGTGTGGGAGAGATCTTGAATTCGAGTCACTCCCAGACGGCACTTGGGGCAGACCACCCGCTGAGGATGATGAAGGTGGAGAGGAGGAGAAAACAAGTTGAACTTTTCATGATGACAGTCAAAACATACGTAAGAACACAAAATATTAAAACAAAAAGAAGAGAAAGAATGTTTATATAAAGTTTATAAAGTTTGTTTTTACTTAAGGTGATCACCTGCATATAAAGGGATATTCATCTAAAATTAACAAGACTAATTCATCAAGAACACCACCTCTCTCCTCAATTCAAATATAATTTATTTAGCCTGAAATAGAAATTTAATCTGCTGGACTTTGAACACAAAACACTCGTTTCTAAACTGGGACTTCCACACAGAGTAATTACCCTGTGAAAGTTAAACTTCTACTTCCTGATGAAATGGGTTAGAAATCCTGGTATGATTGGCAAAACAAAAAAGTATTGAAAATAATTTAATTCATTGCTTATTGACCAGGACAGGTGGATTTTGGATTTATTTTAAAGTTTATCTGAACATGTAAGATATTTAAACTCAAAGAAAAAAAGTACAGAATAAAATGTGAGTTTTAAGTGTTTAAATTTGCACAGTTTTCAACAAAATTATCTTGATTTAGAAACTACACTGATTATAGATTTATATTTTTAGAAGACTTTAATTGATTGTAACAATCTTCCTAGTGTTGAAACCTTTTTAGTTTTTCATTATACAGTATTGTATGTTAACCTAGATTATTTTAAACTGGCTTTTCTGTCTGATTTCAAAATAAAATGCAATGAAAAACGTGTCAGTGTTTGCCCCTTTTTAAATTCTTTTTCTGGTTCATTGCTGAACTACTTTAAGAAACTTCCTCTAAATTCCCTGACTGAAACAACATAAAAAAACAAACAAACAAAAAAAAATGAGCAGAGGAGGCGTAAACAGATTGAGTGCTTACAGGGAGTGTGCCATCCTCTTTCCTGTGTTGGATGTTATTCTGTGGAAATTTGGCTTGTTTAATGAAGATGACAGCCTGTTCACAATAAGCAATGTCTGTGATGAGGAATTCCTCTTTAGGAGTGCCTCGATGATGCTCTAACGTCATGGCTAAAAATACACAAAAAGAAAAATATTATTTCAGTGAAGGAAGTCAACTGAAAACATGTCATTAAGGTGAAAAAAGAAAGACGAAACTTTAGAGGACAAGGTAGAAAAAAAAAACACAAAGTCAACATATCGAGGAGGAAACGTTCCACAAACTTATCTTTGATCTTAGTGTTATTTAAAATAAAAAAAGAGGAGAAGACAGAATAAAAACAAACAAAAATACTACCTAGTAGTATCCCAATTAACTGGAGTAAAGCTTTATCTGAAACATCAGTGTGCTCTGATTGATCTCAGTTATTTAAAATAAATATCCAGGTGTTAAGGTTGAGGTGAATTATTTCAGTGTTAAAATTGTCAAAATTAATATTCAGATAATTTCCTGCTCATTACAGAGCCACGAAACAGACATGGACTCTCCTGCAGCAACATGCTGACACACAAAGTTAACCAGAGATGAATCTAAACCTGAGAAACCGACAGATAACCCTAATCAGTCATCAGGAGGACGCAAATCTACTGCTCGCAGCACTTATTTGAGGTTTGTTCTCATAAAAGGGTTAAAGTGAGGTAATGTGGGTTAAACCTTTGAGTAATCTGTAGATTGAGCAGATAATGATAGAACTGGTCATGAAGTGAAGTTTGGATTTTGTTATATTTCTGAAATAACTACAGCCACTGCAGTGATCCAGTTGTTTTTTTTTTGTCATTAGTGAGGAATGTCTTAACTCAGTCTGGTCATTTCATGTAGTCCTTACCTGAAAGGGATGTTTTGGCAACTGAAGCCATACTGTGTTGCGTAAGGTCTTCGTTATTCTCAGATTCTGGCAGCAGGCTCTGTTGAAAGGGAGTTTTGGCAATTTTTAAACAAACGTACAAACTCTTCTATGGCAACAGTTATAAATATCAATTCTGAAATAGTTTCTGCACTCCTGGGAGTAAAATGTGTGTTTTACTCAGTTTCTCTAAGAAAATACACACAGGAATACAGGGTGTTTCCTTTAAAAAGGACTGATAATGATCAGAGGAGCTGGGTTTCTGTTCCTCTCTAAGGCTGACAGACAAAGCCTGGCCTTTACATGGGATTTGCTTTTATTGTTATAGGTCAGCCCTCCTGTATGAAACAGGAAACTGGAAGTCTTCCCCTGACAATTACTTGGGGATAAGACATCTTACTTCTATTTATTTTATTCAAACAGTATTCCGATTAAGTTGGCCTGAATGTTTATCAGTAGACCTGAAACTGGGAAATAAACGTCTGTGTAAACCACAAAATTCTGATGTGCTCTGTTTATGTTTTAAATAGCTAAGTCAGGTGCAGTGAAACCTGTTTAGGAAGCACATCAGTGTGATACAAACATTTCTTGTGAGTTGTAGAATAAACTCCCTTTGACTGATATTTTTTTTGTGCTGCATTTCCTCGTGCCGACCTGAGCGATCGGTGAGCTGAAGATGTCCCGGACGTCACGAGGTGGCTGTTTGTTTCGTTTACGGCGGGACAGTGTGTACGAATCAAGTCGACGCTGAACAGCTAGTGCCTGCGTCTTGGTCAGAGTGGACAGCAGCAACGCCTTGTCTACATCCTCGCCGTCTTCGCTGATGAGGGTTGATAAGCCAGCATCGGCCAGCCACTGTTCCTCCTGTTCTCCCTCTGAAACACGGAGACAAAGCAGGCACTGAGACATAAAAACACATCAAATATAATAAATGTGCACATGAGGAATGTTAAAACATTTTAATTTATTCCGAGAAAGATAGTTACATACAGGATTACTTATAACTGTCTCAGTTATACCTTCTCCAAAAACACTTCTTGCTCAAACTTAAAACTCAACTGATGAGTGAACTGGTTTGTAGAAAACATTGTGGCGAAGTCCAGTTAAAACCAAGTTATATGGTTTCTCAACAACGATCACACATACAAGGACAATTTCCAATTTGTAAAGTAAATGAGTTTGTATAATTAGCAGCACACACAACAGTCACATAATGAAATAAATGATCAGTAACAGTAATGTTTTAGTAAGACCTAATCTGGGGGGTACGTTACATCAGATTTTATGACTACAAAAGGTTTTTTATAACTAGAAAGGGCCTCTACTTACACAAAACTTTCACTTGAATAAAAGCAGCTGATAGTAAGTTAGTAGGTAAACAAGGAAAACACAAAATAGTATTTATTTGTAAATATTAAGTTTAATAAGTAGGATTAATATAGGTGTGCCTCTGTTTCCCATAACATGAAAAATATCTACTAAAGAGCAAAGTGAAATCTGATAATTTCATTGAACAAAATAAAAGAAAACTCCATCTAAGACAACATTTAAGATGATCTGTTCGGTTTTTGCCCATAAAATCCCTTCATCACAGGCTGTTTGAAAGTATCGTCATGGTAATGAAGAGTGCTACTTGCCACATGAGAGAAACCTGATATGTTGCCATGGCAAATGAATCATTCCACGGAGAACACGGAGGATCTCTGTGGCAGCTGTGTATAACCTTTTTTTTTTTTTTTAGAAAAGCTCCCACATAAACCATCTTGTATCTGCCTTTTCTCTCCACTCTTAATAAAAAACAGAACCGGGGTTACAGTATTTACCTTCTGAGTGTCTGGAGTCTCTCCTGCTGCAGCCAAGATCTGTGTCACCACTCCCCTGTTGGATGGTCTCAACCTCATGCCAGAAGGAGTCCACACACACTTTATCGGGGAAGGTCTCCTGGTCCTGAGAAGGTGAGTCGTGTGGGCTGTGTGCTTGTTTAGCGGCTGCCTGGTCCTGTGGGCTGGCCCAGGGCTCCACGCTCATCTCGGTGGGGCTGGGATCTCTGGTGCAGACATACACACACGTAAAGAAATCACACGCATGCATGCAAACAAATGGGCAGGGACACAAAGATGCGTAAAAAAAACACAGGCGAAGCGGTGAAGACTGAGGTGGTGCTGGAAGGATGAATCGTCCTGGAGAGCACAGACAGATGGAGAGACAAAAGGAGTGGGACGAAGGAGGGCCGGTGTGAGGAGAGAGATGGCGAGCTGACACAAAGGGGGTCTCTATTGTTCTTGCAAAATGTGGCCTTGAGGAAAAATACCTAAAAGATCCACTAGATGTCACTGTAAGAATATGAAATCTTTTCTTTAGGGGCACACCCTTCTGTCCACTAAACATTTCTGTCAATAAAAGCCTCTAATAATGAAACCTGAAACATACAATAAGGGTTTTCATAAAAATTGACATTTACTAAATTTGCAGGTGGTTTCCTTTTATAAACACAAGCAGTGATAAAGCAGCCTGCTTTCCTTGTGTAGGTCTGAACAGAGTCCAGTTTTCTGCTAACAATAGGACACACTGAGCTGGCAGGATCGCTCCCACCCTGAGGCATTAAAATGTGACCCCCCGAACACAGGCACAGGAAGGAGTCTGCTGACTCAAGTCAGTCGTGTGCTGTTTAGTCACATTCTTTGATTCAGCAAATCTGAGTGGCAGATGGCTCATCATGCCATCATCGCTGCAGATGGAGACAAAGTTATTGTTTGCTGGAAGATTCCAGGTCAGAAATAACTGGCATATTTTCCACTGGGTTTCGAAATTGTCTCTCATACATGCGCGCATTTACAGGTCAGCTAAGGCAAGATCAGATAAAATTATTTAAACCAGTTTCATTGCAGGGGTGGGGAGTCAGAGTGAGGGAGGCGCTAAAAAGTTTCAACAGAAATTCAGTTCAGTTAAAAACAACAAAAAATTGTTTCATGACAACAAGGAGGCATGTAGAAACACAAAAAACTGACTTTTACACAGGGACACACTTCTGTACTGTTACTTTAATCAATGTGTTGTGAAGATGAATAATCAAACTTAATTGCAGTTCTTGGTCTTTCATTTGTATTCCTTTTTAGCCTTTAGCTTAATTCAAGCAGTAATTTGGCATTACGTGATCAAATTCTAACCAAATCTAAACTTAATTTGCAGCTTGAGACTCAGACTGGTTTAGTGCAGAAAAATCACAATAAAAAGCTCTGATTAACTATAAGCAATAAGAGTAAATACATCTTACTGCATACAGCAAGGTGTGTCACTGTTGAATAAAGCTACCACTAAAACAATGTTGTAATCACATGGCCTTTTTTTATTTTCAAAGAAAACATGTTAAGAAGGCCCAATTGCAAACAGATTTATTGTGTAAAGATGTCATGCTATTGATTAACGATTCCCAAAACCAGCATGGTTACGTTCCAACATACAGAAGCCTATGGTTAATTTCAAAACAGGCAGTCCAGTCTGATCCAGTTTACGTCAAAGAAAAACTGAAAAAAAAGTAAGAAATAAAGCTAATAAAAGTACCAAGAATTGTTCTTGAATCAATTTTAGATTAAGACTAAAAACATAATGTTGCTGTACTGGATTGGTAATATTGGCTCAACTGGTCAATATATATATGGTGTGACAGCAGTACTTGCAGTCACCTATTTCTGGTGCTACCTTCAGTATTTCTCATGTAGTATTTGTTATGCTTTAAAAATACATGTTTAAATAAATTAAATATCACACAACTGGGCATTTAAATCTTTATGCATCTTATTTTTATATTTTTCGCACCTTTTGACACTGGTTAACTATTTGGAGTGCACACATTTGGTTAACTTCTTTTTTTTTTTTTCCAAATCTTGCTGCAGGTTATTTACTATGTTTCTATGATTAACTTTTATTTCTTTGAGTTACCGGTTCCTTTTGGAGATGCTGCTGGAATCGCTGCGGCAGTCACTGAAAAGTGTCCCAGCTGCATCAAATCTGCTTAAATAGGGATCATACCCTCATTGGGTTTCATGGCAGTAGGGGAAGGTTTGGGTTTAGTTTGTCTGATTTTACATTTCTTTGGTAGTCTTGACATTGTAAATATTATAGTATATTCATTTTTTGTTTCTTTATTGAAATGACTTTGTAATTAGTTTTATTTCTGTTTCCCCCTCTTGTGTCAGAATGCCCTGATCAGCCACTATATAGTTTTCCTACCGGCCTCAGTCATTTAGGGTAATTAGTGCTTGAGTTTCCTATGTTGGTCCCTGTGGTAAAGTTTGTTATGTGGACTTTTTTCATTGGCAGCCAAACCAAGATTATTTTGAAAAAAATTGTGATTTTTGAAAATAAATCATATTTTTTTTGCAAATCTTCTGTGTTTCTCTCGCTGACCTGTGTGGTCCTTGACATATAGGTTTTTAAAGAATCTTTTTATTTTAGTATCTGATGAAATTCAACAATTTAATAACAAAAAATAAAAATAACTTAACCGAACATTGATTTCCAGCTCAAATCATTATTGTCTGTTTGCTGAAGTAAGATCTGTTCTCTGATCTGTTTGTAGCACTAATTTCAAATATTTCTCATCAGCCTAAATAAATTTTTCTGTTCTGTAACTCATACTGACTTTAAGATCAGACTCCAGGTTCATTTGGCATAGGTTTTAGATGTCTAAGTCACCTGTAAACACCAGCATTTCTTTCCATCTACGACAGCAGCCAGGGGAACTGCAGGTTCAGTATGACTCGCAAAAATAGCAACAGCATTCCTCACTGCCAGCAAATGTTTGGCATGTTAGCTTGTTAAGTAACTTCAACATAATTTTCAGTTTGCCCAAAAGTCCATCCATCCATTTTTTTTAACCTGCATGGTTACAGGAAGCTGGTTCCTATCTCCAGCAGGGTACAAACTATAGTTCCCAAATATAAATGAATTGATTTAGCTCTAGAAAAGTTCTTTTGCGATACTATTTCTTGTTCAGATTAAGTAACAAGGTTTCATGAATATTATATCCATCCATCCATTTTCTTTACCCGCTTCTCTTTTCCAGGTTGCATGGAGCTGGTTCCTATCTCCAGACAGTCACCATGTGAGATATTAGTTATTATAAAATATGATATATTAGCATACAGTGGAAATGTTTGCATGTTCTCCCGGTAACTACATTATCACAAGGCTTGAGTGAGAGTATGAATGATTGTGTGTCTTGTTTGTCTTTGTATGTTTTTAGACACCACAGCTGTCTAAAAACATAACATGTGCTAAAAAGTTGACATCTAAAAAAATAGGAAGTCTTCAACATAAAAATTATACAATTAAAAGACAACAGCAGCAGTTAACGTGACGTGGAAATGTTTGGATCGAGAGCGTCATCATTTAAGAGAAGTCAACACCATCAACCATCGGCGTGTTTATAACTTGATGTCTAAGTTTTCCTTTTTTCTGTATCACATAATGTGCCATCTAAAAACAGACAATTCTGACTCTTCCAAAAACATTTATCAATTTAGCATTGTGCTCTGAACTTATCGAGTCTTACTAATCACACATACCTGGATTTTTTCCTGTAGAGTGATGGCTTCAAACGTTTGCCCCGAAATGCATTTGGATGGCGCCTAAAGTGACTGAATGTGGTGTGTTCAAACTGCATTTTGGCTTCAGTTCTGTTCACCACAACCTCCTCTCTGCCTACCATGTCCACAGTGCTGAAGGAATCCAGGAATTACAGTCCTGCACGTAAAAACTAGCTTTATCCAGTATTGGTGGCTTGACACCATGTGAGTGCGATCTAAATCTGTCAGTTGTTCAAGTTCGTCTGAGCAGGGGTAGGAAGTGAAATAAATCTTTAGCGTGGCATCAGGCTGTTTGGGATGTTGAGTCGAGCTATGAATGGAATCCAGGAGGGAGTGACATGTCTCTCACTATGAAAACATTCTCATCTGTCCCCTCCCTCAAACTTTGAGGTGACGCACCCTTCCCTACTTACATACCAGCCACCTAGTTCTTCTCTGGTCTAAACAAGAATCTGTTACCTGCCACTCAAAAATCTTCCATTCAAAATACTGTGTCTGAAGCCTAAAACAAAGACAATGTTTGTTTTAGGCTAAAAGAGGTGGACTTCGATGCACAGGTGAAAGCTGACTAGCTACAAAACTTCCGTTGTGTGTAAATGTGAGATAGATAACTTTTCATAAGCTTGTTCATTAAAGGTACTTTGTTGGAACAATGTGTTAGGATACTGGATGTGTTGAATCAATCAAATGGATCAAAGAATAAAGTACTATTTTTTTTAAACTTCTTGTTCTTTTGGCTGTTCCCTTTTCAGGGGTTGCCACAGCAAGTCATCCTCCTCCATGTAACTCTGTCTTCTGCGTCCTCTGTCCTCACTCCAACTACCTCCATATATCTCTTCTTTGTGTTTTTCCTGGCAGCTGCATCTCTAACATCCTTCTACCAACAAACCCACTGTCCCTCCTCTGCACATGACCAAACCATCTCAGTCTGACCTCTCTAATTTTATCTCCCAGTCGTTCAACCTGTGCTGTTAAACCTTGTTGCACATAATTAATTATATTTAAATAGCACATACTTATCACTTAAATGACATTTAAGGATGTGGTGTGTTGAGTCAACCCATGCCTTACATGTAGAAAAAAGCTCCTTGTTGCAACATTCATGACCTCATAGCATGAGCTCCTGGTTCAACCTCATACCTGAGTTTGGTTAAAATCTTGACAAATGACTCCCTGAATGTGGAGATGTATGAGGAAAGGTACAAAGCAGAGAAAGATCAATTAAAAAAAAGGTGAAAGTTTTTCAAGTTTCACAAGTGTGACAGGTCTGTCAGCATCAACTGTGAGCAAGCCTGAAACCCCCATCCACCTCCACTTTCACCTTTTTGTCCTTTATCTCCCATTTTCTCATGTCACACTCATGACAGCAGATGACATAAACTCACAAAACAAGACACGTTTATAGATGAATGTTAAAAAGTGAGAAAAATATTCTGGGGTTTTCAACACATTACATTATACCTATAGTCTACCACTCTCACAACATACACAAACACACTGGGTCATACGTCTCATAATGCTATTATTTTGCTCTGCATTTAAAAAAACACAGAACATTTCTACTGACACTTGCTCTGCATAGTAAACAGGAGAGCTCTGCAGTTTGTAAGACAACCCTACTAGGAATCTGAATTTGTATCAAAGGATCTGAAACATATGTGGCTGACTGAACAACTGAGATCCTAACATCAAACTAAAGCTCAAGTTAAAATACCATAAGTGACATGGAATTCCTCCTGGAGGTTTATTACGAGTAATTAAAATATCCTTAAATTCATTCTCTTGGATTCTGTGTTTTGCCTTGTAAAAAAGGGGAAACTAACTGTTCTCTTAGGCGTAACTTGCTAACGTTTACTCCTAACCTGCCCACAAAATATACATAGGACCCATTCAGAAAACAAAGCACATAGTTCATGCTAATTTTAAAAAAGGACAGCTGAAAATGTCAGGCTGTTTGGGATTGTTCCTTGTTGAATGGACCTTGGAAAAACACAAAGAATCAACAGGAAGCCATGTGCTTAGAGAAGAATAGACACATTCGAAGCCGTCTGCGTTCAAACTTGAAACTGTGTGAAATAACACAAGGCAGGCCCAACAAATAGCTACATTCAGGGACTACAGTAATCAATCTGAAAAAGCAGCTTTCTGAACAGCCTTTAATCTTCATGGATGAATTGTAAAGAAAGCCTCTTACTTTTCTAAGAATGCAACAATTAGCTCAAATGATACTGAAGACATGTTTCTTCTCAACCCGTCACCACAAGCACAATGGAATACAGAAAATCAAAGACAGAGAAAGTTATATTTTTAGATCACAGTAAATCTATGAAGCACTAAGAAATAGTTCCAAACTGCAATATTATAATATTTACTTGGCTCACTAACCCCATTAAAAATATATACAAATTAGCAGTCAACCAAAGCTGCATCGCACCGAGTTAGGGCTACAGTGCCTTCTAATCTTTACATGAGTCTTAAACCCCACTGGAGCCTTTAGCAAAAGCCTAATCCTACCTGGCTTTGACCCGCCTGATGACTTTGCCCGAGAGCAGCAGCAGAGCTGCCGAGCCACTTTTCCCCCATGGCATCCTGCAGTTGTCCCCCCAAATTGCAGAAAACTGTAGGAAACAGCAGCCCTGCCCCTGGCAAGCTGTTTCCTTGTAATCTCCTCAACATGCAAACACATTAGAACAGGGACAGTCTGCCTGCGCTGGCAGGAACGTCACCACGTCGCATCCTGGAGAAGGAAAGGAGGTCTACAAAAGGTGATGGAGAGGGAGAGAAGCTGAGTGGCTGAGCTGGTGGCTGGGGCTGGAACAGACACAGGAAAAATATTACATGAATGATTGGTATTGCCACAGCTGAAGAAGAGGATTGAAAGGATGGAGCAGAAAACACAACAACTGCAGGCCTGTTTGGGCTGCTGACTCAGTGACTTGACTACTTATGTTGCAACTTTATCCTTCACTGGGACAAGGAGACGTGTGAAGAATCTTTTTATAGCAGTAGTTTGCTCACTCATGCATTTATTTATTAAAACACAAACATAGAAACAATTTTTTAAAACTTGAGCTCTGATCCTTAGGGTGTTGATTGTCATCATTACTCATAGTCTTACTGTAACTTATTTAAAGATGAATAAAAATAACTATCAAAGGCAAAAAACTATTTTGTTCAGTGGTATTCCTACACAAATTTCAAAGGCAGGAATGAGACACGAGGTCCTTTAACTAAACTTTGAAACAAATCTTTTAAATAGAAGGGCATACAAACCCCTAATGTTCATTGGAGAATGTGCACAAACAGCAAGTAACACAAACAAAACCAAGAGTGAACATTTTATTTATAAAACTCTGATATGAACAACTTTAATCTTTTAAACCTACAAAACAAAGCAGCTAAACTTAAAAATCAGTCACTAAGCTGTAGATCATTCGTGATTTCATCAAAATCAGAGTCTTGATTTGACTAATTTAATTTCAGGCATGTTTTCTCTTGCTTTTTCCTCAAAACAAACAATTACTAAGAAAAACTAAATGTACTGATCAACAAAGTCTGGGGTTAAATAAGTAACTTAACTTATTGATGTTTTTAAACTATCTAATTCTTAAAGGAATTGTTTTTTTATGGACAGAAACAGACATTCTGTACTTATTTTATCCTAAAAACTATTCTCTCTAAAATGAAAACCTCTTCTGTCAGATCTATTTGTTGTTTAGGTCAATCTAATCAGTTCCTGGATGCATTTTTTGAATGAAACCATCCATATTGTAAGATGTTCCCAAAACAAATCCAGTAGTTTGTTAAATCAATACTTAATCTATTTTTGTCAGTAACTGTGATATTTTCTTTGTTGCTCACAGTGTAAGATATCATCCTGTCATTTCTGCACTTTAACACTTTTCCCATTAACTTCTTACAATCATTTCTTCACCAGCGAGACAAACACAAACACTTGGCGCTTTGCCTTTCTCACCAGGTTTTTCAACCTAACCTAATTTGTCACTTAGTTAAGCTCAAGGTTTAGTCCTATTTCCCCATTTTGCTTCTTCCGCTTGGTTTTTCAGACTTTGAATGCTGCCACAGAGTAAGATTTGTTCTGGCATTCAAGTTGTACTGGTCATCTTACCCACCAAGTAGCCTTCTAAATCAAGAGTTTCAGATGATGACTTCAAACTGAGTAGTATTCCACTATCTATACAAATATTTAAACCCTTTGGCTCTTGTTGGCCATTATCACACTGCCAGATCCACTTAACTGAGCTGGGGAAGTAGGTTCAATGAAACTTCCTTAACTCCTTCCCTGAACCATTAGGTCTATTTTATTTTCTCCTCTCCTTTAACCCATCTCTACATATATATTTTTTTCCTTTTTCTTGATTGTTCTCTGACCGTCATTCCTGGCAAGGCAAGCCCTTTCTATCTCGCCCTGACAATCCTCCTTAGCTCACAAATACGCTCAAAGAAAAAGGAGAGTGCAGAACGTGAGGGCACTTCCTCATGTGACCTTGCAGATGGCATGTGATGGCCAGCTCAGCCCGATCCCCGCTCATCCACCTTTTGGCAATCAGGGCACTGAGCCTTTGTGGAAAGGAGGGGAAGCAAGGGGAGAACAGATAAGTAGAGGGATGTGCACGAGAGATAAAGACAAGAGAGGAGAGTTCAAACGATACAAGACTGGGTTAAAATGTAGCAAATGTAGAAAAGAAGCCCACGTTTAGAACACCTCCAGATGGTCTGAGTAACAAGCCAACGGTGACCAAATGTCCACAGAAAATCAGCAGATTGTGTACATGCTCATTCACACAGACGAAAAAGCACAATGAAACAAAGGTTAAAAAAAAGGTGCACAAGATAATGAAGTTTATGCAGCTGACACAAGTTTGTTTTTAATCTAATGAGCACAAATGTTGTGAATGTTTGAATTACAAGCACAAGACATCTGATACAATGAAAAAATGTTGTTCAGCATATGAAACTTTTAATATACATACATACACAACTGCAAATGTCAGCTGCTGGATTTCTTTTCCGTGTATCTGCCCACTGTAATGTGCATGGGGCTTTGGATCATTATCTACGGCAGTAAAGTTTGGCACATTCATTCATCACATCAGGATGGTGGTTGAACTCGTTCTGGAAAAATGGAAGTGCATGCAAGGAAGGCTGCAATTATTTGACCAAGGAAACAAGTTAACTGAGCACTGTTATTTTGATTTTAATGCTTGAACCAAAAACAAAATCAGCACTTTACGACATGCAAAAACTTTCTTTTTGTTTGAGAAAAAAAAAACCTCAACACAAGATACAGTAATAAGTTAACCTCTAAATGTTTGCAGTTCAGCTGAGATTTCATGTTGATCAGACTATGATTAGAATCAACAATAAACAGGTTTGTGTAGTTTAATAGGATAATTACCACCTTTGGTCTGATGGCATCTTCTTGAATCTTTTTTTTAGACCATATGACTCATGAATTCTTTCTCTCCTTTTCATGCAGCACATTGTTGTAAAACTATGTTACTGACCTTTAGTCTGACTTAATTATGAAATAACTTTTAATTTGACAATAAAAAGTAGGCAACAAAACAGAGTGTGGGCATGTGCTCTACATGATCATTCCAGGATCTGCTGTGTGTAACTATATCTTTCTTAATGATCAGCACAAAATAAGTTCCTTGAACACATTGTGACAACTTATGTCACAACTTTTTCCTTCACACTTCAGTTATTTTCCAACACGACCTAATGGTATAAACTAAATGACATAATGAACAGAATATGGACTTATTGGCATTTTTCTTTTTTGCCTTGTTTTAATGTTGAACTGTATTTCTTGATGTGTTTTATATTATCTACCTTTTCCTTTTAGATCTTCCTGTAGGGTGCTCTCCTTTGTATTATTTGTTTGCTTTATGTTGTGATTTAACACATGATACTAATTAACAAATTGCCACATCTGCATTGAGTTTCTTTACTCCCTTACTAATAATGAGGCTTCCTTTACACAATTCATTTTTTGTTGTTTAATTCTACATGCCATCTCTAACCACTGTAGCACATTTTGTTCTGTTTTGCAACACAATAATAGTTTTCCCTTTTATCCTTGTGTCAATGACTCTGCATTTTTATCCTCATCTCTCAACACACTCTCCTGATGTACAGATGCAGGTAAATGTGTTAGTACCCTTCCACAAAATTGCAAAAACAACAAACAAAAAAGCCCCACAGCTGATGTGAGTTTTATCTTCAGTTTTATCTCATTAGTCCCAGAAACTAATTTGATCAAACTTTTTTGAGTTTGTCATTATTGAAGACCTCCTGGGTCTTCATCAATAAAGATCATTATAATTCAAAATGCGATGGATGGTGCAATCAAAATGAAGTACCTTGACCTTGGAGTTTAGCTTGAATGGTTATGGATGGTCTCCTTGGTTCTTTTTCTATTCTCCACACTATTCATCTGATCAACCTGCGGCTGCATTTCCTCTTGCGTCCATGTCCTGGGAGGTTGGCTACAGCCCCGTGAAGCTTATACTTTTCAACAGTATTGGCAGCTGTGGTCGGAGGAACAGGAAGTTGCTTGGAGTTGCCTTTTACCTTTAACATGAATACCTATAATCTTCTTTCTGAGCTCCTCAAACAGCTCTCACCTTTGATTTCTCTGCTCTACCAAACTACCCAGTGGCATGTTTGTTCCCTCATTTCACCATTGTTTTTGTTTACTTTATTACATACTAAAGTCATGCAGATATAACATTACAACTGCTTTTAAATTAGCCACTTTTCATGAGAAATAAATAAATTTTTCAATGAGCTGGAAGGGTACGAACCTATTTATCCGTGTCTGCATATTAACTTTGGTCCTACTACAGGCATTTCTGAATCCATGTGTCTTTTGGAAACAGACTGCTCTTTGCGTCAGTCAAAACATACAAGTGTCTCCAGATAAAGCCCTTTAAAGTATCACAGGAATTGACCGGCTTAAGCTACTAGCAGTGACAGCTGGAAAACGTTCTCCTCTCGTGCCATATGGACTTAAAGTGGATTACTACAATCACAGTGCTTTGAACTGACTCTTGTTGTTTAGATTTAAAAAAACACAGCCTTTGGTCTAAGCCTTCAGCTATTATACTAGTTTACAATGAGGCAGTTCATTGTTCTTATAGTTTACCTGGACATTTTAGTCTGCCTGTGACTGTGCTGTTTTAGGTACACCTAACAGTGACCAGACAATTCTTACAGCAGTCCCTGCAAGCTTTACAAAATTAGTAGTAGTCTCTGTATAGATCTAATCTTTAAATTTACTTATTATTTAAAAGTTTAAAAAAAAGGTTAAAGATCCATAGTTTATTAAAGTGGCATTCTTTAGCCCATATTTTTATGTTTTGTATTTTATGTATTATCGCCCTCACTGTAAGCAGAGTTAAAGGTGTCAGGTAAAGACACTTTCTGAAATTTAATTTAAAAAAAAGGCACTTTTCAGGTTAATGGGCAGCAGATCCAGCTCGCCTGAGCGAAGCTGCACGTGAAGGCACAAAAACACGCCCGTAGCAACGGGTCCTGACACCCTAGCAACCAGAAACGCTGGCGAGCAGCAGCACAAAAGGAAAACGCAAAGATTAGATACCATACTAAGCACATGATTGTAAAATAAAACAAAATATTTAACACATTACTTACTTCTCACATACACTTTTATTTAAGAAAAATAGTGTAGGTACAACAACAGAGTGACAGCTAATAAAAGACAAAAAAAAAAAAAAAAAAAGAGTCCACACTGGCTTACCTGGAAAAACACCATCGACGCCAGCGGTGAGTGAAGGCTCGACTGAGCGCGAAGTGAAGTTTCTTCCATGTGGTAAAACAACAACAACTCCTGCTGTGAGCAATGTCAACAACCAGATGGAGATCAGAGATGAGAAAGCCTGTCTGCTGTGCTGCTGTTGCTCTCCGCCGCCAACGTCTACGTCTTCCTTCTCACCTTGCGGTTGACGTCATCACGTCGAACGTCACGCTTCCATATAAATTGATCAGGCCTGGTCATTTGTTGCTGTGGCTAAAATGATTGTTTATGCTCAAAATAATACTTTTATTATTATTTACCCTCTTCAAATAAAGAAAAAAACATTGGATAAAATACTAAGACATTACCATTTCTATCTTTAATGAGCCTAGAAATGGTAATGTTCTGTGATGGGAAGATGGAAGTAGCACTTTGAGGAGCTAATTAATGAAGGGAATGAAAGGGAAAGAAGAATTTAAAATTTAGTTTACAGAAATAAAAGTAGCATTGTTCTGTTGAATTTATGTCAACTTGCATTGCCAACGTTCACAGACAAAATGTGTTTCCAGGTGGTTTCATTCCAACAATCTTGGGTATCCAAGGTAACTATGTAGTCTTACCTTAAGGTGACAGCAGTTATTTTTATTTTTTAATTGTTACAAGTTGCAAAAATACAGGAAAAGAATGTGGTCCTTAGATTATGTGTTAGAGGTGAAATATGAGGAAGAACAAAATGAAAATGAATGGCAAGTGTTTTGATTAATACATGAAATAATTATACTGAATATTAAATCACATTGGCTCTTTTTACATTGGGTAACAAATATGACACATAACTGAAACTTACATACATACATTTTCTCTTTTTTATAATTTGATTAACATTGCTTTATGTAATATTACTTTTTAAATTCCTACTGAGTATACAAAAAATATCTGTGCAGGGGTTGGTTGTGTGTATTGCCTATACAGTACATGCAGGAGAATCAGAGAAAGAGATTCTTTTTGTATCAGCCTCAAGATTTAACATACATCTTCTGAAATTTTTATGTTTATAGAGCATGCACAATACAACCAGAAATGATAATATTCTCCCTCTGTCTGATAGACTAGATCATTTTACTGTAAAATGAATCCATTTGCATGACCTCTGATGATAAAACACCATGTAGGCGGAGAACAACCTGACCTAAATACATCAGGTTTGCATTAGTTCCTGCGTGCATGAGAATCCCATTAATAAAATAACAGGAAAGTGGTGAGGATACATGCAAACCATGCCTCAGTAAGGTACATCAAAGCATCAGCTTAGAGAAACCTTTTGTACTTGGTTGTGTCACCTCTATCAATGTAACAACAACAAAAATATGGTTCTAACATTAAAATTTCAGGAGTTCTAAAATTCTCAGGAGTTTTAGAATTATCTGAGAATGTTAACCACTGGGTGTCTATGTGTGGCATCAGTTTTCACTCAAACTTTGAAGCCCTCCAAAGAGAGACACAGAGAGGTAGAGAAGCCCTTGTAACTTTGTAAAAAACCGTGTGGGAAAAGTCTCACAGTCATCAAACAGTGTTCCGTCCTCTGATGAAGGCCACAAGATGCAGCTCAACTAATTTTATTTTCCAGTAACCAAAGTTTGTGCTAAAAATGTTGCTGTTTACAAGGTCAGTAATGACAAAACACTTTAGAACAATGTAGCAGTGACTCCAAACCAAGTGAAGCTATATCTGACTCACATCTGGCTTCCACTTCCCTAAAATGTGACAAAATGTTCTACTATTGTTTATTTTTAAAATATCATCAGTCACAAATACGTTCTGTACCATCTCTGTTATACTCCATCCTAAGAAAAAGCTGCTTCTGACTATTTCACTTTATACACAGATTTATTTATTTATCTTTACAGGGATTTACAGTTCAGCACCCCTTTTATAGCCCACCACTGAAAGGTGAAGGCTGATGATAATGTTTTTGCTCATGTCTGTTTGTGTGTGTGTGTGTGTGTGTGTGTCTGTTTTTTACCAGAATATCTCATGAACCACTGGATAAATTTTAATGAAACTTGCAGAAAGTGATCAACTGATGTACATCTACAGCTGATTAATGTTTGGAGTCAGCCTTATTCAAGATGGCTGCCACAGTCAAATGACCTTAAATCACACAAAAATTTCTATAACTTGGTCGGTTTTACAGAAAATAGCATAATGTTTGGTGTGCTAGTAGCTGAGACTGATATCCAACACATATTTTGAGCCCTAAGAAATTGTGAAAGATCTTTGTCTAAAAATTTGCCTTCACTTCTATTTGTCTGTTAACAAAATGTCACATGAACCACTGGATGGATTTTAATGAAACTTGTAGAAAATAATATTTGAATGTACTTCTACAACTGATTATCTTTAGATGTCAACCCAATTCAAGATACCACAGCCCCTGACCTAAAAAAACACAAAAATGGCTATAACTCAGCCAATTTTAAGGGTATTGATTAAAAATATGGCGTGTTAGTAGCTGAGGTCACTGAAAACATGCACTTTAAGTGTGGCATCTCGATATCACATGAGATTAGTTTTAAACTCTGGTATGAAAGGTAGTAGGTGCTACACATTCCTAAAAGGGAAGCTAAGCCTTTCATTTGTCGTAGTTTTCAATTACGCAAATCTATGGCTCCAGGGGTTGGAATGATATTTTGAACAGGTAGACATGGTCCTCAGGGCAGATAAATGTTTGGTTTTTGCTCAGATCCCTGAAAAACTAATGACACCCCCCTGACCGTTAGCAAACTGCCTAACAAAAGATTATGTCTGAGCTCTACTGGGCAACTGAAATTCATTCTCTTCTGCTGTCTGACAGGTGTTGCATTACTAGGTAATAAATCACTCACCGCGTAGACGCATTTATACATTACCAGAAACAATTTGTACCGCTTAAATCTCATTCTTAACATACTGCAAAACTCAGAGTGACTCATACGCTCCGCCTGCTGTGTCGTGTGTCTGCAGCTGCAAAGAGATTCCTCCTGGACAGATAAATTCCTTCTTACATCCTGTTTTTATTGTCTCTGGCAGCTCAGCTTTCTTATAGTCAGCCTGGTGTGTGGGTGTGGGTGTGTGTGGGTGTGCGTGGGTGTGCGTGTGTGAGACAGAGCACTCAAGATCACAGAGGGCCAGTAAGCCATCCCACTCTCTTCCTGCCATTGTTTCATTTCAGGGACCCACAGTGCTGCGCCTCCTGGTCATCAGCTCGCTCCCCCTTCTCCTGCTGCTGCTGCTGGTCGTTACCATGGAGACGGAGAATCTGCCTACAGATGAAAGCATTTCCTACTGGAAGGCGCACTTGGAGGCAATAATAGACAACACAATCTATTATTGTAACAGCTTTAAAAACAGCAAAGAGTCAATGAATTTGAGCAGGGAGATGTTTTTATATTTGCTGTGTTTTTGTTGAGTGCTTTAAATGGATTCACACACCGTCGTTATTCAGTGATAAGTTTCTAATTTTAATGTTGCAGCCAAATGGTGTGTATTTGTGTATACACTGTAATGTTTCAGATTGTGTTACTGCATAACAAAGGTGGCATAGGGCTGGAACTCTAGTTGAAACTAGAAACTCCACATGTGCTTAAGATCAGGTTAGCTTTTCTTTAAGCAACTATTTCTAGCACTGACGTATTCCACATACATGTTGATACTTTTTTAAAGTCAAGACATGCAAACAAGGGCTTAACTGATTGCTGCACAGGAGATTTTTTTACTTAGCATGTCTACTAAGGGCAGATTTTTAAATTTCATAAGGGCCTCACCTTTATAACAAACCTGGGAAAAGAACCTGGCATTTGCTGTCTTGCTCACTTTGTGACATTTGATAACGGCATGTGAAACCTTCACTTTTTATGCGACGTATAAAGAACTTTTTCGATAATACAATACAGTTTGAACTTTAGTTTGTTAAGGCTTGCGGGACTTTTTTTTATCAAGCTTACAAAATCACAAGAACAAGCCTTTTAAATTGCACATAGCAACTTATCAAAATCTTTATTGAAACAATTTATCATGGCGCATGTTTGTATTCATATAAAATTTATCACAGCTTTTTATTTACTGTAAGCTTTTCTGATGGTAGTTACAAGCAAAAGGGCAATTACATAAATTTGCACACAATAGACATCATTCAGTGCTATGTTTAGCTAACTCTTTTTTCATTCACAGTATTATCCTGCTGTGGGATTAACCTTGATTTGAACTGAGCAACAAAGAGGCATTGGTGGGATGTGTGAGCTCAGCAGCACAGCTTATGCTCACACCTGATATGGGAATTATTGTACACGGTTGAGAAGGATTTAAAATAAAATAAAGCAATTATATAATTTAGAACAGATTTTACTTCAAAAGATTTCCAAAGATTTAAAGATCTAAAACAAAACAGATAAAT
>JAOXNZ010000166.1:9125897-9136098 GCA_028566095.1 Kryptolebias brasiliensis
GGGCCACTATCCTGCATGTTTTAGTTGTTTCCCTGCTCTTCAGCAGGTCTTCAAGTTGTGCAGCAGCCTGTTAATCTGTCAGTCATTCAAATCAGGTGTGTCAAAGCAGAGAAACATCTAAAATATGCAGGACAGTGGCCCTCAAGGACCAGGATTGGGGACCTCTGCTTTAGAACCATCAATGATTACTGCACTGATTAAAATGTTGGTCACTTACATGTTGGTCAGTAGGTCTTGTGGGATCAGTCCTGGTAGAGAAACAGAATTAGGCTGAGATTGCTGGCTTAGGGTTTTTAAGCATATAGTAAACAGCTTATGTAAGCTAATGTAATTCGAGGTATTATGGTTGAGTTGAGCTTATTCGTTCATATCATTAAAGATGGGCAGAAAAGCTAAAGCGGCTAGAAAAGTGTGACTCCTTGCTCAGTTCTTGGTGCAGCTGGTCAGTGAAGGCATCCTGTCAGCGCCTCAACACCTCGCTTTTCTCAATATAAAGTGTGCTTTTTGCCTCCGCCCTGGTTTGTTACGACAAGGGAGACGGTGACCCAGAATCAAGTTGACCTCAGTGCTTTAATTCAAGGCTCCACCAGAGGAAATAAATTCTCACCCCACCAGGACGCCCAGCGCCAAGTAGGACAAGTAATCCAGACAGAATAAAAATGTCCTCTTAGAGGATGCTAACAAAAAGAGGGATGAAGGAGTGTGTGAAATAAAAGTATGTTGAAATAAAAAAAGGAGTGAAATCATCAAAACTTTGGTATAAAATAGATTCAAAAGCACAGTTTACTTTTTCAATGTCAAGACAGAGATCTCAAACAGTGATCCAAACAGTTCCTTTAAAAAGCATCAATTAAACTGTTCTCATACAGACTCTTTATAAAATAAACAAGCATAAAAAGGAGATAAGTGATGTTCAATAATGGAAATTTTGCTAAATTTGATTCAGAGGTGTAACTATTCTGATACATAAATTACAACATCATATTATACGTGAACTGTCACTAGAAGTTTCTGCCTTGTGTTGTGATTCTACCCCGTTTTTTCCCCTCACTACACCTGACACCTCTCTGACTGCTTTAAAAAGAACGCTGACATTAAGGCATCTTAGAAAATTGTAAAAGCTAAGTGAAGTGCAGCTTCTCAATGCATAAACGTGCAGACGCAAAAAGGATTTTGTGCCAACCATGACATAGAGAGACGTACTGCTTCAGCACTAAACGTTGAACACTAATGTTATGTAATGCAAACCAAAATCCTCAGTGTAATACAATTTCACTGTTTATTTATTTTAAAAGTGAATCTTTGAATGCCAAGAATGTTGAAACAGATTAAAAAAACAACTTCTGTAACACATTTTTAATCATCGGCATGGTTTTTAGGCCTGGACATGTTTTCAGTCAGAGGTGTATCAAAATCCAGCTCTTGCGCTCTTGCAAGGGGCTGGAAATACCTGCGACAAACTCGAGAAGGGTTGGAGACACCTGCGACAACACTGTGACGACATTGAGAGAAAATTTGTCACACTAGTCTTTTGAACATTAGGGTCTCTGTGACTCAAGCGAGGAAATTGAGAATCCCTGCGA
Organism: Kryptolebias brasiliensis; assembly: GCA_028566095.1. Lineage (NCBI taxonomy): Eukaryota > Metazoa > Chordata > Actinopteri > Cyprinodontiformes > Rivulidae > Kryptolebias > Kryptolebias brasiliensis. The sequence continues at coordinate 9,127,481 of JAOXNZ010000166.1, forward strand.
ACGTCGGGAGACATCCTGGAGACTCCCTTGTGAGTTTTAGTAATCAATTAGTTGCCATCAGTTGCAGCTCAGTGAGATACTACCTTTACTGGTATAACTGTTGTTATCATGGTGACCAAACCCTAGTCCTATCAAGCCAGTTTGTGCTGACTAGTGATGTGGATAGATTTAGGGTGTGGTGCAATTTGGTGTTGGGTTTTAGAGTAGAAACACAGTGAAAAGCAATGTGGTATCCTCATGAGGATGCCTGCTTTGTGTGTGTGAAGCCTGCTCATTTTTTCACTTCTCAGCTGTTGTCGTGTGAGATGGTTTCCTCTCTTCTGTTTTCTCTGAAAAGAAGAAACTGTGGGTGCTGTTGCTTAAGAAACCTAAACAGGTGTTAAGAACATGATATGGTTTAAGACGAAGATAAACATCCATTTGCGCACTGTCTTTGTTACAAAATGGATCCATCCTTTCTTTAGAACAAAAATGCACAAATGAGAAAAGCGAACCAAAAAGTGGAGCTTTTGTAAGCCTAATACAAACTAATAATAAAACAAATGAAGATGTAGCACTTATTTCACAGCATGAAACTGCGCAGACACTCTTTCATCAAAGTAAATTAGTGCTGTGTGCAAGATGAAGGTACAGCGTTTGACATTGTGTTCAAGGTGTGATATTGTGCGCATGTGTGTTCTCTGCTCTCTGAACAGAGACCTGTGTTGTTTCAGCTTGACTTCAGTGGCTTCAGTTTGACATGTCCAGACGTCGGGCTTTGGCTAATGAACATGACTGTTCAAAAGGTCACATGTCAAATCTAAGGGTAACCGTTAAAACCAACTCCTTCCTGTTTTAATGGCCATGTGTCGTGTCTGGAGTCATGCTTCTTTAACAGTAATTGGTTGTGAGTGATAATGAGGCCTTTGGGGTAAAGCTAAAGGTTTAAAAAGATTACAAGTTAAAGAGATGCTGTCAAACTCCAACAGAGAATAATAACTTTCTCCAAAGTTTTTGCCATAATTACTGCCACTTATAAAAACAATTTACTGACCATGTTACTGTAACATAATTAAAAGATGGGCAACCTCTAAACACTCGAGACGAGTTTTTCTAATTTTGTTAGGAAAACAAAATTGACTTGCAGAGGTTTAATTCATTAAATCTCCACAGCATCAGTCAAGTATTCAGACTGGAAGGCACCAACAAACCAAGGCAGCCAGAATCCACAATTTGCATCTTGAAAACCTTGGGCTCTTCTTTTCAAAGAATTTTACAGCGAGTTGACTCAATTTCACAGATTTTATTGAATCATGAATGTACCACACAATAATTTAAACAGAAGAAGTACATAGAAGTTTTACTTTTAATAATAAAAAAGAGTAATAGCACGAAGCGCAATACACTAACTATAATTTTATCTGATGAAACAATGTACATGAAAAAAAAAACCTAAAACCTTTAGGATAAGTGATCTTTGAGGGAGTTAAGTTATGAAATTTGAGAAGTGTTAACTTCTTTCTGTTTGGGTACTTTTGCAGCTTTGCAAAGAGGACAAATACCTGTTTAAAAAAGGCCCGGTCTCTGCAACTGCATAAGGATTTGTATTGAACACTGCCTGGTCTAGTTTTAACTCACCACATTGAAAGCATTTCTTGATTGTTTCCAGGAATATGGTGACATTTTAGCAACATTTAGTATGAATTTGTCAATACATAGTTCCCACAAGTCTCGTTCGGAAGAGCGCAATGTTTTTGCCACATTGGTAGGTAAGGGAACTTGACCAGTGTGCAAGAAAAAGATATATGCAGAAGATCGGTACTGTCGGGATTGACTTGTAGGAGGTGGAAAAAAAAGGAAATCTCAAACAAGCCCAACAGTTTGCTAAGACGGAGTATTAGGGCCACGCTAAGAAAAAAAAATTACATTACGAGAATAAAGTTGTACCAGAATAAAGTCAAAACATTACGAAAATAAAGTCGTATTATTACGAGAATAAAGTCATAATATTTTGAGAATAAACTTGTACCAGAATAAAGTAATTTTCAATTCTGACCGTAGGAGGCGCTGTTCTGTTTTTACACCATAACTTGGCGTCGAAGAAGAGCGTGTTATGCCAAGAACGTAAGCTTTGGAGGAGAGGAGGAGAGTGGAGGTCGGGGGAGGGGGGGAATTGAAAATGACTTTATTCTGGTAACATTACAAGTTTATTCTCGTAATATTACGACTTTATTTTCATAATATTTCAACTTTATTCTGGTACGAGTTTATTCTCATAATATTATGACTTTATTCTTGAAGTATTATGACTTTTTACTGTAATTTCATTTTATTTTTTTCTCAGCGTGGCCCTAATACTCCGTCAGAGTTTGCCGCCCATCTCGAACTTCGACATTGTTAATTATTTGTTCCTACACCATGGAGGAGCTACGTGTGTTCTCATATCTTAAGCAATACTGAGAACATTATAGAATGCTTGAAAAAATAAAAGTACAGTCGCATTTTAAACATGAAACTGGATTATTCTTTTTCAGTTCAAGTTAATTCATGAAATTATCCTATTGTTTTCTGAAAAGCTGTAAAGTGGATATAGACTGAAAAAGAGTTTAAACCACCGTGCTCCATCTTTCATTTCACATTGAGACCTTCCTGTTATAGATTTTCTATTTTCTTCTTGAGTTGGAGGTGAAATTGTCTCCCTATCTCCAAGGTCGAGAAACTAAGTTGGTTCATTGATTAAGTCCTTTGGAGTAACGCAGAGAATATACAAAAAGTGAAATGCTTGTGTCAGTGCAATTACACAAGTGTCACTTGTTTGGCAGCTGTAACTCCTTCTGGTTTCCTGCATGGTTTCGATGGGATTTTTAATCAGCCTGGCCTGCATGTGGTATTAAGTGGTGATTCAATGAATTAGTACAGTTGGAACAAGGGGTTTAGCAAAAGGCTGAGCAATATATTGAAAACATCCAATATATCAGGACTTTTCCCATGTACAATATCAAAAATGACTATTACAAGTATTGAGTAAAATGGCTATTTTTAGCTTCTGCATATAAATCACTAGTGGTTTACCTTTTTCCAGGAGCTTCTAATGGATCACAGCTTTCTCCTTCTCCCATCCTGAAAACCCCAGCAGACAGTAAATTAATAGTTTTTTTACATTTTTTTTATCCCAGTTAAAGAGCGAGGGTCAGAAAATTAAGGTCTGTGAGTCACAGTTCACCACTGATTTAAGTTATAGTGTTAAATTAAACGTTTATACAGTGACTAAAAGAGCATTTAAAAATACTGATATGTATTGCATGTTGCAACAAAGTTAAAAAATATCACAATATTAATTTTTGGTCATATCGCCCAGTCTTTGTCTTGTGTTTCAGAAGTCTTCATGCTAACACAGCGTACACACAATATGTAATGACACTGATGAGTTTGTAGTACTCTGATGAATACATACACATGTAAATAAATCGAACAAACAACATATTCTGTCAGACACACTGGGTCTTTGTCTGTGACAATGGAGACTTTTGTTACCTCGTGTGGAGCGTCCTGACACAGCACCCGCTCCTCTGCTAAATGTCAGGCTATGTTACACACAATATTGTTTATGCAAAGTGCTGCGAGTGTATGCTTATATTTCTCTGTGTGACCTACTTCTTGGTGTATATTGGTGTATAAAGTTGAAATAAGTAGTTTTTGAATTAATAAAAAATTAGATATTAAAGGATTTTGTCACTTCATTGTCACAAACATAATGTCTTTGGATATTTTATGATAGTTTGGTAAGCCAACACACTGACTGATCAACCTGCTCTGCCAGTTGTATTTTTTTACAATTTAAAATCATTTCTTAGATGCTCCTAATTGATTAGTCAATAAAATAATTTCCACACTGATGAAAACAATATCAGTGGCAGACTAACTGCACTGATTTATTTCAGAGGCTGTAAGTGATCATGAATTTGAAAATTTTTCTAGTAAATAACTTGAAATTGAAAATCAAATTTGCAGGTTATTATCTGCCTTCAGAGTTTATAATTTAATTAATCTATTGTCCTTTCATTCTGTTCTGTTTACATAGTTAAACAAAGTGTTTAACTTGCAAAATATAAAACTAAAATGAGTAATTAGATAATAGATTTGGTATATAAAAGTGTAGTCAAGTAAATTCAAAGCAGGCAAGAATTTATAGATTAGGTAAAATGAGAAAAGTATAGTGTATATTAAACTGGCTCCAGTTGGGCTCAGCTGGTTCCAGCAGTTGGCAGCTTGATGGGTGAAAGCCATTTCACCATGTTTGGTTTGAACTCTCCAGACCTGAGCAAGCTTCCAGGCTCGTACTATGTAAGCAAATCTGATATTTTAGATAACTTTGGTATTTCAGGCTTGCATTGTACTGTAAAAAGGCCTTTAGCTTGGCCATGTTACTAAAAACTGTCAAAGAATGAAGCAATGTGTGGTGTGTGTCGATGTTCTTGCAGCATTTTTAAGGAGTTTCAAACAGTGACATGGGGCTGAAATCAAATGAAAAACATGGCTATGCCTCCTTTAGTTTAGCCTTTAAGATGCCAGAATGAAGCACAGACTGAAGAGGATAATCTTTACGGGACTTTTTATATCTTATATTGTAAAAAGAAATGTCAGAAATGCTCATGTGCTCACAGTACATGGTATTAGGCAGTTGTGTTTAATACAGATGTCTTAAAGGAATATAAGCAAACGTGGATTTTTTTTCTTTTACCTGTTAAAATTTAAGCTTCAATCCATTTTGTAATGAAACTGTAGAACCAGTTGTTGAGACAAGTGACAAGAGATTCTTTGTTTGCATTTTCTTTCAAATATTGTTAATGGTTCTTATTTATTGTTGCAAGTCACATGCTGGTAATTGACCATTGCCACATACACTGAAACTAGTAAATCTGTTCAACCCTTAAACATGGTAATTTAAGCACCTTAAAACTTTACTCCCTCCTGTCTTTGAAGACATGTTAGCCTCCTGGTTGCCTGCTGTATCTCTTCCTGCAACTTCATATCCTTTCATCTGCCTGTACCAGTCAGAGAGCAGCATCAGCTTGTCGTTTTGTAAGAACAGAAGATGTACAGCAGAACACTGGTGAACATATCACAGACACATGCACCTCTTTGTGCTCAACCTTCCTGATGACCAGCTGCTGACTGACAGGGTCACTGCCACTGTGGGTGGGGTCTTCTTATTATGGCAGCAGCTTGTCCTTGCTGTTCTTAGCAGAGAGGGCAGCTTTTCAACTTTGTCTCTTTATTGCAGTCAGGAGATAACGGGTAGAGAAATCATTTTGAAGTGTCTTTGTAGTGTCATCATACGGGCGTTTAGAAGGATATTAAACATTCATAATGGAATGGGAATGACTGAATGGATAAGGCTGGGAATAGATATAGTCTCCATTAAAGTCTTCTGAATAAAGTGGTGTCTGTAATTCAAATAATAAAGGATGCTGTGCTGACTTCTACTTCGTTGCAGTCAGCCTCATATTGTCCTCTAAAACTGATGGTGTCTTTGAATTGTCATTTCCTTTTCTTCCTAAATGAATATGATAGACATGATGTTATGTCTTCATTGACATGGTAAGGAGGACAGTGAGCGATTTGCAGTTTTTGACAACAGCTCATATAGAAGTATCCCACTGGTATCGTTGACTTTTTGAAACTTAAAAAATGCAGTTTGTAAAGAGATTTGTAGACACTACTGCTTACTTTGCACTGCCTTTTTGCCAGGGAGATTAGTTTTCTGTTGACTTCTTCAACTCTTCATGAACCGCCCTCACATAACCATACAATGACCATGCATGGTATGTACTGTATATAAATGGGTGTTAGAGGGTTTTTGTACAATTAAAGGACTTGCAGGATTTTAATTATAGATAATATATTCAGTGGCTTCTGCTTGCGTCATCTGCTGTGTTGAGGTTTCTGATCATATAGCCTTAATTACTACTGCAGTATTGAGAATGGTTTTAATTTGTCTTAAATTTTGAAAAATATAAAATATATTTTAAATTGTAATCCTTAAAATTTGTGTAGACATATGACTGTAAATACTCTGTATAGTACAACAAAGCAGTGGATTTCATTGGAGAAGAAGACAAAAACTAAGGGGATTTTGTTACAGTGAAGTTAGAGGTGCAGCAAATAATTGCAGCTGTCTTGCCTGTATTTTATCTGTTAGATGTATGTTTAAGTCAAAGGAAACACTTCACTGTATGCAAAATTAGAGGTGACTGTTTTAAGATTAAATGAGGTTTAGCTTCAGATTTTTTGGTCATTATTTTCCACATCACACTGTCTAAATTAAGAGTTGGCCAATTGCGACAATAGCTGATCATTAATAATTATATCAGTCGATCGCTGATTTATGGAGCTGATTTGTTTGTTTTTGACCCATCAATATTGCAACTTAATATTCCTATGCAACATAAATGGGGAAAATACTGAGTTTATTTCTCTCTGAGCCCATTGTGGATAAGTATATTTTCTTAACTCTGCTTCAAGTTCTTGAAGGCTTGTTTTGAACACAGTTCCAAGTGTAAAGTTATTCATATTTTCTCTCTAAAAGTAACTTATCTTCTCTACCCAATGAAACATTTTCTAATATATAAGTTTTTTAATTTTTTAACTTTTTTTCTTGGTAAATATGATACTGTCTTTGAAAGGTTAGCACAATGTTCTGGTCAAGTTGATAAAATAGGGTAGTGTCAATTGTTTTAATGTTTCTACGTGTGGCAAGCCTTCTTATCAGCTTAGTCTGCTCAGGTGTGGTTGATAACAATCGTTTAAAAGAGGGCAAGAATCGGCCTAATTAAATGACTGACTGATCAGTTGCTCTGTCTCTAGTCTTTATCAGAAATATTTTCATTTTTTGATTATTTGAACTTTTAGTTTTTCAAGTTTTATCTACTGAGCACTCAGTAAATCATCAGACTCTTATCAATAATCCCTGTACAATCTCTTTGTGCTGTTGACTCATGCTGGATTTTTGTGGTCAATCTGTCGAAGGCCAATAATGGCCATTAATGTCTATCGACCTACATACTAGTTGGGCTAAGGTACACATATTCAATGACAACTCTAAACTAACTGGCCAGTAAGCCAGGTTTTTATAAATGTTGATTCTTTTGAACATTGTAATTGTCATTGAGACATAAACTGATAAAAATGACATGATTTATAACTGATAGAACCTCCTTAAAGTGCCCTATCTTTCTTAGTTTTGTCACTTAGCTCAGATGCAGTAAACAGCTTTAGACATGCAAGAAAAGGTTACCTTAGAAAATGTGCCCTGCTTAGGCAGCATGTTGTGTATTTAAGGGCTGTTCCTGCTGCCTTAAAGTTTTAGTCTTGCAGTATAAAATTTATACAGGAGGTAAATTATAGTTGCAATAAAGTGAGGAGGCAGCTTGGGAAAGAATCCTGTCTGTTGTCTGTTTCATCAAAGAGGACCTTTTTTCCCTCTAAATCCAATTGACTTTTCTATTATTCAGTAGTGTCTGTGGCATTGTTTGTGTTCTGGTGACCTTGTATTCGCAAACAAAGGCTGTTGCGAAGTTACCAACTTATGAAACTCTTAATAACTGAGAAAAAAAAAACCAATTGTTTTTTTTTTTGTTTTGTCTCACTTCGGAGGTTGCTTTGGGCAAAAACAGTTTACTGATAGCAGCTTTGTTCTCACTGTCTGACCTCCTTTTTGTGGATAATCAGCATAAAATGGAGGTTTTTCCTTTTACGTAATAATGTGAAATACAAAGTGGGAGTGCAGGACAGCGTTCATATCTGCAGCCAGGGAGCTGAATGAGGTCAATCTGTGATTTGTTGCCTTGGGCCCGGCTGTGATGTTACTGCAGGGCTTACAGTTCTACCTACAGCTCTCCGTGTTTTACATAACATCAAAAAGCTCGTCTTCGCCTCCTGCCAGGACATCATGTCAAGCAGGAGTGTTGGCATTGTTTGAATTTTAAGTCCTGCTCAAGAGCTAACAGGCAAAACAATCTGCTTTGAGAATACAAATGATTGAGTTTGTTTTTTCTCTTTGGCTGTTTTTAATCTTACAAAAAACAAGACGACACATCAGTATTTTGGCCTATATGTTGAGTTGTCAAATGGAAATTTATTTCTACTCCCTGTGTTATTGTCTGCAAAAAAGAAAGTGTGACAATAAAGTCAGCATTTAAACTGGTGTGGTTTGAAATGTTTGGTTTGTAGGTTGGAAGATACATTGAATAAATTGATTAAATAAACTTGTGTTTCATTCCAAACACTTATACTCAAACAATCAAAATTATGAAATAAAGTGGGGGAGCAGCTAAATTTCAGTCACCTCAGTGGGTGTATAATACAAGAACACTCATTATTAAGGATAGAAGTTTCTCTTGTGTCACCCAAAGCACTATATGTCTAAATTGGTCAGAAAATAAAAAACAAAACTATGATTATAATTTATGTATTCATCTGTTTAATTTAATCTCAATTAGTAATTTTAGTGATGGGAGGACACTGAAAATTTCCATTTTGACTTCATCGAGCACAAAGTCATGGCTTGTTTAATCTGAACAACAGTCTGAATCTGGAAAATCTGTGGCAAAATGATTGGACAACCAAAAAAACTGCAA
>JAOXNZ010000166.1:9176437-9189455 GCA_028566095.1 Kryptolebias brasiliensis
GCCCCAGGCCGGGTTTCGAACCTGCAACCTTCTTGCTGGGAGGCGACAGCTCTAACCACTACGCCGCTGTGCCACCATCTTTGAAACAAGAAAAAGTAATTTTTGTTCTCAGTTTTTGTTAGTAAAACCAATATACTTGAAATACTTTTTGTTAATTTATTAGATTTTGTCCTAATGATCAGCAGCAGTAAACTCCTCGGAGAAGCTTTAAGCTCCTGCTTGACTCAGGCCTACTGTGCTGCTACAGCTGCACAGATCTGACCAGAAACTTTCCTTTATTCTCACATCAAAATTCAACCATGGAAGGCTACAGCTAAACATCTAAATAAGAAATAGTTATGTTAGACAGAAGACCTGTCAACTGAAGTAAAAATAGCACTTTTCAATTATTTTCGGCTAAAGGTGGATTGATCCTGCTTTCTTTATTGACAAATTCTGGAAGCAAACATCCTACTGACTATAAAGTAGCTCTGGACAGAAAAAAGGTGGATTTTACTGTAAGATAAACAGCATCCTAAATAAATCTTAAAATCCATTATGGGCTACCTCTACAGACACAAGATAAAGAATTTTCCATTGGCTTCAGTCACTGACCTAATGATTGTAGAAAGGTTTTTTAAGAACATTTGAGTTGACATCATTTGTTTCTGTGTAATAATTTAATTTCTTCCTATGCTGGGTTTATCTATGTGATCTTCCACCATACAACCATGTCTCAGCCTCCTTTTTAAAGTAACTTTGTAAAGCCAAGCCACAGAAACAAAACAAAAAAAAAGTGCTCACAGCTTTCTGCAGAAATCATTGTAATCTGTCACAGATGTGGTCCCAGGTGATAAATATCAGAGGTGAAGTTTTTGTTTTATAGTTAGAAGAATCACGTTGGAGAATAGTGCACCTGGTTTGAGCTACCTTTACTGGCTGGATTTGAAACAGATAAATGAATGTATTTTGTATTCTGTTGTTTTAATTATGAATAAAGACAAGTTTCTAACCCTCAGTGCTGGTCCTGAAGTCACTGAAAAGCAGGAACTTGTGACACAGGATGCTGTAGAATACAGTCTGCGGTTGTTTGCATTCCCCAGAGTGGCATCTGTCTGCTTCTTGATATCCATGTTTGTTCCTTTCTGTGTGTTATTCTCTGCCCTTTTCTCACGTGTCAAAGACTAGAACCCTCTAGAGAGTCTACTTTAGCTCATACTCTTGAAAAATGGAAGGAAAATATCTTATATGGGCTTTAAAAGACTTGAGGTTTTTATGATGAGCATTGTTAAAGTTCAACAGCTGCTTAAACATGAATAACAGTATAACTACATTAGTTGGGTTAAAGTTTATTGTAAAAGTTTAAATGCTGTCTTTTTTTCTTGGTTATATCATCCACTGATTACTTTCTTAAAAACTCAACTATTAAACTGTAAAAAAGAGACACTCCACTTGCAATTATAGCTTTCTAATTAGTTATGCCTTCCTTTGTTAAACCAGTGGGTGGGAACTCAAATACTTAAAGGAATAGTTCAAATTTTTTGAGGTGGGGGTTTGTGTAAAGGTTATGAATAATATTTTATCTGTTGTAGATAGCTCTTTAAATTACCTCTATTTGGAAGAAATGTAGATTAATATAGACTGGTCCTTTCCCCTTGAAATCTTATCAGTTTGTGAACAGGATGTAGTTTGTTCCCTTTGCTGTCTGCAATCTGAATTTCCTTTTTAACACTATCATCACATTTTTATTTGCTTCTCTTGGAATCCTTTTATTCTTCAGTGAAAAACACTCATGTTTTAGAGCAGGATTATCCGCGTTTTCTCAGAAGAGATTTTGCATTTCATCGCATTTCTCTCATTTCATCTCAACACAGAAAATGGGAAAAATCCCATCCCTGGGGTTGATTGCAAATGTCTTGAACAAGATTCATACACAGAATTTAAACATCACAGATGTCAGTGGAGGACTTTGTAAACAAGAATTTTTCTCTGAATCCTTCAGTTTTCTCATCATATCCGATCCTCCCACTGTGACAAAGTAATCTCATCCTTCATCACTCTACTTCTCAGTCTCTTGTTTTTCTACTGCAGTTCTTGTTCAGTGGTGCAGGAGTGTCACACAAATTTAAACCTGCTCTGGTGGAAAAAAAGTGCGGCTGCTGGTATCAGTCATATTAGAGGATGGTTTTCATGGAAAAATCTCTCCACCCTAAACCCACACTCTCTGGCATTCAGTTTAACAAGGAAACTTTCTCTCCCTTCATACAGTTTGTCTGTCTGCTTCTGTGAGTTGTGGGTGCATTTCCAGTTTTGTCTCAGATCCAGGAAGCAGTCCACACAATGGGTAATGTGTCAACACAATGTCTCCAAATTGGCCTAATGTGTTCTCAGATTTGCTCCCCACAATATGCCATTAAAACTCCTTTTAAAGAGACACGGCTTGACTTCTTTATGAACTTCATGTTCTTCTGTTCTGTTGAAGACAAATGAGTTTCTTTTTCATTACTTTCTTGGACTCATTAAGGTGCAGAAGCGTGCAGCTCGAGTGCTGCGCAGATGACTACTCACAGTGGGAACTAGACAAAAGAAACTTCTCTTCAAAAAGGAGGAAACCTCATAAATTTTCACACTTTTTTCACATTGTTATGGCTGCATTAAAAACTTCAACTTCAAACACCTCTCAGTTTTTACCCCCTTGCTGTTCTCTCTTTTCCCCCTGAGCCAACTTACAACTTTAAAATTTTAGATTTAAATTTTAACTGGAATAACCGATTTTCAGATTTTATTGCAGTAATTTCTATGCTGCTATTAGAGATATAAGCATGAATGTAAGCAGTTATTATGACAATTACGGTTATTTTAAATAACTGTGATTGGATGATTAATTGCTTATTGTGACAAGCCAACTTCTTGTTTCTCCACACAGTGTTGTATAGACAACTACGAGGAGATGGTGAAGATCCTGCTGGACCGAGGAGCCAATGTTAACGCTCAGGACAATGAACTATGGACGCCCCTGCACGCTGCTGCTACCTGTGGCCACGCAGGACTCGTCAAAATACTCATCGCACAGTAAGTCACAGAAACACGCCTGGGTTTCTTTATATTTCCTCAAAGACCACTTCTTTTAATGTCTGAATAAGTAAGGAGACAAAGAAAAAGTCCTACATAAAGTCACATTTCTAAGTACTAGTAAAGATGAAAATGGCCACCCCTCCATTCAGTATGAAAACACTCCAACTGGAAGAGTTTGTTCCATGTTGAAGCCTACTTTTAATGTTTTAGCTGTCACCATCTTGATTTATTTTTTTAAAAACCTGAGCCGCTGCCAGTGTTGCAAAACATGTTGCATACCAGTCACAAGCATCGACATAAATAAAGATGAACGAAGTGACACAATTTGCTTCTGTTGTTCAAAATTGAAGCCAAAAAGTGTGTTTTGTTTTTAAGCAGTGCCATGTTATATTTCTGGAGCCAAAGTGGGACTGCACCATCGAAAGTCCTGCCTACACACCCTCCCAACTTGTCATATTCTCAATAACATGACACTTTATTTTAAAGCCTTAAAGGACTAAATGCGAATAAATGTATTTTTAAAATCCATATATGAACACACAGCAGCAAGGTAATAGCTCCACAAAATTAACAAAAGTCAACACCTGAAGAGGTGTTTCTGCAGTGTATTTTTATTTTTTAGTGTGGCAAATGTCCCATTTGTTTACATAGAGAAGCAGGACTTAAAAACTGTACTTAAGCCAAACATGAAGGGGTGCTTGTCCTGATGTGGCTTTACTTTCATTTGTGTTCGAGGCCCAATTTTTATTTTTTAAAGAATATTATTGTTTAAGACCATAAACTCATGAACAAAATGTTTACATGATCTAACAAAACTTGTCTGAAATTGGTCATTTATTTCTATATTGCAATCAACCAAAGAAACTCAGTGCAGATTAAACACACTTGCAATAATATCTGTTTTTAAATTATTATAGTTTTTACTAGTAGATACAATATCTTTGATTTCAACGCTGCTTTAGAAGAATGACATTTTAACTAGTTGAATTAGAAATGAGTGTAGTTTGATAATATGTTGGAATGGCCTGCTGTACTGAATGCAGTGGTGAATACTAACAATATCAAGCTGAGGTGCATCAGGTTTCTGTTTGATTTTGGCCAAGAGGTCATTGATTGAACAATTGATCTTACTATTGATCAGATCAGCACAACACTGTTTTCACAGATGTTGTAATTAATCAAACAGAACACATTCTGCATGAGGTTAACGTTATAAATTGGGCAGACACGCTCTTGTAATTGATCATGGCTGTAAGCAGATGGAGGGGTGGGCACCTCTACCAGCTGAGACAACAGTCAGAAATTAACCAAGAAGTCATTATTCTGACAAAAATAAATACATGTGAAATGCAGAAATGGACCACTAATTCCGTTTTACTAAAGTTTGAATTGTTTATGTTTGAGTTTTTGGTAGGAGAAATGAAAATTTTGTATTTCAAGAACATCAGTGAATGCCACCGGAAGAAAGAAAAATTGATGGTAATGATCCTGGCAGGGGAGGAAATTGCAAGTTCACTTTAATGGCGAGAAGAAGAAAACATTCAAGACAAATGATTTTTTTCAAAAGAGACAAAAACAAAGAAAATAGGCTGAAGCACTTCTGCCTTCCTCTTGTCCAGTTGTAAGAAATTAAAGTGACAAATATAGATTAATTATGATTAAATAATGTCACAGAGTGACTTATTGTCCATCTTTGTAATAATTGTAGTTGTTTTTTCCCTGACACAGTCTCCAGTCTCTATTATATAAATTAACTTCTAATAGTTGGGCTAAGTCTGACTCACACAATGACACTTTTAATAACGGTTCAGTGAAATTGGTTTTATTATTTTTAATTACTTCTTAATGAAGATATAATGTAAAATCTCACATGCACACAAAAAACCCTCTAAGGACAAAGGAAGTTGTGTAATTTAACAAGGTGTACAGCTTGTGCTAAGACAAACTAAAAGTTTGGATTCATTGTTTTTTTTTTGTTTTTTTATACTAACATTTTTGCTTAAAAGGCTTTATTTTTCTCAAAATACTTCCTGTTTAAAACAGTTTCTATGGTGCTTCTTTTATTTCACAAGTGCTCAGGCCAGTTCAAATGTAATTAGTTTTTTTCCCCTCTCCCTTTGTGTGCATTTATTGCAGATTGAGCCGTGTGTAATATATTTAACACTTGTTTCTCATGTAGCCAACTCATTACCAATAATGTACAATTAACAAATTTATTAACCTCTGCAAATGATTTTAAATGTTTGTTTAATTATTCATCTGTTCATCTCCCAGTGGTGCAGATCTGCTGGCCGTTAACTCTGATGGGAACATGCCCTATGACCTGTGTGAGGACGACCCAACACTGGACATCATTGAGACGGCCATGGCCAACAGAGGTAGAGTATAAATATTTAAAGAGTTGGCAAACCAGCTGCAGAATGTGGTTTGTGGAATGAGTCATTAGGCTGTAACTCTTAGTTAGGATAAACATTTTTGTGTTTTTTTATTAAGTTTTTGCAGCAAGGTTGATTTTAAGGAGTCCATCTAATCAAACATTAAACAGGTTTAAAAATGTCAGCATGCAAAAACACGACCGCCACTCCTGACCAGAAAACAAAAAAAACATACATTTTTTTTCTACACATAGAAAGATATAAGCAAGGATTGCTGCTGGAAATCAAAAGCAACCTCTAACAGTCAGGGAAGATTTTAGACTCCCTGTTCTGGAGGACTTATTCTGCAAACTGCCTTGGAGGTAGCCAGCTGACCTAATGAGGACTCACAGGAAATTATGTGATAGGAAATGAAAATGAGGCCAAAGAGCCGGTAGCCCGTTAGCATCCCACTAAATCCCAAATGCTAATCTGCATGAACCAGTTGGTTGATTTTTACTACCAATGTCTATTCCCTGGATAAGAAAAAAAGATTGATTAATTACAGCTGCAGTTACACATGCAGTAAGAAATAATGTTATGTTTTTGACTTGATAAAAGCCTCTCTGATTCAGTAATTCAGCAGAATGATCTAACATTTTTATATTCAGACAAAGTTAGAACTCTGCTGCATAAGCTAAATGTCCTAAATCTGCAGCAAGTCTTCGAGATCAACTGCAGGACAGCGATAGAAGTAATTAGGAAATATTAGAAACTCATCTCCTTTAGCCTCTGTTTCAGTTGGAATGTTATCAACAGCCATAGACCAGTGCAGCAGTACCATAAAACTGTTGTTGCAGGCTGGTGTAGGGACATCACAGACCAAGGAGCCACACAGATCTGCTCAAAGCAGCAAGTCCCTCTGCTACTTGGTCCTCGTAAAATGTTCTTGATGTCTCCACATCTCAAAGATTTGCTGACTGACGTAATTTATTCAGCTCCTTTTTGTTTGATTGAGCTTTTGAAAAGTCTGATCACAACTTCTCCTGCTCGCATGATTTTACTTCAGTGTTATAAACTATAACCCGAGCAGGGCACATTCAGCAGATAGTGAATCCTTATATCATCCTTAACCTTACAGCTTAAGGCTTTTGGCACTTTTCCTACACTGGTCTCCACAGGAACAGATTGCAGAAGAAGACTGCAGCAGAGATGTGACCTCAGACTGCTTAGTGTCCCGCATAGTTTTAGGATCAGCACTCCGGGTAGCTCTGAAATATTCAGTTTAGTGTCTCCCCCAGTGGGATGCAAATTAGGATAGTGTATATTCATGCTGCATCATAGTAAACAGCCGCAGTCTGTCTGTGTGATGTTACTGAGGGAGTTCAAGGAGACCAGCACTGGTGAACAAACCGGACATCAGAGGTGAGGGAGTGGAAGCCTTTGCTGTGTTTTAAAAGTGAGTCGGAGTGGCACAGCTTTAGTTACCTTGAAAGAAACCAGAGGGCTTGTCAATGTTTTCTTGTCATTCTCTGGTAATTAGTTTCATTTACAAACAGGCATGTGTGCACAGAGCTTCCAACAAATCAAGAAAATTAGTCTCTTCACTTTACCAGAGCTGCAGCAGTGTTCTTGAGTTAGATAGAATTACACTGTTTTAAAGGTCTGCTTTGAGGAAGTTTAAAATGTTTTTGAATTTCAGCATGAAGTTTTATGAAAAGACAACAGTTTATGGCACTGACTATTTGCTGGACTTGATCAGATGTAGTTGCTGAGT
Source organism: Kryptolebias brasiliensis (assembly GCA_028566095.1). Taxonomy (NCBI): domain Eukaryota; kingdom Metazoa; phylum Chordata; class Actinopteri; order Cyprinodontiformes; family Rivulidae; genus Kryptolebias; species Kryptolebias brasiliensis. Next base: position 9,183,623 of record JAOXNZ010000166.1, read on the forward strand.
GAACAACTTCAGAAAGTTATAACTCCAGCCAAGAAATGCTTTGGCACATAACTCCCAGTAAACACTGACTTTTTTTTTTTTTTAAACTTGTGCTAATTAGTGTTGCTTTCGAGTTTCTGTAAACAGGATGCAACCTTGTGTCATATTTACTGCAGAGTCTGGGCATGTGCAAAACTATTTCCTCCCCACAGAGAATTTCCGTTATTTTTTTCATCTTGGGCAAAAAATCTCTAGTCAGTGAAATGTTTATGAAAAAAATCATTTAAATGTTTAAAAACTGTTCATCTGTGGAAAAATTAGGATTTGCATATTTTATTCTTCACAGTGAAGAAAATAATTATCGATGGGGAATTTTAGTGTATAAAGGGCACACTAGGAAGGCACCACAGCAGCAAATAATAATAAACCTCTAGAATTTTGGGTGACGCCATTTAGTTTGTCGCCGTTTTCTTAGTCGAACGTCTGTGTTATTACACGAATGTGTTTGCTGAGCATATACCTTGTATATCATGTTGCTGGTGCTGAGAGGCTTATGAATGTATCGGTCCGCCTGATCAACTCGTCTAGTCAGTCAAAGGTTTACTCAATTCTCAGCGGACTGCTACATCCAGCGGCGTCAGGACACCGATGCTTACACGGTCTAAGCTCAGTACAGATACTAAATTTGCTCAGTAACAAACATTGTTCACTTGAGAAAACAAGCTAAAAGAAAAGTATCATGTGGAAGTGTTGAAGTCTATTATTAGCCAATGTAGCATTCTTTCACACCAGTAAATTTTTGAGGAAGAATTGTTTTGTAAGCTTGAAAACTGTATAAAAGAAGCCTTTGTTTGGCGAGCCATTAGCATCTCCTGGAGGAAGACTTCTGCCCTTTTCTTCATACTCCATGTTCTATGTCTGCTGTCACAGCTGATAAGGTGCTACTTACTGTTAACTATTTAACAATACATCACCTCAAAATGACCAGACTATTCATTTAATATAAACAAGGCAAAAAGGCAGCCTTTGTGCCCTTTAACATCCAGTAGAATTCAAGATGCATCAATAAACTGCTTGGTTGTGAACAACACAGAACTGATTATCTGGAGGCACCAAGATGTTGGATCATCCTAAATTAAAGGTCAGAAAACCCTGTTATGATAAACACTATATTGTAGACAACTGCAGGGTTAATGAATTAGATTTTATTTAAACCACACAAAAAGGCCACATTATACCACATTGTTTTGGCGGCATCTTGGTTGTGAGCCAATGTTGGAAGCACATACAGAATGGGGGCTTGAAGAGGGAAAACACACACTCAGAAATGAGGTTCTCAGCCTACAATGGGTTCGCTCAGCTCCAGAATGCAGATAGCGGTACAGTAGGTGAGAAGAATGATTATTAAGCTGATCAAAGGGTGCGCAGCATTGCTAATTGCTCTGTTAATGTTCTCAGCACTGTGGCGGGGGATAAGACTTCGATCTCCAGAGACATTGCGGGGACGAGCACACAGGCAGTCTGTCCCCCTCTCTCAAACACCCCCCCCACACACACACACACAGAACATTTATTATGCAGCATTGACTGATCTGACTCTGCCTTGATCCTCTCCTGTAGAGCCAGGTGGATCTGCGATGAGCCGCAGTGATAAGGAGGAAATCCATCCACCTGGAACTGAAGGGTGAAATAGTCCAGTCAAACTACAGACACAAACAATGCATTTATTCCTTGGGTAAATTTAAACTGACACTGATGGAAAAATGATAAACTGTATAAACCCATAACTCTTGTAATTATACATAAAGACAAAAGCAGCAAAATGTCATAAATGAACAGGCAAGAAATTGGCATTGATGACTATATTAGGTTATTGTTTGAGTAATTTAAGTTGCTAAACATGTTTGTTGTGCAAGCAATTTTTTCATTTTTTTTATTTTACTTACAAGCATACTAACTCATTGAAGATTTGGATCTAAAAGATGACCGTGTGATCATTTTGATCCAAACCACAGATAATGCTGATGAACAGAACTTCATTTGAAAGTTTTTTTTGTCATATGTAATGACAACATTGGAAAATTGGATCTGTTTTTGTATTCTGGTCTGTTTTATGTGATACATTTAATTATGTGGTAATTTCAATAATGACATTATAATTTTAATTGCAGTATGCACTGTATTGACTGTGTATTAGTAACTATTCTTGTATGTTCACTTGATTCAGGTTGCTCTTGAAAATGAGACCTTGTGTCGTTGAGATTACTTTTATTAAGGTGAAATAAAAACAAAAACTTAAAAAATGGGACCATTTTAACTAAAAGGCCAAAATAATCCCCAAATTAATTGAGAATGAAGATACTAATTAGTTAAAATCCCAGTCTTATTTACAACACACAACTATTGGATCAATCAGAGAGGTGAATGCTCAATAAAGTAGAACAACAGGTAAACTACTATTAAACTTATTTTAAGCCTTAAAATAATGAGAATTTAGTGATGAAGTCAAAAAGATTCAGATAAATAGAAGCACATTCAGTTGAGCAGTCACAGTCGCAGTGTTTTTTTATGTTTTATTGTAATAAATAAATCCATTTGAAGCTAAAATTCAGAAATGAAGTATTTGCATATTAGTTCTGGAGTTTGATGAGACAAACTGCACTTTCTTTCCAACATATTAGGTGAGTATTGTTCACTTATTTTCAAGCTGAATCATCAATGCAGAATCACAGAAAGAAGCAGGTAACATTTCTGACATTTTTGCTTTTCTAACAGGAGTAGGAGAAATCAAAAAATGCAAAATTGATATAGGGATGACTGAAAACGACAAAAGGCCCTGATTCCTGTGCTCTCAAACACTCTCTGGCTAAAGCCCTGATTGCAAATTCAATTCCCCCTTCATTGCAATCACTGACTGACACTCATGTGGGCTCCTGCCTTATTCAAGAGTGTTGCACAAAAGTGGAGCTTTAACTTAAAAAATGTTAAAGCTCGAAGGTGGAGGACTGGATGAGTGGACAGATTTAGAAGTTCATGTCACGAGAAAGGTTGTAGAGCTGAATTCCTGAGGCTAAAAAAATGCACAGTCAGGTGAAACTTGTCTGCTTCCTCCATTTATTTCAAGAATGAGTGCCAGTTTCAGGGGATTCTCTTCTGCACAACATTAAAAAGACGTGATTTGTTTTAAAATACAATCAAATATAAATTCAAATGCTGAGCTTTTATTTCCAATCATCTACATTTTAGGTTCTTGGACAAAGATTTAAATAAAATTCCTTATTTGGGCATTAGACCTCCATATAATATGTAAATATTTTTGTCTGTTTGAATGAAAAGAGGAATTTAGAGACCTGGTGATGTGTAGAATCAGCTACTATAATTAAACCTACTTTCCCACTCAAGGACATTAGTCATTTTATATTTATTGTAGATATTCAGATCCAAATATGGATGTTGTAGAATTTTGCAATATTTCTCTATCAACTTTAAGGTTTCCCTCAACAAACAAAAATGTTAAAATTATCTGAAAGTGAACTTACTTTACATCTTCATCATTATTTTATTTAAACTACTACACAAATGTCACTGCACCACACGTGGGGAAAAAGGTTCCTGTTGTTACTTCAACCCATTTTTATTTATCTTGCAACATATTTTGTTGCTTATAGAAAACATCCAGTGTAATTTAAATTAAAAAAAAAACCTTGCTGTCAATGTGTCGCAGCCTCATCAAACCCCATCAAACTTTGCTGTCAAGATAAAGGAAAAAAATGAATAAAACTTTCTGTGGAGTGAATAATAATTGTTGTGCTTGCGTGTTTGTCAGGCATCACCCAGGAGATGATCAACGAGACGCGGGCGTCCACAGAGAGGAAAATGATAGAAGACGTACAGGAGCTGCTGAGACAAGGAGAGGAAGTCAACCAGCAGGACTCTCAGGGAGCCACGCTGGTAAGAAGCTGCTCAAATTAGGCTAAATGTTTTTTTAAAGTTCAAACCTCTTCGTCATTATAGCTTCATATGAAAATAATGCTGAAAAAAAGTTCAGTGTCTGCAGGATATAATGTGGAAACAAAGAATAAATTAGTTCTATAAATATTTACCGTACAGATGCAGAGTATGAGGGTTCAGGGCTTAGACGACGAGCAGAGTGCATCCATTCTGCAAGAGCAGCAAACGATGTGTGATGTGAATCAGTAGTTAATGCAAATTCAGAGGATCAGAGGATTCGGAAACAAAAAATAACCACAGACTCAACAGACCCCTGATTGCAGACAGACAAAATCAAAGTGAAGATATTTGGTCATAATGTACGGTCCTTCTTGGGGAAGAATAAACCCAGATTATCAGGACAAATGTCTCATAAATGCCAAGCACGGTGGTGGAGGACTGACTATTTGGGCTTGTCTTGCAGCCACAGGACCTATGCACCTTTTACCCATCAAATCAAAGTATCAAGTCCTTTATTTACTAAGGTATTTATAGGGAAATGTCAGACCATTTAAAAGCTGGAGCCAAGTCAAAACTGGGTTATGGAATGAGAAATGTTCCTGAGCGCAGCAGCAAAACTACAACAGAATGCCCCAAAAAGAAAAGAATAAAGGCATTAAACAACCTGCTCAAAATCCAGTCCTTAGTCTGGACCTTGAGAGAGCTGTGCAGAAAGAAAAGACAGTGAATTATATCAGTGTGTTATCTGAATTTTTTTTATATTTTTTGTAACTAAAAAACTAAAGACATATAACTCTTTGTTGCCATCATCTTGAGTTATGAAACTGAATTTTGTGCATTGAGGTCCAGTAATGTTTTCATTACTTCATCTTCACGGAGAAGATTCTGTTTGATGTGATTCAGACACAAACACACTTCTCCACACACACGTGTAATAAGAAAAAAAAACGGTTTAAAAAAAAAAAATGCATTGGATGATCTTAATTATGAATTCAGTCTTTAAAGTTTGTGTTCTCTGCAGCCGTGTCACATGAGGCTATAAAACCTTTTGAACTTATCAGACTTTAGAGACTTATTATAAATCTTAAAGCAAATCAGCTGTTTGAATAAAATGCTCTGCAGACATATAAGTTAGGGGATTGTTACTAACTTTAAAGTTAATTTCAGTAAACTTGTAATAAAAAAATATGCTATAAGGAGAAATAGGAATCAATAATGCACATTTTTACCATAAGAAATAAATAACTGATTGCAGTTTTTAAAAGTCAGCCTTCTTTTGTTTGTTTACTGTTGTGATGATTGTTCTGTACCTTTTAGAACATAACTAAAGCTCAAAAAACAAACATCAAACCCAAATACTTTCTAAGGTTTAACATAGCTCAATCCCAGATGCTGTTCCGTCTTTAAATACAACAGAACAGCAGCGTTATTAAATATTGATGATGCAGTCTTTTCTTCTGTTTAGGCAAATGTTCGTTTTTATTCTCAGGCACGCTTGAATTCTTTCTAAGACTTTTATTCACTAAATACTTGGTGTTGATGTCAGCTCTTTGTCTATTAATTAATGTAATGAATAAACTGGTCCCTAAACTTGTTTAGTTCAGCATCATGATGCAATAAAATATTCAAGCAGGGCATAATAGAACCATATGCGTTTAATTTTCTGATGACAACATATAATTTCAGAGACCTAAATTAAGTCTATATATTGACAGGATGATCGTATCCCAAAATAACCCTGTTAAGCCTTAAATTATTAAGTTTATTTGTATAGCACATTTCAGCAACAAGGCATTCAAAGTGCTTTACATCATAAAAACAAAAAAGAAAAGTCATAAAAACAACATACAGTCACCAATTGAGAAACCAGTAGCAAACATCACATTTTGTCGAGTGCCATCAT
>JAOXNZ010000166.1:9205916-9219703 GCA_028566095.1 Kryptolebias brasiliensis
GCCCGCAGGAAATGCTAATGACAGTATAATTACAGTAACAAACTCAGTCTTTGGTGAGTTTGTTCAGGAAATAATCTTTGGATGTGCATCTATGACTGATGAGGTCATCCTGATTCAAGATGGCTGCCACAGGCAACTGACCTAAAAACAAAAAAAAAGATTGATAAACACAAAAACGACTATATCTCAAATCAGTTTAACAGCTGCTGAGCTAAAATTTGTTATGGTTGTAGCTGAGAGTAATTTCTGATGTTGCACATATTATTTTCAATGTCTGTCCAAAAAGCAATAACTCCATTTTTAAACCTAAGATGATCTTAGTTTAAAACTCTGGCATGAAAGGTGGTGAGTGATATGCATTCCTTCAAGAAATGTAAGCCCTTTAATCTACAGTTTTCTCCACCACGCTACTTTGAGCAGTTTCAAAACAAAAGCTCGCAGCCTGAGTTTGGACAAACTTTACTGACTGTTGAATGAAACACGACAATAAACTGCATGACTGAAGTGTCAAAGGTATGTTTGAGATAAGGCTCTGCCCCTTCCCTCCACAGGTAAAAATCCAGTAAATAAAACCTCATTTCAGAAAAAGCTTATAAGTATTATCTTCAAAAACTTCCTCAAGTATTAAAAGTTGAGGTATTTATGAATTGATAGTTATTATAAGCTCTTTCAGCTGCTCCGTTCTTCAGGGGTTGGCACAGCGAGCAAACTCGCATGAACGATTTGGCAATTGTTTTACACCAGATGCCTTTCCTGCAACCTCATGATTACGAGACCGCGGCACTGACCACCGAGCCACCATTTCATGCACATTATTCTGCACGAATGGTAAAACATCATTTTAACAATTTTTATTCCTAATGTTATGAAATATTAAACAGAAATTATTAAAAATACTCCTACATCAAATACATACATTTTATCAGTCCTTTGTAACAGAGAGCACAGTAGAATAGTACAGTATTGGCATTCAGAGCTGAACTCTTGTGTAAAAATCAGCAAAGTACCATGTAAATAAAACAATAAATAAGAACCCTGTTGCAGGAGTTTAATCTAACGTTCTCTTTGAAGACTCTCAGCAGTCACTGTCTTGACAGGGAGAATCACCACTTTACGTTTCCCTCCTGCTCTGTGTGGGTTTGCTCAGCGCATGAGTGGATCTTTGTCTGTGTTTTCATGCCACTGTGACTTTGCATGTGTTTTCATGGCTCTGAAAAGCTGTTATCAGACACAGCAGTCCCACTGTTCCCCTCCTCTACAGCCTTCCTGGCACAGCTCCCTGTAGCTGCTCGCTCACATGACCCTCCCGCCATGGTGCCCGCTTTTACTTTTAGCTTGGCCTGTCTGTCCTCTGAAAAGCCGAGGCCTGCTCCCTCGCCCTCTCTGGACTCCTTCTATTGTCTATTGATGGCAGCCCAGTGGAGATGTGGCCAAGGCTGTGGCTTCATGCAGGAAGCTCGGGCCAAAATTCAGAAAGACAAACTAGCTGAGAGAGAAGATCAGCTAGAGGGTTTGTTTTTGTTCTTCTTTTCCTGAATTAAATAAATAATTTTGTTCAGAGTCAAAGTAAAAACAACAGAAGAAAGAGAAAAATAAAAACAGTAGAAAGCTTGAATGAGGGTTACAGTATGTGCAGTCATTTTTTTACAGTCCAAATTTTATTTGCAGAATATTTCCTGTTTTTAAATATGTCTAAAACTCATATTAAAGGCCTACCATTCTTTAAAGGAATGCATCTCGCCCGCCGCCTTTCATAACAGAGTTTTAAACTAAGATCATCTCCTGCTGAGAAGTTATGGAGTTAGAGCTGTTTTAGCCAAATTATAAAAACAACATTATGTGCTTTCTAATGAGATATCACAAGATGGCACACTTAATACTATGTGTGGGGTAACTCTCAGCTACTACCACAGTAACTCAATATCTGGGAGATTGAGTTCGAGCCATTTTTGTGTTGGCTAATGTTGATTAGCTGTGGCGGCCTTCTTGAACTGGGCTGACTCCAAAGGTTTATCAGTTTTAGACGTACATCCAATGATTCCTTTCTTCAAGAAATATTTTGCTGACAGACAGACATGAACACATGCACTCACAGACACGGGCAAAGCATTAAATCACCTGCTTTTTGCAGGTTTTAACTAATTTTTTAAATTAAAGCTTTTAAAGGACTACAACTGGTCATTTTAAACACCTGTGAATTTTGGAAGACGTGTGCTCTTGGGATGAACTAATAATGCTGACAATCCTCTTACTTTTCAGAAAACACCATCAATAAATCAAATAAAACCTAAAAACTCTAGGTGTGCTGTTTCCTAACATCACAGCTTCTATTGAACATCCAAACCAAAGAAGACTAAGTGCCTGTCCAAAATATAGATACACTATAAACAAAAAGACAAACAGTTTCTGCACTTTTAGGGCTTTACTATTTGTATTGTAGAGCCCTTGCACTTCTGGATTGTATTGTTTTGTGTTTAAATTATAGCTTTATCAAAAAAATATATATATGTACCACACAAAGCTCTGGTCTAAATCACATGATCATGTCAGGTGATTTAACTCTTAAAAATTCTACAAAACAGTGCATACATAGTTGAGGAAAAAGCATTTTGTAATCTCATAATCCAGCAATTTGCACATGCAAATCAGAATTTAATAAGAAAAGGTTTACTAATCTGCACCCATTTTTAAATGTTTATAGCCAATATCTGCAATACATAAATATTAAAACAAAATAGGCATATACATATTGTAAAAACAATTATCACAAAATGTAACCCTATCAGGTGGACGACACTAAGTGTTTGTGATGAACAGGACATTTGCAGCATGTCTGTTTTCTGTAGGAGAAGTTTTCTCCTTTATCTGTTAGAGGAATTCACTCGGAGCCTTCTCAGCTCTGTGAGCACAGAGTCAATATTTGACCTGAAAACAAGACAAAGGTATTTCCTGTTTTCTCTGAGAAATGGACAGGATCTTTTAATAACACCCCAGGTCTGATTTTTACTCTGGTAAACCGAACTAAAGTGAAAATACTTCAAACTGAAGAACTCAAAGCAAATGGTTTAACTGCAGCAGGGCAAGCAAAAGAACTGGTGTTAATAAAATATTGTATGTTTATCAGGGGTTGTTTTTCCAAATATTCTGAACATCATACTTTTTGTTTGTAATGAAAGTAATTTCCAAAAGCTTGGTCAAGCTGCTGGTTGGGTGTGCACAGACATTTCTTGATGTAAAACAAGTTTGACCCTGATTCACATCTTATCTATTCCCTCAGCTGTGATACCTTATTTGTACAAGTATGTGACACACTTAGACTCAATTTAAGCTGCAAAAACCTCTAAAAAGGACCAGTGAGAGAACCTGAATCAAACAAAATGACCTGAATGGAAGTATTCTGTCTATTAGAATTTATAAAATCAACCAAGAAGTCTGTCTTTACCTCGCCCCACCATCACATGGCGGGTTGTAAACAAGTTGTGCAGGCTCTGTTGCTTTAAACTTGACTCCACTTGCAAACTCCAGCTCCTGTGGCTTTTGTCAGCTCAAAGATCAGGATTATTTACATGCTGTGAAACTGTAGTCCATCTCATGTCCTCACTGTTAATGCTTTTGTTGCAGTCTGCTGTTTGCTGTAGTCCTGATGTGCAGTGTTGGGTCACTAATCCACTTCACACACATACACAAAAACACACACACACTCCGCAGTGACCTGCCTTCTCCCTGCTATGCTGTCAGCCGGCTGCTGAGTGTGTGGTGCAAAGTGAAGTGTCAGAGGTCACAAGCAGAGTAATCATTGCGTTTGTGCACTTATGAGAAGCTCTTTGTGTGTAGGAGACAGTGACGGACATCTTTACGGAATGTGTGAAAGGGGAAGTAGTGATGTGAATTACCTAAAGCACACAGCAGCAGCCAGCCTGTGTTTAATCAGCTGACTCGGCTGCTGCATTAACAGTGGCAGCTCATAAAATGCATGACTCACAATCACAGCACTGTTTATGCATTTTATAAAGCTATGTGTGTTTCTACAACTGAACTAATAATAAAAACACTTTAAACAAACTTTTCACCTCATAATCCTTCCAGATACTTCAACTACCTTGCTCCCATTTTGTTCTCTTATTATTTCACTTTATTTTATTTTCCAGTTTGCTCAGGATCTCCAGGAGGCCTCGACTACCTCAACCACAGAAAAGAGCCTGGGGGACGAACCGGAGCCAGAGGAAAGAAAACTCAACAAAACCCAGAAGCTAAAGAAAGTCTTCAAAGAGTACGGAGCTGTGGGAGTTTCCTTTCACATTGGGATCTCTCTCATGTCTCTGGGAATGTTCTACGTTCTTATATCCAGGTAAAAAAAAATAGAACTCTCAGGTGTCTAATATAACTTCTATTCCATAAATCCTTAGCAGCTGAGGTTATGGATCGGTACAGTAATCTCAACAGTTCATTACAAAACAATAACCATTTCTTAATATTTAAAATTTTCACATTGTTCTTTGTGAAGAGTAAAAAAAAAATCTGCCTTATTACACAAATTTTTGATCAGATCTTTCTTTCTCAAGGTGTAGTTTGGTTACTTTAATTTTCTGTATCTCCTGAAATTCTTGGGAAAGTAACCAAAGCTCAAAATGCAGCACAATAAAAGCTAGGAGGAAATGACGTCTGTGAGAACTCTGGAATTTGGCAAACATTTCTTACTGATGTTATCAAGCAGTCTCAGAACATGGAGTTTTTCCTCATTTGCTTCATACTCTGTGCAGAAGAAATGACTGAACTGCAGGCTGCTTGTAGGTTGAGGAAAATAAACCCCACAAATGCAATAAATGTGACCTGTTCTGTGACTGAGAGCAAAGTACACGTTACAAATGACTTCCTCCTCGTTTTGAAATACTACAACCAAGTGAATTTTCCTAACTTGAAGTGTTTGAGTCATTGAGGATGCAGAGAGTTTAAAGTTACTTCTATTCCATGACTTGTTGTCATGATGACAATGAAAAGTCAAAGCAACACGGCACGCCCTGCTTTTGGTTAGAGTTCAAGTCAGGCCGTGTGTGTGTGTGTGTGTGTGTGGGTGGCCACACACCAACATACCAGAGAGGTTTTGTAGCTGTTATCTGACTGCCTGGAGATTTCCGGCTATAGCTAATGATGACATTTGAAATGAAAACTGACTGTAGGCATCAGTCTCTGAGCATTATCACTGTGAGCTCTGAGTCCTGGCATGTGGCCTGCTAATACTCTGTGTGCCGAGGAAACAGTTGTCAGTGTGCAGATGGATCTTTATGTTTAACAGGTTTAAGTTAGCAGATTCCTCTGTGGCTGTTGATGCGTCTGGAAGACTGCAGTGGCAGAAGCAGCTTGAAGCTACATTCCTTACATATTTGCTTCTTTAAATAGCTCAGATGTGAACGCCGTGACTGTGCAAAACAAAAGCTCGTTTCATGAACACTGTGAAGCACAAAGCTTAATAAGGTTCCTGAAATGGGAGTCATTTAGTGTAAGGTCAGAGTTCATTGTTAAAACGGGAATGTGAAGTATAGTTACCACTTCCTAATGAGCACATCTCCCTCTGGTGGAGATAAACATGAACTACATTTCTAACTACATGAATGAGGTGAGGTGTAGTTTTACTCTGCAAGAGCATTTTTTAGTTTTTGTGCATATACAAGTTTAAACAGTAACTTCTGGTGGAAACTTAAACTTATTTTCAGTTTTTTCAGCGTGGAATAATTCCACTTATACAGTCTACGTTAATCAGCCCATGGGTTGTACTGGAATTTTGCTCTAGTTTCAAAATGCTAAAATATTTTGGTTTGACATATTTTCAGTATACAACAAACAGTGGGATGCTAAAAGGCATATTAGAAAAGATTGCAGTTTAAATTTAGATTTATTTGAAAGAAAGAATGAAAGTGAAAGTAACCATTCTCCTCAGTTAGGAATTAATTTACTAGAAACTATTTGCACATTTTGAATTTAACTTCAATACTATGTTACTGTAAGTTTGGTCATGGTCAGGTTGTGTTAACCTGTTTAGTATCACCTCTTTAATCTGATAGATTATTTATTTTACTGTACACTACATTAATATAAAGCATAGATCAGTTTAGGGAACCAAGGAGACCAAATCTGTCATTTTAAATGTGTTGTTTTCTACAAGTTTTTCCATCTTATTGTTGCAAAATCTCATCTGTTTTTTATTAAACAATCTGTCACAATTAAATGCAGAAAATGTTTTTTTTATTATTACGTTGATCAGTTTTAATATTTGCTCAAATTTACGATTAAAAATATGAGAATGTAGAATATTAAAATGGCAAATTACATATTTTACCAAGTATTCCAGCATTTGATATAATTAGTGTTTTAATGGATTAATTTTTTAAATTGTTTACTTTTACAAGTTTCATGTTATAGTTTCTTCAGAAGTGTACCTGAGATTTGTGTGTTTTGATACTAGAGATGGTTAAGTCACTCCAGCAAGTAGTTTTTGCAGCTTTCAGAAGACAGTTTTTAAATCATCATCAAAAATAAAAAAGACTAAGTAAAGAAGAAAAGCTTTTATTAATATGTTAATTCTGCGAATCTCTAACTGGGTTTCTGTGTCTCTCGGCTTCACAGTGGGATCGACATAGCGGCCATCCTGTGTAAACTGGGCTTCAGCGAGGCCGTGGTTCAGTCCAAAATGGCAGCTGGAACCAGCACGTTCGTCCTGGCCTACGCCATCCACAAGCTCTTCGCTCCTGTTCGCATCAGCATCACGCTGGTGTCAGTTCCTCTCATCGTTCGCTACTTTAGAAAGACTGGACTCTTTAAACCGCCCACGCCTGCACCCTGATGACTCTCCTCTGCTCTGCTGCTGCCTCAAACAAACAAGTCTTAATCAAAACGTCTGATTATAATCAGACGTTTATAAATTTGTTGTTTGCCTTCTGTTCGACGCAGCTCATGTTTTACTCGTTGCGTTTGTGAATTCAGGTAAAATATTTTCTATGTTCTAATTCCTGCTGCATCAGAATCTGTTTTCCTTTGTATTAAAGTTGGAGATGCAGTTCAGAGTCATGACCTAATACACACACATTCTGAACGTGAAAAATAACAGAAAAAGTGAATTTTAAAGTTTTCTTTCTGAACTTTTTCACCTGGCAATGGTTTTCTTCTCGCCTCTTACTCTTGGCCTTTTGGCGTCGTCGTCAGAACTAAAAAAAAACCAGATGTTATGTTTGGGTCTTAATGGGTTAATGCTGTGAGGGTTTCCAGTGGAATTAAAGAGGAAAAAGCTGATCTTTTCTCCACTCTTCTGTAGCTGACTCTGCCATGTTCTGGTGTTATGAGTCAGCAGGTTCTTCGTTTTATACCCCTCTCCTCCTCTCTCCTCCCACATCCTCCTCTGTTTTCTGCCGTTTTACCTTTTCAATATTCTCATTTTCAAAATGGCTCCAACTCTATCATTCTCTTATTTAAGCTAATTAGCTTTCAGTGTAATTTTTAGAAGAAGAATTTTGAAGTGTTTATTCTGTTAAACTATTAGACTTTTTTGGTGTAAAATACAGCCAACATTACAAAATCATGCAATACTTTTGTAATAAAGAAAAAATAAGTTATTAGAACGTCAAACTACTGTGTGACGTGAATTATCACCTTGACTCGGTATAATCTAGAGATTTTTCCTCCTTTTTGTTTAGATTTTATTGACTATTCTGGTTCACTCTTGCTGTTGTCAGTGATGTTGCTTCCAGCTTTATCAGGCTGATATATCACTGTCATCTGCCTCCCTGGAATTAAAACAACAAAACCAGCTTTTTCAGAGCCCTGACCTACCCCAGAGGACCAACTTATACTGAAATGAAAAAAGTCCTCTAGTGTTGTTCAGTTTGTTCAAATAAAAATAAATCCTTATTGGTGCAAAGTTGAAGCAAAGAAAACAATTAGCCACTTTTTTTTTATTATTGCCTGCCACTGAAGGTGAGAATGTTTTTGCCTGTGTGTGTGTGTGTTTGTCTTTATTGTTTTTAACAATAATCACATGAACCACAGGGGGAATTTTAACGAAGCTTTCAGAAAGTAATCATTGATGTACATCTACGACTGATCAACTTTTGAATTCACATAAAGTCCAGGTGGCCACCACAGTTAATGAACATTACCCAACACAAAACACAGCCAATTTTACAGACATTGAACAAAAACTTTGTGTTGTAGTAGCAGAGTCATCTCCAACACAGAGAACATATTTTCAATATTTTTTTGCTTAAAATGTTGGCATTACCTGTTGAGGCCCCACTGTTAGCAAAATGTCTCATAAACCACTGCACAGATTTGAGTGAAACTCAGAAAATAAATGGATGTAAATCTACAACTCATTAACTTTTGCAGTCAACGCATTTCAAGATGGCCGCTACAGCTAATCAGCTTTAGCCAACACAAAAAAGGGCTATAACTCATTGAATTTTACAGACACTGAGCTAATTATGGTGTGCTAGCTGACGGTCATCTTCAACACATACCTCATGCCAGATCATGTTGCACATTATTTACGAGCTTTAAATAAAACTGCTGTAATTCGTCCCTTCTCATCAGAAGAGGATCTTAGTTTAAAACTCTGGCATGTAGGGCTGCAATCGATAAGCTTTTCTTCAGGCCTTTCATTTTTTTAATTAATCTGAAGTACCTCAAACTCTGCTCAGGAAATTCTCCTGAGACAGAGCTGCTTTGGGACCTTTTTCTCCTCACTGTAATGAAAACACCAGCAGAGATTAGATAAACCTGAATAAATCTGAGCTGCAACCCAAAAACTGAAAAACTTACTGTGGCACCTTCCTGTGTGGCAACTCTGAATGTGTGCAAATAACTGCCCTTTTTTTTTTTAACTTAATGTGGACAGATTTAATCATGTGTTTTTAGAACATTTGCAATGTGTGTAAAGTTAAATATGTTTGTTTTCTGGTCATATCTCACTTGAATTGGTTTAAATTCAAATAGAAGATTGAAAAAAGTTGAAAAGAACATCATAAGAGGGCTCTCATCGTAGCTTAAACACCAAGTAACATTTTAATTTGTCGATAGGTGTTTGTTTGAGATCAGTGTGTCGTCAGCTCAACATGTAGCTGAATTACAGCATCAGAAACAGCTCCATGCATATTCAGACCTACATTCTGAAAAAAAAAAGTGTTGAAATTTTTGTGACCAATTCCACTAACATATACAGAGCAGGTTGCTTTGTAACAATTTTAAGCAGGAAAAACAAAGGTGAAATTTTGTTTTCTTCAGTAATTATTATGATTTTCTTTAAATGCATTACAAAAGATTAAAAATATTTTTCACTTCTTGGTAAATCAGAAAAAAGGTTGCAATTCTCTCTTCTGAGCACACTGGGGAGCTCCTGACATACAAAACCAGGTTTGTTTATCCTCCGCTCTTCTGGTGCCACATCTCTCATTTAATTACATGACTTTATCCTCTTAATAGCCTTTACAAGCATACAGTCACTCATGCATCTCATAGTTATTACACTAAAATGTGTTGGCATAACGTTGTGTAGATGGGATAAAGTCAACAATAAAGTCTGCACAAACCGATACCTGAACACAGTGCCATCCTGACAGTGAGCTGTTTGTTTCTGAAGGTTTTGGGTCATCACACACTGAAAGATTCATTAGAAATCATTAATCTTGTCTGTAATTATCACAGCAGGTTCTTGTCTGTGCCTCAGTCCTCCTCCTTTGAGCATTTGTTGGATGAACCAGGAACAGGAACAAAGTCTCAGCTGTTGTATTGGATGGTAGCTGCCTTGAACAAGACCTGAGCTCTCTCTTTGTGTGCGTGTGTCTTGATCAGGTAAATTATTCAGCTAGGAGACTTGGATATAAGCGTACAGGGTGGTCTGTGTGTCAGATATCACCCCTAGTTTTTATGAGAAATAGGAGCTTTGGCAGCACTCTGACACAAACTTCTACAAACTGCTGTCAGACGCACACACAAAGGAGGAAGGAGAAGCCGAGGTCTCATTAGCCATGATGAGGACAGGAAGCTGCCACTGTCTCTCCATCCCCTGCATGTCCCCCATGGCTAGGAACAAATTGGTGACAGCGCTCCGAGCCACTCTGTCGGGGCTACCTGAGATTCACTGGGCTCAGTTAGGCTCCTCTCCTTTCTCACTGCTGGGCATTTGTGAGTGTGTGTATGTCAGAAAAGCGTGGACACACACGAGAGAATGGAGGACTGTAAGATCAGCTCCTTGGTTATACACTCAATGTCAACTTTTGCTCAGCCTCCAAAAATCCAGTCATGATGCAAGCGAACACTTCATCTGTGCTTGGCCCCTGCTTTGATGAAGGGTTCAAACCCCTGCCTCGGCTCCTGACAGCTGCACCTTTTATTAAAAGTCAGAGAGAACGTGAGCATCACCACTGTCACAGCAGCACACACACACCCACACACCCCCACACACACACCGAATCCACTGAGGCTGCACACTCACACCCACCATGCTTTTTTTTTTGACAAGAGTTGGAAGGCATGTAGCTGCAAAGTGCTGATGCAGGCAGTAATATATAAACATATGGCAAAGTGCCTATCCTCTGCCACACACACACAGTTCACACACACAGTTCACACACACACACAAACTTCTTGACAAGCTGCCTTTTTTTTTCCTTGCACCTTTTATTTAATTTTATTCTGCCCATTCTTATTTGTTTTACCAAACCCTCTCGATCATTTTCTGCACACGCTCATTATCTCTCCTTATTACCTTTCCTCCACAGCCTCCTCATCTCCTGACCTGTTCAGTAAACTTGTTAGCCCTTCATGGTGTCACTGTCTAGACACACAGGAACCCATTCCGTCAGCCTCACAGGTTGAAAGGGATCCTGCGAATTTCTCTACACCAGGTGTTGGCATAAAGTTTCAAGGCGCACACAAACATTCTTCCTCCCTTGCTGCTTACCTTTTATACCCTCTCTGCTCTTTTTATTATTATTATTAATAAAAAAAAGAGCCCTTGTGCTTTCCTCTTTTTTCCCCTCCCTTTACTGTTTTTTTTTTTTCCTTCTCCGTCTCCCTGTCTCTAAGTTTAGCAGATGCACCTGATGGCAGCACCATCCTGGAGCACCTGTCAGCTGTCTGCCTTCATCACCGTTCCTCTGCTGCCACAGAGGCCACAGGGAAGTAAACCTAGAGACAGTCACTACGATCAGCAGCTGCATCTTATTATTTTAAACATCCGTGCCAGTCAGTATCTTCCAAAGATGCGTGCATTTATTATTATACATATTTACTTCTCTCAGCATGTGTGTGTGTGCTCTGCTTCCACTTATTCGCTCCGCTTCAGAGAATTTGGAGGATCAGCTGTTAAATGTTAGTAATTATAGAGTTTATATAGGCTGTGACAGACAGGAGGCAGGCAGTGTAAGTTTTCAGTGTTTTTTTTATACCCCCCCCCCCCTCTCCTCCTTTTTGCAGTTGTGGATTGTTACCAACTTTAAATGAAACCCACTGCCTGTCACTTGTCAAAAAGACAGCTGGGTCATTCAGCCTGAGCTTTGTTAATGACTGACTCCAGAACAGCAGAAGAAGAATACTGAGGCGCGAATGATGCTCTGATTCTCCAGCCTTTCTCAAGTCCTGTTAATTCCACAGAGCTCCTTTCTTTCTCCCCCCTATTCTTTCAGTCAAACTGTGGCCTTCAATTTGTGGGTTTGTGTTGGATTCACAGAAACATCTTAACAAGCACATGCTGTTGACATATTTGTGTGAAAACATTGATTTGGCTGAGGAGCTGCTGGGATTTGTTTTCTTAAAAAGATTTTTAGAGAATGCTCTCTAAGCAAACATAAAGCAGAGTTAGACACCAGACTGAATGTAAAATAAAATACAATGAGATATTTTCCATTTGGTTATACAGTAGTAAGTGATTTGGTTTGGCAGTTCTTTTATGCTTTTTTTCTGTTGTCACTTGTCTGACTATTCTCCATAACTAGCTGTGTGTTTGTGTGTGACCAGCTGATCTGCCGCTGCAATGATTATTCTGCATACTTCTGAATACACTACTCAAATATCCAATTACCTCGTCTTCCTTTTAACTCTGCCAGTTCACCTTGTTTTGTATATAACAGGCCAACAAATAGATCCAAGTCAAATTCTGAAAGTCTGGATTCTTCTCTGCTTCACACCTAAACATACTCTTAATTTCAAGATCAATCACACATGTACTCTTTTTTTTCCTCAACCTAAACCTGTGGAATTATTCTGCTGAAAGGATTTTATTTTTTTAAAATGGGGTTCCGGAGCATTATCAGTCAGTGTCTCACCTGCAGTAGACAGCAGTCAGAGTGATCTCAGTTTGGAGAATCAGGCGGACGTTCTTAAGGGGGAGATGATCTAACAGCTAATCAGAGAGGAACCAGTTCTTTTAAAAAATGATTTCTGCCATTTAAAACTTCTAATTTCAAACATTGTACAAGAGCTAGATGACAAACCTTTACACCCTGAATATTATGTCAACTTCTTAAAGAGGTACATTAAAGATGATGAAAATTCAGTATTCTTACAAATATTATGTATATGTACTCATGCAGCTGATAAGCAGGTAATAAACCAAATTAGTCATTTTTGCAATCTACTGCAGCTTAACACTGGCCGAGCACAACAATGTAAGAAAATGCAGAAATTAGTTTTGCAAGATTTGAAAGTTCATCAAACAGCACTAAAGACTCTGTTGAACTATGATGAGTGCAAATAAGGAAAAATACTGACCTATTTTACAGTGTCAGTGATTCGTTTGTCTTTTTTGGACAACCGTTGTACTGCAACAGAACAGCAGCAACAAAAAAGAGATTGTTGCAGATATATAAAAACGACCCACAATATTCTTAATTTTTTACTTAATTTTATGTTCATGTACGGTACAATATTCTCAAACATCCATGTTAATGCAATCATAAGTTCTTGAATGAAACACAATTAAACTGAACCAAGAAAAAAAAAAGAAGATTTTTGTTGAACTAGGAAGCATGTACAGTAGATAATCTTCACTTTTATAAAATATTGTCTTGCATTTCTTTCAGTACATCACTAACATCATGGATAATCTCATTACAACCATGCGTTTTATCAACAAGCCTTATATCCTGCTATTAAAGTGGACATTAAATTGACACATGCAGTACCGCCTACTTCATCATTATGGGACATGTTCACCTCTTTATACCTTTTTTTTTTGGATTCTTTTATAATGTCCATTTCAGAGACAAAAGTCCCATTTTAACAAGGTAATGAATATCTGAGCAGACTACAGGTTAAAAATGTCTCACTAAAGAATAGTTCATTAAACAGGTGGAAACCATTCATACATTTGTCTATTTTCTGTCACTTATCAGTGGTCGGGTCACTGAAGCAACAAGTCTGGGAGGGAAACCCAGACATCCCTCTCCCGACAGACACTCCAGCTTCTTCTGGGGGATCTGAGTAAACAGATGATCCCTCCAGCAATCTCTGGATTTCCTCCCAGTGGGGCATGAATGAAAAACCTCCAGAGGGAGGCGCCCAAGAGACACATCCTAATCAGATATCTGAACCACCTCAGCTGACTCCTGTTGAAGCTGAGCAGGAGCGGCTCTGCTCTGAGCTCCCCCTGGAAGTTAAAGCTCCTCATCTGATGTCTAGGAGTGAGCTTGGCCACCCTTCAGAAGCTCATGTCAGCTGCTCGTGTCTGGGATCTTATCTGATCCACACCTAATGACCATAGTTGAGGGTTGGAATGCCGACTGACCAGTAAATCGAGCTTT
>JAOXNZ010000166.1:9248020-9272076 GCA_028566095.1 Kryptolebias brasiliensis
ATCTGACTTGAAATTATAGCAATTCTATAGTTAATTCTTCTAATACAATATATAAAAATTAAGTTCTCATTGTAAACAAGCTGTAAGGAAATTAAGACTTATCACAAGGTAACATTTATATTTTTTCATTATAACTCTGTCATAGCAAAAAACAAAGCAAATACAATCTGACATCTACAACATGCTTTGAGAAACAGCGTCAGAGGAAAATGACACAATGTGATAACATCTTATAATAATACAAAATAAAGTCCACTGTAAGTGAAATGTAGTTTTAAACATTTTATGAACATTATTTGTAGTGTTGCATTAAAGCAAGTAAAATATATTGAGTTGTTTAATAAATGGTTTATATTTTAAACTATTTTTCAAAAAAAATCTAAGTTCACATAATGACAAAAACACCTCACACAGAGCTGTCACTTACCAAGGAAATAAGAGGAGGAGTGTAGCTGGTTAGGAATCTTTAGAAAAATTAAGACTGAGTGTGTCATTAAGGTAATATTTTTCACTTAGAAAGTCAGAGACTGAGAAAAAATGTTGGTCTTTCTTTGATTTGACATGTTTTCTTTTCCTTCATGCTTGCCTTAAATGAATAGTGTGAAGACAGCTGAGAATAATCTTCACACAACACAGATAACAGGGTTCTTCTGCTCTGCAAAATCTGTCATCACTCTTTTTTTCCCTGTTTGTTTATTTACCTCAAACTGAAGGTTATGATTTTACAAGAATAGACTTATGATTGACAGCAAAGAAGTAAAAAAAAAAATTAAAAATGTGGTTACCTAGATCTGACTGGAAAAGTGAACTTGAGTCGTTCCAATTCTCAGGCACCATCCACATTTTACTACCATGACATTTTTCCATTTTCACTGTGCACACGTCTGCCCAGCCAGCTGTCTGCCACCTGGCTGTTACAGAGCCGTGACTCCACACTAGCTGGCCTAATGGTTGGGGAACCCAGGCATGGGGAACGGCCTGGCAAAAGCCTCAACCCGGTGCCGCAGATCAGCGATACGAGCCACTGTCTCTGGGTCCTGGAGAAGGAAGTTCTTAAAGTCCTGGAGCTTTCCTGAAGTTACAAACAGAAGACAATGACTCTGTCTCCTTTGTTTCATCACATATGGACATTTTCTTTCCTCACACAAACTAATATAATTCAGCACTATTCACATACAAGTAATGAATTTCACTCTGCTTTAACTAAAAACACAAAACTGTGACCTTACCTGTCTTTTTTTTGACATCCAAAGCAATCTTGAAACCCTCATCCATGAACTCAACAACTTGGACAAACTCCTCTTCCTTGAACTGTCTGGAAGTCAGGGCTGGAGCACCTAAAAGGGGGGAAATGGATGGCATTTTCTTTCAATCCTTGCATTTTTTTTCAACCTAAAGGAGCCTGGAAAAATCAGCTTTTAGAACCATTAATGTACACAGATGATGTGTCAAAGCTACACAAAATCTGATGGTTGATAGGAAACAGATCACATTATGAAAAGTGCTACTTCTTCTGTACTTCAGAGCACATATTTGTGTGTCTGAGGTCAAAAACAGTCCTTTGACTATTTTTTTGAGGGGGGGGGGACCCTAGGTTGGAAAATATCTCATTAGGTAAGCAGTGTGTTTCTTCCCTTCTCCAGCTCTGAGGGGTGATCATTAAATGAATCATTCAATGCAGTCTTACATCAGGCACCTACTGTTATCCACCTCCAAAAGTGTTTAGATTTATATAGTTTTTATTCTCCAGTCAACTTTAATGCGGCCCAAAAAGAACAACGTACCCACACAAATTAAATATCAAAACTCAATAATAGCTGCAAAGAAAACAGCTGAAAGGACAGGATATGCAGGAGAGCATCGATCCTGAAATTGTGTTGGATTTGCCTGAGGCATGTTGAAAATATTTTGACAAAAAAAAAAAAAGTGGCAACTTATATCCTTTAAAAGTTGAAACGCAGTAGTATAAATATGTGAGGATCCTACACTTAGTTGAACTGCTCAAAGTTGAAGCTAAATACGCACAAAGAGACTAAGCGAAGAAAACATTTGAAAAATAATTTATAGTAAATTAGAAGGCAGAAGATTAAAATGCTGAACAACATCAACATCAAACAATCTACCAACATGGTTTTGTTTCTTTTTTTAATGCCGTTTCTGATGGTGCCCTTCAGTAAGGGTCCAGTTTAACATATGGTGAAACAGTTCCTTACCCAGCCTGAGGCCACCCGGGGTCAGGGCGCTCTTGTCCCCAGGGCACGTGTTCTTATTGGCAGTGATTGACACGAGCTCCAGCACCCTCTCCGCCCGAGCCCCATCAATGCCCTTAGGCCGCAGGTCCACCAGGACCAGGTGGTTGTCGGTCCCACCTGGAATATACAACATGTTTATGAAAACGCTTGGAAGGGGATTAAATCTTGTCAACGATGCTTCGCATGTTTGCATTTTTCATGCACGTATATGATCATTTTTATTATGAGAGTTGAATCTGTACCATTTTTTTTCATTTAATTTACCATTAAATGAGCAGAAGATCATTTAGGCTGTGTGGGTCAGTAAAGTGTGAGGGTTAACAGTATCCATCCAAAGCCTTCAGATACCAAACCCTCCCACTTGATAGTAACAGCACGCTACAAGTCACACCTACTACAAGATGCTGCACATGTTTTGATTAAAGTTAGGCTTCAGCCACACTTGTTGTGACAGATGTTACAATCCTACATGGTCTGTCATTGTCATGCAGTCTGCAGAAAGACTTATCTTACAAAGATGATAAATGGGCAGTTTATACATTTGGATTCCAAGCAGCTTCCAATACTGAGGTTGCCGCTAATCTTTCCAGGGTTTACTTCCTCCAAATAAATCATAAAAGCATACATCAACCCCGTGTGTGTGTTGTGGCTGCAGCAGGGAGGACAGAATTGGAAATTTATAAAAGAATAACTAATCACAGCAATCAAAACATGACATAAAACCCCCAAGTATTTCTCACCAAATCAAATTATACTTGTGGTAGGTTGGTGATCTGAGGTCATTTTTCAAGATCCATAAACATTTTAAAAATTATTGATGAAAAAAAAAAGACCCATATGTATAATAAAATCCAAAAATGTAACCACTTAAATGTTTTATTTACAGAACTGTGCAAAAACACAGATCTACCCTCATTTTTTAAATCTTTTTTTAACATTCAAAAAATCAACCTATCCTACATATCATCAAACAGATCACTGCTGACTACTTAAACAGTGTCAGTATTTGCAGACCATTTAACTGAACAGAACTCAGAATAAAGATGAAACAAATTTAGCAACCAAAAGCCTTTTCCCAATTTGGTAATTTATAATATTAGTACGTTGAGACAATAACCATTTATCTCTCAGGTATTTGATTTAACTTCTTGTAACCATATACTAGACAAAAACAGGCTATGAACTATTTTCCAACTGGATTTTATTCCAAATTTAGCTACAAAAACATTATTATTAGCCTCCTTAATGGTTAACTTGTCAGCCTAAGCAGGATGTTTTTAACAGTTCAAATTTGTATTTGTTTTGACAAGCTATAAATAAGTTCTATTTTTTTTACTTTATAATCAGTGTTACACAGTCAGTCTTTTTTCCCAGTTCTTTTACTAAAAGAGTATTTAAAAAGTGAGTATGTACATGCTGCAGTGTAAGCACAAACAAGTTCAGATTTTTTAAAGGGTATCAATTTAGGGCTATACATCAAAAAGCAGCTGAGGCCAGCGTATTAAATGCTAAACAAGATTCAAGTATTTGCTCGCAATCACAAAACAACCAGTTTCATCAGATTTTATTTTCTTGACTGACAAGGCAGCTGTACAAGCATTAGTCCATTTGCACATCATGAATTTAAATGCACTTTTGTTTTTTCCCCCCCACTGTGTAATTTGCATTTTGTGACAGGTGGTTTTACATGAGTTTGTTTCTTTGCTGTATAATAGATCAATGTCTTCTGTAGGAGTAGAAAAAAAAACAGCTTTACAAACAAGTTAGCTTACCTGATACTAGTGTGTAGCCTTTACTGAGAAGAGCTGCAGCCATGGCTTTGGCGTTCTTAAGTACCTGGGAAATATACTCTCTGAACATGGGTGCTTGTGCCTGGACAAACCAAAACAATAGTGAAATAGTTAGGTAGCTTTTTATTTCAAAAGGCAAATAATGAGATAAGACAACAAATATTCTCTCTTAAATGGATTGTCTTACAACAGACAGCAATATACTCAAACAAGTGAAAACCGTATTAAGTTAGTGCTACTATACTGTCTTTGTTGTAAGATTCAATTTGTATAACAAAATAGGCTGATTAAACATAATGTCACAATAAAGGTGGGTATTTGTGCTGAACAGACCTGCTTGAGAGCCACAGCTACACCAGCAATGGCATGATTGTGAGGACCGCCCTGCAGGGAGGGGAAGACTGAAAAGTTGACTTTGTCTTCCAGGTCGTACATGATTTCCTTTCCTTTCTTGTCCACTGAGCGAACACCTTTGCGATAAAAGATAAGGCCAGCCCTAGACAGGACAGAACCAAAACATGACAAAGCAATTTCATATTATAGAAGAAAAGTCCACGTGTCCTTCTTGGTTATTTGATTTGTCCCCATTACTTTGGCACACTGACCATCCTTACCTTGCTCCTCTGAGGGACTTGTGCGTGGTGGTAGTGACCAGGTCAGCATGTTCAAAGGGGGAGGGGATTGCTTTGGCTGCCACCAGACCGCTAATATGAGCCATGTCAGCCAGCATGTAGGCATTAATTTCTGTGCACAGCTGATATAAAAAGAAAACATGACAGGAAACTGAGTATGAGACTAAAGTGAAAATGCTGTCAGAAACTGCTTTAGTAACATCAAACTAAACCACATGGTGCAACAAACCTTCATGACTCAAGTAAACTATTTTATTTGGCTTCATATGTTGAAATTTAAGATAAAAGATAAGCTCCTAACCATTTACGTTTGCATTTTTTTTTCTGCATGATTAAGATTTGATAACGGACTCTTCATCTGCTGGCATTACCTATTTTCTCAGAGGGAAGATATTTCACAATATATAATTACACTCTCATCTGCAGTCTTAAGAGGCCTGAAATATTATGGCAACATTCAATAAATCCATGCTTTCACTTGGCAGCATTTATTGAAAAAGCCAGAAACAATAAATAGCTGGCTAAAATGTAAATGACTCTCTGGAGACTGATCAGAACAGTAAACAATCTTTTGAGTGCTCCAATTAAAAGGCATTATGAAAAATCTTTTTTGCTCTTACATCTAAACTGGATCAGTGTATATGTATTAGAGGAAAAAAGGAGCGTAAAGTGGGTAAAGAACAATAGTGTGTTTTGCTATGGTCAGAGGCCAACAGAGTAACAAACAGAGGGAGAAAATCGAGGTAGCACGCCAGTAAAAAGCCTGGCTACAGAGTGGTTATGGTGGTTAATAAAACACAGCTCCATAATGGTGGGATGCTCCATCTGATGGTACTATCTAAAGTGGAGCTCTGCTACAAAGGGAGACAGTCATGGAGTGAATGGACTGAATCAGCAGGTTGGTATAACAAAACAGATAAAGGGTCCTCTTGTGCACCATGAAAGAGGGCAGTGAAGTGTGCATTTAGAAGTTCTTACTGTGTGCTAAGAGAGAGTTTAGCAGGCAAAAATACTCCCTCCATGAAAACTGTTTGAGACTAAAACCATTCGTATTTGGAAACGTTATAAAACGTTTAAAAAGTGAATGATCTGTATTTTAGAAAAGATCTCAACTGTGGTACAGAAATGAGTGAAAACTATGTCTGGAAGAAAAACTGGCCAGGTTTGACCTACCTTTAAAAGGAGGTAGGTGTGTTTGACATTTCAGTGAAAGGGTTGAATTAGTTTAACATTGGAGGACAAAGCTGGTCTGACCTCACTTACACAGAGAGAAGTGAAGAAAACAGGTAGCAAGAAAGCAAGGACAGGGTGAAAACAGGGTTAGGTTGTTTGAATAAAGGGATTTCAATTCACCTTCTTGATGCGGGCATAGTCAATGAGGCGAGCATAGGCGCTGGTGCCAGCGATGATGAGCTTGGGCCGGAACAGCTTGGCTGTCATCTCCATCTGCTCGTAGTCGATGAGTCCCGTTGCAGGCTGCAAAAAAAAAAAAAAAAAAAGAGAGAGACAGGTTGAGAGGTGAGAGAAAAGGTAATGAAAGAAGAATGAATGAAGAGGAAGTGGAGGTGGAATATGAGAATATATGGAGAAGAGTAAGGGTCAGGGAAAAAGAAACATGAGGAGAAAAAAAAAAAAAGTTAGATATCTAGAGATCAAGAGTGAGCATATCGACACGGAAAAGAGATTTTTCCATTTGAAGCTCATTTGAAGCTGGTGCAATTGAAGTACTTTGGCTACTTTAAAAGGGGGAAGAATCTATCTAAGGGAGACATTTACACCTATCATATTGTGGCGGAAGATGGGGCAATTGCAGTAATGTACCCCTACTTATCCTAATTCAGCCTTTTAGGGATCTGCTAAACTGGTGTGATGAGGCTGAACAGATGAAGCTGGTTTTAAGACTCTCCCTGCTTCTTTCAATGACCTGGGATATTTTAAAAACATGATAGTTGATACATAAATTTGAGGATGGAGTTCAGAGTCACATGAAATGATGAGTGTGCCTGGGGCTTGGATCTACAGTTTTACCCTTCTAATTTTCCTTCAAGCATCGACAATAAAAGTCAGCTGGATTTAGCAGAAAAACAAAGTAGGAGACAGACACAATGGAGAAAAGGGGCATCAGAAACATGGAAAAAGGAGGGAAAAGAGAGGAGAGAAAGTTTTATTTAGACAACCTGATAATCTCCCATCTCCAGAGCACATCTATGGATGCCCCCTCACTCCATCAACCTGCTCATTGTGAAGACAGAGCCAGTGATGCTGGCCAGCCTGTCGATTTCCCATTATCTTTCTCACAGAGGGGTCTTGCCTGCCCATACATCAGCAGGTCTGGACATGCAGACCTTCTATGCCATCCATCAACTGTTACCAACACTATCACAGAACCATAAACCCTCAGAATAAAGTGCATTAAATATACCACGGACTGATCAGAGCTACAGTATTTGCATGTATATTGTAAAGATTTCAGTGCAAGTAAACAACTCTATGAATGTTTTACGTAGTGTTATATAGAGACTGCATTGTTGCATTATGTAGGGTAGTAATACATCAACTTAAACACTCTCTTTCAGTAAGTAGCTGCCAGTAAGTGTCTGATGGGTTTAAATTTTCTTGAGTTAGGAGGAATGAAGTCCCTATTCACACTGACTTATATCATTTAAGTGTAATTAAAGAAATAAAAATGACATTAAAAACATTCTAAACTGTTTAATCTTTCAGGAAATACCCAAATAAATTATATTTAAAAAGAAAGATTTAAAGAAGAAATTATTATTCCAAGTCTTCACATATAATTTATAATGTATGAAACCAACTCAAATAATAAATAAGCCGTGGCTGCAACTGTCACCCCAGGGGCTAAACAAGACTCTCTTAGGGCTCCGTAACAAGGAGCCAGACATTTTAGCCAGACAAATACCCTCAGGTCAGCCAAGACCAACTGTGGTTTCATAATATCCTAAATGGATATCTCTATATAAACAGTATGCTGTTGTGTATAGTTTTTTTTATAGGATACATATTATTTTGATAAGTCTCATATGATCTGTTTGGTTATTTTATTTATCTGTGGATTTTAATTATTCTAATATGTTCAGCTCCTTATGGTATATATTCACAACCATATTGCCAAAAACATTTGCATTTAAACACTGTATTTGACCATCTTCAGTATTTCAGAAGTGTGTGTGCTATTTGAAAAGAACTGTGGACATCGATTTATTTCCTGTATTGTCACTGTGTTTACTCTTATTTTTTTATTGTCACAGACATTACACATTTATGTTCAGGTGCTTCTGAGTTTGCACCAGTTGGTATTGCATATAGAATATTTTGCAAATACTGCAACAATAATTTTACTGTTGCAGTGTTAAATTGCACAAAAACAAGAACGGTTTCAGAGCAGGTTACTTTACATTAAAACAGTAGATTTTAGGAATTTTTGGGGGCAATACTCCAAGATTGGTGACCCTACAACTGAAATTAAAAGAGGTTTTAGACTAAAAGCTTCAAGATGTATGTGCTGATCCAAAGTAGCCTTAAATTGCACTGTCCTGATAGTGTGACAGTGGCTATTAAAACTCTTAACTGTGTGTTTAGCCTTCTTTTCATTTTGAATTGAAATAATACAAAAATCTATAAAATACAGCCCCAAACATCACAGTTAAAGGAAACTACAACTGTGGAAAAACTCAAAGAACTAAATCAGTGAAGTTTAAAAAAATTACATAATATTTTTTTACTGGATCTTTCCTACTTTTTTTCATGAGACCATTACCTATTTTTCTTTGGCTACAGACTCATTTCATCAACATCAAAGCTGACAATTCATTCAGAATATAATTAGACAAGCTGAATATATCTACTTACATTTAACTTGTAGGGCATGGACTCAAAATAGATTGAGGTTGCAGAAATCCTCTTCACATCAGACATGTAGCCATGTGTCAAACTGAAGTGACAAAAAGGAAATGTACACAGTTGTATTCCAGCAAACAACTTTATTTATGATGAAAAAATAATTTGAAATTGTGCAGAAATATAATAAATAAAACACTGCATCGATTCTTTACGCCACTAGTGCTACAGATCTAACAAACTGAAACAGGTTTTGAAAATGATAAGAGAAAAAGGTGACAAAAAAGAAGCAGTGAATACTGACTGTCCTCCATCAGGCAGGTCCAGCCCCATTAGACGTTCGTGGGGGTTGAGCACGGCGGTGTAGGCAGCAAAGTTAGCAGGAGAGCCAGAGTACGGTTGGACGTTGACACCCCACTTTTCTGAGTTCAGGTCAAAGGCCTCCAGAGCTCGTTTCTGACAAAGAAGCTCAATTTGGTCAACCACCTCTGCTCCACCGTAGTACCTGCAGTCAAGGTTCAGAGGAAGAATTTTTAAATATTAAAAAAAAAATAGAGATGTACCAATACAGGAAACAACCTGTTGGATTTAACTTCCATTTTAATGCAATTTAGGCATACACATCACAGTTATCCTGATTCTTTGGGGGCCTCAGAATACAGCGTTTAAAACATCCCTGATATATCAATAACTCAACCCTATCATACATCAGGATTCATGACTGACCCCACAGGGTGAATTTTTTTTTTTTGTTCCTTCAGGTTAAAACCACTTCATGAAAATGCTTCAGCACTCTCTAGTATTTGGCACAGAGCGAATGATTAAAATAAATAAATGAATAAAATCGACCAATGCTGATCCCAAAGTGCTACAACAGATTCAGGAAAATCAGGTGAAAAAATGCTTAAAACATTTCAGCAAAATTGCAAATAAAGGAGCAACACACAGCTACAGCACAAACCTTTAAATCAATTAAATGATCCTTTTGTTTCATTACATTAAAGCATAAAGTAGCAGATGAGTGGGATGTTGGGTGGGGGGATAAAAATTAAACACACATACAGTGGGAGGGAGATTTATGAGGAGCTTGTATTCCAGGATTCAAAAGGCAACGATTAGCATTCAAAGCATGCCAGCTCTCAGTTTGCTGCTGATAAATGTGAATTATCCTAAAGATACAACAGAAAACAAATAGAAAACATTCAGTTATCACTTTTGCAAGACAGAGGCTGTGGATTTTTTACTGTATGGTGAAGGTGTGTAATAACAGGCTCTCTAAAAAGAAAGTATAAATTAGTATGTGTCTCTGTGTGTCTTTATTTTTGCATGTCTGTAGCAAATGTCCTCAAGCACAGAATGTCAGCAGTGTTAATAAGGTGAGGTGTGGCTGAACAGTTACCTTTTCCCTGGGTAGCCTTCTGAATATTTGTTGTTCAGACAGGAACCCTGAGCTTCCAGAGCTGCTCGGCTGCAGAAATTCTGTGGCGAGAACACACAGAGTTAAACACACACACACACACACACACTCAGATCAATGAAACGAGAGGATAGAAGGGACAAGGACGGCAAATTAAAGTCTGTTAAGTGATAGTGAGAAATCCCCCTCTGGCAAGAGGCAATCATTACAGTATTGAACCTCTGGACATCCATAGACTAACACTCTACACTTCACAGTGCTTATCACCAAGCTGCTGGAGGATACAAGATAATGTAATAAATGTCTTTGTACATGTTGAGATACAATTTTCAGGACCCTTTTACAATAATTTCTCTCTTTCAAAGAAAAACAAATGTTTGTATGTTTTGCTGAAAATAGGCACAGGTCTGCATCAAGGCCATTAATTTGACCTAACATTCACGGTCAAATGCATTCTTAACTCGTTTTATTCTTTTATTTTTTGACTGGGTGGTCATGGTGTATCATGAGTGCTTATGCTAATGCCTCACCAAGGAGCAAAGAGGAGATCAAGGAAGATAACAGCTCCAGTAACAGCTTTCTGTTGCATCTGTCTGTCACGCCGATAACTGTGCATATATTAGCAAAGGAAGTGCACTTGCTTCGCAGTGTTTTGAGGTGTGTGTGTGTTGGGTGGGCATGTGTGTAAAAATGTATGTCTTCTGATTCAAGCAGTGTCTGTCTGTACTGTGATGGGCCTTGCAGAGTGAGTTAGGAAAGAAGCAGAATGAAGATATCAGCTTTATCTCACACTAGAGTGGTTAGGCTTTGTGTGGAAAAGATGCTGATATACTCCACTGAACAACTACTGTGGCAAAGAAGAAACCAGAGGAGGGGGAAAAAAAAACAACAGAAGATAAAGCTTTGTCTGGTCTTCTGAATAGTAAAATTCTCCATTTCACGCCGTCTTGCCCAGGAATGAAAACAAACAGGCTGCCCAAATACTTTGCTGTAAGTACAACGTTATTCTTGCTTACAGCAAGGCCTGTTTCCTGCAGCATTTTACGACTACAGAAGCCAGTTCTGAATAATTTTACTGCACAGTTTGTCAATGGGTGACAAATGAATGTTTAGTGAGGCCGATATTCATCTGTTCTAGTCAGCTTTTACAATAAATGTTTTATCATTACCATGTTTAATAAAAATATTACATTTTTTTTTTAAACCTTGCAGGATTAAAGAAACAGGATAATTAGTGCTATAAAATACAATTCCAACATAATTTGGAAATTAATGAGTCACGACTTCTTTGCACTCAATAAATTTTCAATGCAATGCCCTTTTTATTTGTTGTGCTTAATGCACCATACTATATTCAATGTAATAATTCAAGAGAAGTTTCTATCTGTTTAGCCCTTAAAAATCTCTAACAAAAAGGCTTCAGTCATAATAAAACCATGATAGATGGTAACAAGTGAAACAAGTCTACAAATTCACCCGTTTAGCCAAAATGTTAGAGATGAAGTATTCTCTGCTACCTGCACTGCTAAAATACAAGTGAAGTGCCGCCAACTCTTACAGAGCAAAGAAGTGCTTACTCTGTATTTCTTTAAACACAATCCAACCTAATCAATGTAAGAGGGGGAGATTTCTACTTAACTGACTGAATTAAAAAATAAAACAAGTTCAAACTGCAGCCAGAAAGTCTGAAACGTCATTTCATGCTGAGAAGTTTACGTCAATGAAAACCTTAATGTGCCAGTTTTATTAAGCTGCTCAAGAGGGTAAAATGTGATTTTTCTGAGGCCATCTGGTAATGATTTAGTTACTGTTTGATGAAGTAAAAATTTTGAAAAGAAGCTTTAATTTATGTTAGGTTGCACAGGAATCAAGTGGAGGTTTGCAATCTCTGGGGAAAATAAATAAAATAAATGTAATCATCAGTCTGTAAAGATGTTCAAAGATAAAAAAAGCAACTATGCTATAAAACTATTTTCTTTAACAGCTGAACATTTTATATTTCCCAAATATATATAAGACATTTTCTCTAAACCAAGTAGAGGATTTTTATTTTAAATTGGCAAAATATATCTGGTTGATCAACAACAAACCATGAGCACAACAAGAAAACTTAAAATTAAACAATAAATAGATCAATTAATAAAGAAGTGAAAATAATTTCATAATTTTTGCAAGACTAGTTCAACAGATTGTGGAAAAACACATTTGTTGTTCTTAAAAGTAGGAGGAAAAAACAAGGTTACAGCTGCATAACAATAAGGAGTCACCTCATGGATTGTGAAAGATTGAACAAAAGGAAAAATCTGTGATAAATCTTTAATCTGAATTGGACAAAACAATGTTGCTGGGACTTCTGTTTGTTGCAGGTCCAATAAAACAAAGATGACTGCCTTCAGATAATGGGCATCTTCACACAGTCACTGAAGATAAACATTTAAATGTCTTGTAAAGGAGCAGGGAAATGACAGTCATTACCTCTGCAGTAAATGAACTGGTAGACAATTTTCTTATTCCTTCAATCCAAAGTTAGTCTGATGTTGTCATTTTTTTTTTAGAATGAGTAAACAAAATGTTTGCCATAGAACAAAAAACACTGAAACTTCAGGAAAAACATATAAACTCAGTGGTATGGCCTATAAATGGTTTAAATGATGGTAGAAATTAGGTCTGATCAATCAACTGTAACATATAAAAATAAATCAGATTAATAAGTTTGATTAATAAAGAAACTTGTTTTTCATATGTGATAATTTGATTGTTTAGTTTATTTCTAGACTTAGTCTGAACAAATTCATAATTTAGCAATTTTCCTAATATTTTGAGGTAAGTTTTACATCACAATGTTCAGTTATTAAATGTAACAGGTTTATGTCATATCAACAATTATTGTTTGATCTACAGAATAAAACAACTGAATAAACACCCTCTGAGAGTTTCAATAATATATATATTTTTTGCCAGGGGGTGTATAATCATGGTTGAACATTTACTTTTTCTTTTTCTCTGTTAACCGTTCTTTGAATCTGTCTCTACCGCAAGTTTTTAATTGCAAATCAACAAAAACAGAAAACGATAGGAACTGATTGGTTGTTAAAAGATTAAGTACCTCAGATGCGATTAGCTCCAAACCACGACACTGTCTGTCCTTCTCCTTCTGCAGCAGAGCCCACATTTCAGGGTCATCCTCAGCCAGGCTCTCCTGACCAGTCCAGGGGCGATCTTCATCTGCTGCACGGGTGGCTGCGTGGGACTGCTGGAGGCGCACACCGAAACGAATGGGGGCCCGCTGGCACAGCGGCTGGGGGGACAAGGAGGAGGAAATTTGGAGTGTATGAGTGAAGAAGGACAATAAAACCAGAAGGGTTAAATTGAAGTATGTCTGAAACAGGACTACTGCAATGGGTCATTATGAATCATAAAGACTGACACAAGCTGCCCAAACACTGGGAGGAAAAATGAACACATGAATTAAAATTTTTGATGAAAGTTGTTGAGCACTTAAAGGGCTCAGAGCAAGTTACACAGAACATGTCTCTGTAATGCATACTTGATAACTCCACATTTTTAAAGTGGCAGCCTGATTTGTTTGATAAGGATCCCTCTGAAGTCATTTCCTCCACTTTTTTTCCCCTCTTTCACCCTAATATGAAGCCTGGCACAATTAAAAGCTTGTGTGTTTGTGTGATATCAATAATCAGCATGGTTATTCAATTATGCCTCTATCAGCACTTCTGCAAACTGAGGGACTGACTTTTACAGCCTCAGTGTACCAAAAGGAGGCAGAAAGAGAACAGATTCAGCACTTCCTGCTTATCTAATCTGGACTGGGGCTGGCAAGTTCTACTGCTGCCACTGCAACGCCGGATCATATCAGAGAGAAGAGACCAAAATTTAAACAGGCTCTTTTAAAAATTTGAATCCTTTACTGAACGAAAATATGCTTCTATTATTCTGGATTTGCTCTACATAGTGCTTCAGCCGTCAAAAAACCTTTTATATAGTTTAAAAAAAGCTTTTACCCATGGATAAAAGATATAATAAATCTTAATCAAAAGGAAGAAAAAAAAGTCCTTTGTTGAAGAACGCTTGGAGGTTAAATAAAATCCTCGACAGGTTGATTGCATTCAGAACACACTGGCTCCTTGATGACATTTAATCAACAATATGATGATGACTCTGTGCTTAGATCGATCGCCCCACATCTAACCTATAGTTATCATCTGTACAGGTGTGCTGGGGTGTGAGGGACAGCCTCCCTTTAATAGCACCATTAAAAAGCAATTAACACAATGCTTGGGACTAGATAAAGACATCCATATTAAAAAGCCATTATGCTCTTCCAAGTTCTATTAAAACTTTTTAGGGAATTACATTTTTGAAGTAACCTATTTAAACTAAAAAACTGTGAAAATCAAAATTTTTGAACCAAAGAAACATAAAAGATTTACTTATTTTCTCAGCATTGTAAATGTTGTTTGGCTCATTCTAAAGCCACTGCCTCTGCTTGCTGGGGGGACACTGTCTGAGGGGACAGTGATGACACACCAGGGTAAGGATGGCATACTGATGAACAGTTTCTACCCTGGCCCTCTGTCACAGGTGGTAGTAGAGATTTTGGAAAAAGTGAGAGTACCCTTTCAAAGTTTAGTAAGACATTAGGGCAAAGAAGGACAAGTTGAGCTGCATCTGAGAATGTGTTTCTCACCAAGAAATCACATGGGTCATTAAATCTTGACAGGAACTATTCTTTGGTCTCTGCTGGAGCAAACCATGGCCAGGGTAAGATGCGGCTAAAACCACAGTACAAGTCAATAATACATCTACTAACAACTACACAACAGAAAAAATGAGCCTCCCTGCTCCTCACTTCCATGCTTTCCTTTTACCCACCCTGATGTCCCCATCCTGTCACCTGGTTCTGCTAGGCTAACTCAGCCATGTATAATACTCATATGGCATCTTTATTTAGCACCCACATGGAACAGCTTCAGCAAACACACAGGTTAGTCCCTGTGATCTGTCTCTCTTCTGTTCTGCTTCATTTATCAGCCCTGATCATTACGGAAGATTAATTAATAAACACAAGATAAAGAGATCCAAAAAAAGTGAGAACCACGATGCAAGCACCAAATATGTCACAGAGAGACTATTTTTAGGCAACAGATTACACTGTCGTTTGAAGGTGAACTTCAAGAAAATTCAGCTGTGAGTAAAGGGGCAGAAGAGGCCATATTAACCTGGGTGCTGAACACCAAACAATGCACTACATCTTTGTGACAATGATGAGGTAATTGTTGGCACTTTGCTTTTCTTGTCAAGCATCTTCATACAAAGAAAAAAAACAGACAATGAAAACAGAAGAAAAAAAATAATTTCATTAATCCTACGTCTGTATTATTTTTGCCCATTTCTTGAACCAGTTCCCGAGGCGAGTCAATTTTACAGATGACTGCTGTCCTTCAGTGGCTATACCAAACAACAATCAGCCCTGTAACACATGGAAAACAAGCACGATAATAGTAGAGAAACGCTGAAAAAAAAAAAGGATATAAAAGAAAGCAGAGAAGTGCCAACAGGGCAGCAGCATCCGTCAGCCTGACACATAGTTGCCCCTTTCTCTGTCACTGACTAATAGCAGGACTGTCTGTTACAAATTGCCCTGTGATTCACTCTGGATGACACCAGACTGAGAAATCTGGATTGAGTGGAGAGCCACAAAGGGACGGAGGTGCAGTCCAGGGCGACTTTATCAGGATCAAAGGTCTGTCATGGTGACAGAGCCTTAAGAGATGCAGGTAATAAAGCCAATCTTCAGGAGGTATAGGTAGTGGAATGAAACATTTATGCTTTAATCGATCCACAATAGTTAGGTTTTTTTTTTTTTGTTTCTTTTTTTTTTTTACCAAAGAAGAAGCTGGTTTAGGAGCATCTCACGTTACAGCCTGGTGCCCCAGATGCAACCATTGGGCTGCTGGGTTAGGCCTGGCTCTTGACCTTTATTGCACGAAATAACGAGGCTACAACCAACTCATTTATCCCACAATTTAGTTATTTAAGCAAGAATGCTCTGCATAATCTATTGACAGCTCAAAAGAAAATTATATAATATTTACAGTAAATCTGCAAGCATATTTATACTGTCCAATATACACAGATATACTCTCCACTTCAGAAGTATTAACAGTAGTTCAGAAACTCGTGACTAAATCTAAACAGTACATAATACTTCCACCAAAGGAGGACAACAATAGACTTATCTGTTGCACATTTATCTTAAAAAGGAAGTTTGAAAGTTAATATTTGGTGGGTGTTACTACAAAACATTGTAGGCTCACTTTATACTTTAAACACTATTTGTACAGGACATAGTTTTAGCTTTATCTCTAAATGTGGTCTTCTTACATCATCTGAATAAAGTCATCAGAAACTGAGCTTTTACCCTGATCAAATCCCTCTTTGTTAAAACCAGTAAGTTTTGTTCCAATTACATTTATATAAGTGAAAAAGCAACAATGACAAAGTGACGTAATGAAACACTAATCCACAGAGTTACCATACTTCAGTCAATTATACAAACTAAGGAAAAAAAAATCAGAAAATGGTTACATCTGACACAAAGTAGACAGACAAAATAAAACCTATCAAACTCAAACATCAGATTGTCTACCCTCCCAAAATAAGGGAAATAAAACAGAAATAATAATAAAAACTGTGGTTCAACTTTAATTGTTTTATCTCTTAACAGAAGACACAAACGTCCATGACTTCTCTTCCTTTAGTTTTCTCCAACTCAGATAAAAACACAGTCTGGGAGTTTACATAATGTCAACTCCCAAAGTCTTAGTCAGCTTTCATTGTAAGATAAAAATGTTCAAATAAACAACAGTGTCATATACTTTTATTTAACCTAAAGTTAAAAACTGTGTTTTCCAATGAACACCTCCATATTATGTGATGTAATTTAATCGCCTCGTTTTTCCCTCATGGTGATGAAACTGAGCAGTGGCTGTTGCATCAGATCATTACATGCAGCTGCAGCGGCTATTTAACAACACACCGACATGTAGCTGCTGCTGCTAGCCCACCAGCTAGCTAACAGGCGCAAACATCAAAAATACAACCTGAGAAGACCGCAAAGTGCAGCTAGCTGTGTATTGGTGAGCTGCAAACACTGTCGAAACTAAAGGTAGTCAACTTTAACCCCCCCTCGACTACAAGTTAGTAAGGACTCACGAAGAAAAGCTAGCTAATAGTTCACTTGTGCAGAAACGCGATTCGCTTACACAACCGAAAACCTACTGGAGGAAAAGAATTACACAAACAAACGGAACCAGTTACTACAATTACCCTTGCGAGTTGCTTGAGAGCGAATGACAGCATGTTTTCAGTTGTTAGTCCAGAGGAAGAAGCACCAGCGCCGTTACAGACAGAGCAACACAGCGCTGACAGGCTCGACAGGCGGCATGAAGTTGGAGGATCCAGCCGGTTGCCGTCGTTCCGCCGAAAGGGTCGATGGGAAATGTAGGCTGTTCGAAATTTCACCCACTACTGTGGATAGATCGTACTAAACTCTGAGACCAATCAGGTTATCTGAATTACCTGATTTGACTTTTTACTATAGTTTTTATTATTGCATATTTTGCCCTTATTTGAGCTATGGTCCACTGGACACACAGTCATCAAATAAGTCTAATTTGTGAAGTTTGCATCCTCTCAGACAGTGGTTTTCCAAAGTTGGGATCCCATTGTAAGTCACAAAACACCAAGTTTGGGGTCCTGAGATGATCTTTAGAGATCACATAAAATATGTAAAGAAAATCATTCAAGAACCAATAATCATAACTTGGGAAAAAGTAGAATGAGATTCTACGTCGGTTGTCATTATGCTCTTGATCATTTTACTTTTTTAGCAAGGTTTGTTTTGTACAGTGATAGAGGCTTGTGACCCCAAATTATGCTGACTTAAGTACACAAACCTTTCTGATAACAGTAATAGGACCTAAAAAAGGACCTAATAACAACACAAATAGTCTTAACCATTATGATGACATTATTTTTAAATATAGTTTTATGGATATTGTGATCATTCTTTGGTACAATAATGGTGAAAATATGTCATTAAGAATTGTTTTTATATGTTATTTGATTTCTGAAAATTATTTGAGGGACCCTCACTTAGTCTTTCATGACCAACAGTGGGATCCTGACCCCAACTTTGGGAACCACTGCTCTAAGATTCTGATAAGCTAATAGTTCACAAACCTACCAGATGTATGCAGCTAACCATCAGAAATATCAGATTTGTTCGCTTATCTTGATTATTTAGTCTTTACTATAAATGTGTGAAATTTTTCCCATATTTGGTTAAAAAAATCAGATAGAGCACTGATATTCAATACCTATTACAACTTGATGTAAATGTCTTTAATTGACTTGTTCATTTTCTTCATTAATGCAGTTTATACAACAGATTTGTTGTGCTCCTTTGTTTATGCACGCATCGCAATCTCACTTTTGAAAGTTTTGTTGAGCTGCACTGTTCTACAGCCTTTCAGATTTTCCATTCATTCATGATTTTAATTTGTTATACTTACTTTGTCTTGTTTTCACAGGTGAGCTGGCACTTATTCAGCTGTCACCAGGCCAGAGGAGAGGTATGGACTGAATGGTTTCTCAGTCCATCACAGATCCAACACAGAGACACACAAATTAAGATCCACAAAGTGTACCGTAAGCTTAATATGTTGTGTGATGTCATTTTGAAAACATTTTATTTTATATTTTCCTTTCAAACTGAGGAACATACGAGAGGATACAAACAGAAATCAGCAGAATTGTTCTCATAAAAATCCCACTCAGAAACAAGTAGAAATAGGCCTATTGTTATCTGAAGCATGAATTATATGTGCAGTGATTTGTTTCTGTTTGGAACACTGTCTATACCCAAATGTAGAATATGTGAACAATACCAGAAAATATCATTTTTTTAAAGAAAAATAATAGCTATTAGATTTATTTTTGAAAAAAGTAAGTATACCTTTAGATCCTGAAGGAATGCATTTTTGCATCATTGTGGACTCGTCTGTTAAATCAGCTTTTTAAATTTGTTGAGAGCTTTTACATCCTAAACTCTTTAATTTGCACAATGTTTGAAGGTTTTTCTTTATATGTACTGGCAATTTCATCTACACTCAAACCCAAATGTAGGCTCTAATTGAAAATCCGAAACTAGAAACTTGTTTGGTGAATCTTCACTGAAGTTCTACAGAGATTCTGTGTAACAAAGAGGAAAACACTTACCAGCCCTTAGCCCTGAGCCACTGAAATACCAAAATATTCATTTAGCTCTACATTGATGATTGCAATTATTGAACAAGCAAAATAAAAAAGTGTGGATTAAATTTAAGGTGTAGGTGCAAACCTGACTACCTGAATGTGTGCCTATTTATGTAAAAATAGCTTATTTTAAAAAAGAGAAACATTATAATTATTATCTTGAGAATATTTCATGGTTGGTTTTTATGTTAAAATTTAATCCATAACGAGCTTTCCAATATATTTTAGGAAAATTGAATTTATACAGTATATCTTCACCGAAAGACTGAATTTCTAATCAAGAAAAAATGTGGTTTAAATCATCAGTGTCCTCGCTTCGTTAGATAACATGACTGCTGCACAGCTTGTGCCTTGCAATCCAGCTTTACGCTACAAATGAACACCAGTGAAAGACAGACAGTTAAAGAGATTTTAATGTGCTTGTTCATACAGTATATTGTATGCATATCCAGCATAGCATTTCTCATACATATAACTCTCTTATATCCATGGTTGAAATGTAGAGCTGAGAGGATGATTAACAGTCAGTCTACCATAACATTATGTCTGCCACACAGCAATGGCATAGCACAGCTGCCTAACAGGCTCAGTCTGTACTCAGAGGGTATAATAATACCCATTTGGGTTGTTTTTAACTGAATTTTCCAACCGCAGAAAGTAATAACACCGAAAAACATATATCTAAAAACAATAAAGTCTGCTGGGGATAAGTACATTATTTACAGAAAAGAAAACATAAAAACAGAGGTTAACAAAAACAAAGTTTTGGAAAATATGTCAGAGAAATTCACCAGACCCTAATCATCCGTAACTCTGATTATACATTATTTAGATCCACAATTCACAGCAGTTCAGAGAAAAAATAGAATCGTCCTGCGCCTTTTCACTTGTTATCAATATGAGCATCATTTCCATCATCATCATTATACTCATTGTTGTGATCGTTAGCATTGTCTTTGTCTTTTTGTTCACTTGAGTCTCTTCTACTTATCCGAAATAAGGGCGCTCACTTTGGAAGTTGTAGTCCGGACACACCTTTTGAACAAGCTTGTAATCAATGCTTAAAAAAGAGATGAAGATGCAGATCACCTTGAAGGGTTTGGCACAGAGCCAGGCAGCATGGGACTGAGTGTGCTCTGTGAAGCAGGTCTGAGACGGATCGTACAGGCAGGGTTTTGATTTCTTTGATCTGTCGGTTTTCTCATACTCGACCCTACAGTTAAGGGTCTTTCCCTCTTTTGGGTCGATGGTCGACTGCTGCGTGTCCTGGATCTGGATGTCCTGCTGGGTGTGAGG
Source organism: Kryptolebias brasiliensis (assembly GCA_028566095.1). Lineage (NCBI taxonomy): Eukaryota > Metazoa > Chordata > Actinopteri > Cyprinodontiformes > Rivulidae > Kryptolebias > Kryptolebias brasiliensis. The sequence continues at coordinate 9,268,605 of JAOXNZ010000166.1, forward strand.
TTGCAGCTGCTGCTGCTGAAGAACCTCAAACTCCACCACTTTAGACGGTGGCACGATGCTCACTGACACATTCCCCAGGCTGGACGAGTTGTGGCGAAAGTAAACGGTGAACGTTCCGTTGATGTGGTCCACAATCTTCCCTGTCACCAACAAGCTAAACTTCACGGTCTTAACGCTGAAATAGAAGTCTCCCCAACCGAAGATCTTTTTGGTCTTCACATTTGTTTTTAGGGAGTGCTTGCGCTTGGAGCGGTAGCCAGTCTGATCGAGTAGCTGGGACTGGTTCCGGCCTGAGTCGTATGGGTTATAGAAACTATAGGTGGGTGGCTTGGACTTCAAGGGCGTCTGGTCGATGGATGTGGAGAATATGCGGGTTTGATATGGAGGCTTAACAACTCCTCCAGCTGAGCCTCCACCCATGCCATATGGAAGCGTCTTCATCACCGACCCGACAGGGGCCAAATCCGAGAAGTCCACTTGCTTCTCCAACCCTTGGACCTAAAGGAAATAAAGAAAAATACAAGAAAAAAGTTTTGACAATTTGCACAAGTTTTGGCACAAGTTATGCTTTTGCACCAACCTAACTTATCAGGTGTTTCTATATTAGGCACATAAAAGTAAAACACTCCACTGTCAATCTGTTTTTAACAAGTTGACATGATTTCCTGTGGTCTTTGATAGGCTACAGTCAAAATGCACAATTTTTTTAAAAAGCGACAAGGTTCAGTGTGTTTGAGATAGAAATTACTTCAAATACCCCAATATATGCTATCAAAAACAAAAAAAGTTTTGTGTTTTATAACACGTCCCTTTTAAATGACAAATCCATCTAAAACTTATTGTTAAAAACACTTTTTTGCATCTTATTCAAAGGTAGATTAAATAAAAGGCACCATTTCAAGCTTTTTTTATTCTCAGGTAAAAGCAGAACAAAAATGAACACTTGGAGTAAAACAAACAACCTTCAACCAGTGTTTCTCAGACTTTATCGCTTTTCTTTGAAATAATTCACTTCAGTCTCATTCTATAAAGCCAAACATATATCATGTTTAATAATTCTGTTGTGACCCGTTTTATTTTACACAATATTTCTACATTATTAAAAGTTGCAAAGGTCACTTCTCTGTTCTTTTCTTTCACACAACTTTTATGTCCTCAAGCATCCTAGCTGTTAGATGTTGCTACGTTTCATCTCCTGAAATCAAGAAAACAAAACCATCTATTTTTGTTAACACACTTTAATTTTGTTGTCAGAGTTGCTCGAGAGAGAAACACTACTCTGCGCGTAAGGTAATGGATGTGGGTCTTTGTTCAGACAGCGTTCTGCCTTTAATCCACAGCCTCGATGGTTATTCACGGGGCTGATTGACTGGAAATTTTGGTCTGCTCTCTTTCATGTCTCATCAATCACATCACTGCCATCCCTATGCTTACATGCACACACACAGTCAACAACACAGTATTTGCACACATGCAAACTTCTAGCTTGATGCCGTCATGAAGTGACAGTGAGAATTATTACAACTATTCAGAGGGGTTTCATTTGCTTCCCCAGGGGGTGCATTTGGATGAACTTTAAAACTATTCTCTTAGTGGAAAAACAACCTCATACCCCAAGACAAAAGCAGCATTTCAGCACTACAGGATTACATCTCTGTATGTACTCATGCAAGGACAGTTTCTGTATTCCATCACTCCTGTGCAAGGCACTGAAAGCCGACAGGTTTGTGCAAGCCTCATTTTCATCAATCATGGAGCCTAATAACACCCACATATTGCTATTCATAGAAGTAAAAGTACAGCAGTCAATACAGCTCCTAATGTATTCAGTCATTCAATTAAACTATCTCTATTTCTGCTCGCCATTCATTAACATGGCTGCAGAGCGGATTTCTAAGTAGATTGATTGGAGGGAAAATAACAGAAAGCTTATTGACCGCTGGAGGAATGAATTGCCAACAAAGAAAGGTTTTGATAAATGACAAGTGACTGGGATAATGTCTACTGCAGATTTTTAACACACCCCTATTCCCTTTTGTGCCATGACAGAAGGCGTATGCCGGGGCCTTGCAATTTTAAGCTGGCGAATTTGTGATGCGAGCTGACTTTGGCATTGACAGGTAGAAATACGTTTTGGTTGATGGCAGAAAAAAACATCAGAATATATACAGCAACAAACAGTGAGCACAGTGCATGCAATATGGGGACTTCCTGTGAACGCACTGTCAGCAGTGCTGTCAGCTATCTCCATGTGTTGCCATCTGTCAGGCTAACACTCTGCTGGTGCAGTCCTAATCATTTCTCAAGTGTACAGCACAGAGCTCAAAGTAGCATAATCATCATAATCCTTAACCATCCTCGGAGGCCACATCACAACATGAACCTCGATCTAACCTTCAGGGTCAACAGCGTGAAGCTAAAAATGTGGGGTCCGAGGTTGGTTGTAACTCCGACCAAAGCAGCTGTTCCCGGTCAGCAACTTTAGCAAACATCAATAGATGGGTAAAAGATGAGTGTGCAGGAAGGGCCTCTTCATTTGAGGCAGGAAAATAATAAAATGCCAACAAAAACCAATAAACAGATGGACTTTCCATTAGCATAAATATGATTTTTTTTTGCTTGACAGTAAATCCATTTAAAGGGTGAGGGTTTGTTAGAAGAAATATCAGATGTTTTTCCATGACGTGAAATCCATAAGTTATGGACTTTTTGAAACAGCGAATGCTTGCTATAAGGTCATATCAGGCTGCTGCATCTGTGAAAGACTGACAGTTTGAGAAATAAAGCCCCATGCTTTTTTGCATTCTGAGATGTTATTCACTTAAGTTACAATAAATGAGAGGTAACTTTGAGAGTGATAGCCAGAGGGGTACTGCCTGAGTGATAAAGAGCCGATTAAGTACTCTTGCACTGATACACACACACTCACAAATAAACAGCAGTCGCTGTGCTAACACACACTGAGGCTTACATTTGACAAATGAATAACATGCACAAGTTTTGTTAAATCAAAACAAAGCATATTTTTGTTGACGTTTGAGGTCAAAAAACACATTACAGGAAAGTACATGCTTCATTATGAAAAAAACAAAACAAAAATACATACACTTTTACAATAAGTGACAAGAGATGCTGTAATCTATATAAGAAAGAATGATGCTATTTGTTTTGGCGTTTTGTTGTATATTATATATTAGAATGTCATATCTTAGAACAATGTAACATTTTTCACAAAATGTTAAAACACTTTAAGGATAAGAGAAAACCTATAAAAGCAAAAAAATAATTGCTTTTGCAAATTTCTTAAGATATTTTTCCTACAGGATGACTGCTGCTACAAGCACAGTACAGTGTTCTGCAGTTTTCTGGAAGTTTGTTCCAGATTTGTGGTGCAAAGAAGCTGAATGCTGCTTCTCTGTGTTTGGTTCTGGTTCTGGGGATGCAGAGCAGACCAGAACCAGAAGACCTGAGT
>JAOXNZ010000166.1:9302775-9314094 GCA_028566095.1 Kryptolebias brasiliensis
TATGTTAAAAAATAAAATCTTATAATGGTTGGCAAATGCTAAATAAAATAACTTAAAATTATTTAATTAAATTTCTAACATAAAAAAAAATTTAGGGTTGACAATAATATGTAAAGACAAGCACCTTAGGCTAAATACAAGACATACAAGATTAATTTAGCTTCTCCTGGGCTACATTAGACACAAACATGAAGCAGTAACTTTGAGCTCTAACACATCTGCAGCATACTCCAGCTCCACGTTCAAAAAAACTTTGCTTTTATACCTCACAGCTTATCACTGTTTGGCTTATTGACACTTGCTTTGGTAGCATCAGGTCCAATTGTTTAATCCTTAATGACTTCTGGTGCAAATTTCTTTTCAGGAGTTCAGCTTTTACTAAACAGGGTTCCGAAGGAAAGGAAACTGATATGAGTGCTCCGATTGGCTAAAGCAGTTGTTTTAAAAGTAGGGGTCGAGAAACTCACTGTAGGTTGCAAAACACCAAGCGGAGGGGTCTTGAGAAGATCTACAGAGATCACATGAATATTGAAAATGATTGTTAATTCTTAACTGTTTCAAAAAGATAGAAACATTAGTCAAAAATGGATAAAAATGTATTAATAGTTGATATTCTTTTTAAAAATGTCTTATTACCAATGTTTGCTTACTTCAAACAGCAAAAGACAGGTTCATAAGTTTCCGGGACTTTTTTTGTAGGTCCAAAGCTAAAAAGTTTGAGAACCACATGGTCATGGTAATATTGAAAGGGGCGGGGCAATGGTTAGAGCTGAAGGTTGCAGGTTTGCCTCCTGCCTGGGAATTCTCCCCGTGCAATTGTGGTTTTTTTCCAGGTACTCTGGTTTCCTCTCACAGACCGATAGGGTGTCCCCTATCGCACAGTGACTGCTGGAGATCACCAGTTCCCCTGCAACCCCACACAGAGAAGTGGGTAAAGAAAATGGATGGATGGACAATATTCTATTTTACAATATCCTTTACTAACCTTGGATAATAACAAGTAAGGAGGTAAGCTCTAAACCCAGCTTTATTAGCATGAAAAACACTGTGAGGATGTTCAGCAGTTGAAAAACACAAGGTGTTATATGACACCACAGGGGCACCGCCAGAGAGGAGAAGGTGTGGAAATTAACAACAGGATTTGGGGGATTAGAAGATGAATGAAAGATATTTAAGAATAATGTGATTTTGCACAGTTGAGCGTGACCTGTACAGTCAGGAGTGCTGTGATCCTGAAAAGGTTGACTTAAAACGGACGTTAAGCTATATATAAAGAATACAAAGTTAATGAGAGGGCATTTAAGATGTCAGATGATTTTCTGATAATGCCTTCTGTCCACACAGCCTAAAGTTTTCTTTGCTGTGGACTTCTCTCCTTGCACAGCCCTGACCTAGTCTCCCTTCCCAGCAGCCTCCTCTGGGCCAACTTGGACCAAGTTAAAGGAGGAAAAGTCTACCCTCGCCTCCTCCACACACTCACACACCATGTCTTCCCCTTTGCCATCAATCTACCCACCCCCCTGTTTCTTCTTTGCTTGAGCTAATTAACTAAAAACCAAGCAGAGATTTTATATAATTCAGCAGTAAGAAGTGCCACGTCGTGATTCAGAAACACCCAGAGAGAAACATGGTAACAGTAGCCAGAAGCCACCGGGAGAGGAACTGGAAAAAATAAAAATTTTGTCTCCACTGTGCAAACTTTAAGAAGATAAAGAGTCAAAAACTGAAAATATAAAATTCTCCTTAGACTGTGCTTTCCTTCTAGAACTACATTTTAATCAGAGGCACTGGCAAAGTAGAGCTGGGCATAACCAGTATCGGGGTGCAAAAGCTTGCAGGATGAGAAATGGGGCGATGGACTGAAAGATAGAAGCTCAATTGTGAAGGTTTTGACAAGCAGGTGGCAGGTGAGAGAGGTGTTAAGATGAAAGCCAAAGAGAAAGACTGAGGGGAAAAGACAGAGATGTGCAAGGGATCTGTGACCGTATGGTTCTGCTGAGTGCACGGATCTTTGCTGAAATCTCCACTCCACTCTCCATTAGGCCTGAATTCAGGAAACAATATATAAAGAAAGTTTTGACTTGGAAAAACCCATCTACAGTAAACAACCAGAAAAATACAGCATGTACAGGCATATTGTCTTGCTTTTATCTTAATAATGCATCCAATGTAACCCTCAAAATCCTGCATGGACTAAACAGAAATGCAAACAAGAGTCTTATATTACATGTCTTCTTAAAAACACAACAACATCAAATCCCTGAGATTTTGTGTTCAGTGGATTTATGCAGAATCTTTTATTTATTAGGATAGTGTGTTTCCTTGTTTCAGTGCATATTAAGGCATACCAAAGGGGTCACCAATCTAGCTGGGTTACAATTTCTTTTCTTTCCTTTCATTCTGCCTCAGTTTTTCCAATAAATTCAATGCTCGTCTGAATTAATGCATTACAAGCCATCCTTGAGATATTAAAAACTGATAAAAAAAAAAGTAATCCCTCCTCTACACTGCTATGCAGGGCAGGGTCCTCACGCTGAGCTGACCCTGAGCATTTTCTGCCATCTGCACCATGAGTTATATATTAGGTGTCGCTTGGATTACACTTTAATATTTCATTACATGTACAAAATCCTGTTCTATATCTCCCCAAGGTATGTCACTATTAATCATGAAATGTTGTCTAAACCCAAGGCCTAATACTTCTTAACTACAATAGGTGAGCAATACATAAACTTGTTCATGTGTAGAAAAAGAATTTAATATTGTTAATGCACACAAACTATTAAACCTTCGTTATTTGCAAGAGAGCTTCTGTTTGGAATTCCATAGGATAAGAAAGGTGTTGGTGTTTGCTGAGGGTGTATTTTCACATCAAACCACCGCACATTTTCAGACTCAAATACCACCAACATTCATCCTTTTATAGGATTTCTGACCAATTAGTACAATGTGTGAGCTGGTGTTCAGGTGAAACAAATGTTTCTCACATCAGCAAAGACACCAACACTCAAATCAAACAGCAAAAGTATGAAGCACAATATTTGCTTTCTCTTGGGGGAAACTGAGAATTCAGCAACAGATAGACCATGGTATGCCACAAAACTGGTGCCCCCCCTCTGAGAACTGAGCTACTCATCATGCATGTATGAAACAAACACAGTGCCCATGATCGAGAGCCAAGTGTCCCCTCTGATGTGATCTATTTCCAAAGCTTGACTCTGCTCCTTGCAGCCAGGAAAAAGAGCGGGGAGAGACAGATTAACACCCTGCTCACATCATAAAGATGACTGGGGACCTCTCAAAGTGGAGCAACACGGGGAGACCAATCCAAAGTAGGGCTGACCAATTTACCCACAACCTCCCCCTGCTGCTTTATTTTATTAAATAATGCAAAAGAGGACAATGACAACAAAACTCTGGTAAAGAATTGGGCAAAGAAACAGCAAAATGCATTACCAAGAATAAACAAACAAAAAAGCATTCCTTTCCATAAAAAAATAAAGAAAACTTTATAGAAGAATTGATAGGCGATGCTAATGCTACTATGCTAGCAAACAGAACCCCTTTGGCTCTGATTTTCTTATAGTATTTATACTTGTTATACATGTTTTTCATAGATATTTTTATTGTTATCAAAATGCCAGCAGAGCCAGCTTAGTCAATTGTGTTGTCAATTTAGCTAAAACCACAACTTTTTGTATTTAATTTGAGTCAAAGCTTCCCAGTCAAAAGTCACGCACTATACTTGTAAAAGACACTAAAGCAGTAAATTGTATATAACTTAATACCATTATCTGAAATCAGAAACAGAAAGAGTTAGCTGCTTTTAAAACTATCACAATGTGTGGCTACTTTTGGTGTGCAAAAATCGCAGCAAAGGCAATGTTAAAAAGGACTTGTTCTATTGTGTCTTGTTTTTATTAATGATGTAAGAAAAAAAAATCTAAAATATCATAGTAATGCTTTTTGTTGGTTTTCTTGACTACACAATTCATGAAGCCACTGAAAAAGCCTCTCTCATCCCTGACTCAATACCTAAATGTTAATTGTTCTGTGATTTAAAAAAACAGTTTCTTGTTTAAGGCATCTTGAACATGACTTTAAAAAACAATAAGAAAGCTACTCCAAGCATGCCTTTCTGTTTTTTAATCCCAGCCATAAATTAGTTTCTGTGTCTGTTTGGGAATGATTCAAGCCATTAAAAATAGTATACACAGTATATACATCCACAAGTGTATCACATATTATCACAAACACATCAGAAGTAACTGATTTCTTCTTCAGTGTTGCAGACTCCCCAGACCTTCTCTATTTCAACCCCCACCAACTTGTCTCAGGGAGCAATTTTCCTCAGTGATTGTCTAAGACCTGGTGATTCATACATAGTACAACTGTAGTGATGGCAGCCCATTCATTGAGGAAGGCAGGGATGCATTAAAATGCTGTGTGAGTGTGAGTTCTGCAGTGAGGGTCGAGTTCGGTTCAAAAAAGATCAGGTGTGGTTATCATGACCTGGACCTCCTTATGTGCTTTGCCCTTATCGTCCTTTTCTTTGGTTAGGAAGTGAGGACAGCAGAAGAAAGAATGCAAGAAGCAGAATGTATATCAGTACATGGTGTCCAGAGGGGAAAAAAGGGAAAACAGTAAAGCTAGAAAAAAGGGCAACAAGGAACTTAAATAATTATCTTGTTGCTGGTTTTTTTTTCTACAACAAATTGAATCTCACCAAAACTCTTTACCATTAGCAATTGTGCTACTGCTCAGTGTTCTGCTTCCCTTTCAAGTCACATTTTCTCTAAAGCTCATAAAGCTTCCTGTGTCAGAAATATACATACATTAAAGCTTGAAATGGGAAATGACTGTTGGAGCAAAACCTGCCTTGTTGTGCTCAGTTTAACTTTATTTGAAAAAGTTAAAAATGTTTTAATTCATGTTGAAATTCACCTAACACTTAAATAAGATGAACAATAAATTGGCTTCAAGTTTGCTGAACAACGTGATCGTACAAATGATGAATATGCTTCAGGTTTTCTATGATGTTTCTCATTTTCCTAATATTTACTAGAAGGAATAGCTGAGACAAAATGCAGTGGGGACTATTTTCATTGTGAGCTTTCAACTTTCACATTCATCGACCAGATATTTTCTTTACAACAATTCCTAAACAGGGAGAACAATATTTATTTTTTACTTGTGTAAAATTGCGTTGAACGTCCACTAAAAATGAAAAGACAAAATACTAAAAACAAAACCAAACAAAAAATAGATAAACAACTAAATAAATAAGGCTCCATTTAGAAAATGTATGGGTCAGATCAAAGTCACTTGAACATTTTGTCAGATATTACATTGTATAAAGTCAGACATCTACTTATTAGATTTTAGGAGCCTTTTTCTAATGTGGTTTACAGACCTGGTTTATGTACCTGGACTCTTCTTACAGAGTAATGTAGTTATTAAACATGCAGAAAGTGATTGAGCATCATTTTGCTGGAACAGGTAAGACCCTTTCTGCAAAAAAATGGGAAACAATTTGTCTCAATGGTAGTTCATGTTTCTCCACCGCACATATGATGCACTAATGAACCCTGATCAAATTGCAGATATCATCTTTTACGGTTCAAAAGACAGATCCTTTGTTTAATCACTTGGATCATAGGTGATCGTAGGAAATTTCAGAGTTGGAGGTCAGATAAACACTGAAATTGTTTCAGGAGTGAATTTTGCTGGGGATACTGCTTCATAGTGGTTATAATCATCTGGTGTGCTTCTGTCTTTTGTACTGTCACTTGAATTTTCAGGTTTTCTTCCTGACTGATTCTAACCAATGTTCTTTAGAAGTGAGGCATGAGCAGCGTAAGGTGTTTTCTATACTTCAAAGAACACACGTCTGCTCGACAGCAAGGCGACTGTCTTTGCAATTTAACCCTTTAAAAGATGTTTCATAATTCACAACGCCAATAAAAGATCAACAAACCTCCTCAAAGTTTTCTGACTCTCTCTGGGAGTCCCAGTTTCTCCGTGTTGCTTTGTCCAAATGACACCATCATTAAACATTTTATCCCAAAATCTTTATTAAACAGCCTTTGATTGTAGAAGCTACTTGGCATTTGCCTTGCTGCCTTACAAACACACACACATTATATACTGTGGCAAAACAGGCATCATACTTTAATTGAGAAACAGAATAAATAAATAAAGCTTAAATTTTCGGATGCAGCAGTTTCTAATGTTTAATTTTGAGTTTTTCACCAGCTGACTAGCCCCCTCTGTGACCCTGAAGAGGATGAAGCTGATACAGTGAATGGGTGGATAGTTGTTGGATGCTGCCTTCTGATTTTATTTACTTTTTTCTATGGATATTCCCTTATATGTGTTAAAACATAAGACACAGCTCCAGTGCAAACATTGGCACATCCAAAATGCAGCACAGACAGACTTGTTTTGATGGGTCAGTAGGCCTGGATCCTGGTTTAAAAATGCTTAGTGACCCGACCCTAAAATTATCTTCAAACACAGCTGCCCCGTTTTCTCTGAGTCTTTCTGTTCTGCTCAAAGAAGTGTGATATGCTCCTGCATTTAAACCTTAAACACATCTGCTTCCGACTGGCTGAGAGAAGCTGGCTGGAGAAAAGTAAATGAGGTAACAAGTCTGACACATTTATCTCTCCTTTTTCTCTTCCTTGTCTTTACAAAAAGCTCACCTACTTGTTACTGTCACATTTATGTGAAATCTGTTCTTTGTAAAAGCACCATTACACACAAGCTCTGGGAATAAACAAATGGAACTCAACACTGCAATGTTTCTTCTTTTTCTCTGAGCAAAAATTGCAGGTTATGTACAGTGAGGGTGAACAGAAACAAAATGATGGGGGTGAATAGGCTTGAAATAAGACAAAGTAAATCTAATATGTCCTACACATGTCTGACGTCATTGTTTTTATGCACTGAAAGTGACAGAAAATGTAGAACTGTGCTTAATTAGGAAAGAGAAATGTGGGGTTACACAGCGTGAATGCAGATCCCCTTTTTGTTAAGATGACATCCCATAAAACAACAAGAAAAAAAGACTTAAAAAGTGTTGCTGTTAGGTAAAACCAACTACTGTAGCTCATTAACTGTGGCAGCTATACCAGAGTTAAAATTAAAAGTGGCATTTATCATAAGCTAAATTTAAAATGCATAAAAATATTGCACCTCTCACTGCCTAAAATTTTGCAGCCTTATTCATAAGATACATGCCAAAGCACTATGTGATTGATAAATAAACCAATTATTGATTGATTGATTGATAATCCGTAGATATACATCTACAACTTTTTAACTTTTGGAGTCAACCCATTTCAAGATGGCTGCCACAGATAATCAAACATAGCCAATACAAAACTGGCAGTAATTCTGTTAGTTTTACAAATACTGAGCTATTTTTGGTGTGGTAGTAGCTGAGAGTCATCCTCATCATATTCTAACACATCTGCATTCCTTCCATACTTCTTACATTTGCATTCCTTCAATGAATGCTAGGCCTTTACATGTTGTTGTTGTTTCTTTTACAGGTAAGCATCACTTCTGTGGTCTTTTCCACAGTGACACTCCTCCCACCCAAGGAGTCCAATGAAAGGTTTAATGGGTCTAAAAATGAAGTGAATCATATGCTGTGGTCTTCACGGTCCCCAGATCTCAACTAAGAGAGATTTTGAACTGATGTTTTCAACAACGAGCTCTAACACCAACATCTAAACAACAAATGGTCCATCCTTGTTGTAGAATCGTTGCAGCAGCATGTTGGAGCAACACCTCACTATGGTTTTCCTTTATCACATCTGTGAAACTGCGATGTTTTAACCCACGTTGGACTAAAGTCTATACTCCTTTGACATATTTTATTTACATTAAAAACTGTCTTGCATGTGGATGATACAAAGCCTGACATTCTCTACATCAAGCTAGTAATGGTTTATTTCACAAGTAATGGTTTATCAAAAGGAGGGAAAAAACAAATTAAATAAAAATTACTTTAGCTTAACCAAACTATGGCAGATCTCATTAAAATACTGTACAAATCCATGGCAGTTTTTTTTAGGTTAGAGAAGTATTTGATCTGTGGGACCAATTTCAAAGACAACAGATATGGCAGTAATGTGATTGCTTCTGTCATCATGATTCAACAGATTACACATCTAATCAGGGAAGAGAGAATATAATTTCCACAGATTACAGAACAGTGAAGCCTGGTGCCGGTTGAAAAGACGCTGTTTCACAGTTCAGATGATCCACAGACGGACAGATGGGTGGATGGACAAAAAGACAGAGAGTGGGAGGGAAAAAAGAACCAACCACCTGGTTTAATCTATGATAGAAAAAATAAAAACATTTGATCTGACTGTATGCTGATAACTCAGATTTTTTTCCCTATACAATGGGGCAAAAGCTGCATAAAATGTGTGCATAAAAACACTCGGTTGTGTTTCTAATGCACATTTCACCATACAGACTACTGGAATGCAAGGCTATGCAGAATATATGAGACATGATTGCAAAGGAAGTGGGGCTATATACAATGAAATTAAAGAGAGTCAGTTGCAGTATTATCCCTGGGGTATACAGCTAGTTGTTTTATGGGGGGAGATAAGAGGATTTCGTCAGTTTGAGATGCTGGCTAATGCTATTGTTTCTCCTGGGAGCATAAAAGAGCAAAGAAGCTTTTCACACATCTTTTCTTCTTCTGTAGTGCTGTTACTGTAGATATGATTTCAAAAGCACAAGGTGAAAAAATTAGAATACTGCATTATCTGCAGGAACTGTTTTATTACTTTCTTCATGAAATAAAAAATATGAGAAACCGTGAATACATTTTAAAAGACATTTGGAACATAAACTGTCAGTTTTACATTTTAAATGTGTCTCAATCTTGGCCTGCCTTTGATTCGTGCCTTTTCTTGCAAACACCCACTTATGCACTCACACATGCACATAAAAATGCTTCTAAGATTTTCCTAAATGATCTCTAAGAGGTGGTTTAGTTGAAAGATGTGAACAAATTAGTTTAAAGGGCTGCCTTCTCTCTATTTCATTTTTTCACCTGCTTTCACTTTTACACTCTTTTCCTCTACCTGCACCTCAAGTTAATGGTGCTACCAAGGATGCAACTTGTTGTATTATCTTTTTTTCTTTTTTGTAAAAACAATCAATTGTTTGCCCTTTTTTGTTCTTTGAAAAATAGTCACAATTTTACCTGAAATGTTAAAAAAGTCAATCCCAACACTTGAACCTAAGTTGCTCTTTCACACAGATGAGCCACAGCATTTGCAACTTTAAAAGAAGCTTATGTGTTTTTAATTGTCACATTACAACATATTCACCCCAATTTGTGAACACCTGACAGCACCACACACAAAACTCAGCAGTTATTTTACACATACATTTTAAGGCTTATTGTCTCTCTTCTAATTTTTCTCAAATCATTGAAAGTCCCAATCGTCTAAATCCCAAATGTCATGATAAATAATTTCTTATTGATCTTTATGTTACCAATATGCCACATAGTTATTCAGCAACAAGGGACTTGTCTAATGACTTAAGTGATCACTGCATAGTCAGGGACACAAAAATATCCCGTTTTAAACATCTTGTGGTCAGAAGGAGACTTATGAAGCACTTTAGTAAGCAGGCCTTCCTTCACAATCTATTTTATTTTAACTGGAGTTGTATTTTATTGATTGCTGATATTAATCTTGCCTGGAGCTACTTTTATAATAATTGTAATCATTTTATTGATAAACATGCTGCTTTTCGTCAGAGAAGAGTAAAGGGTCAAGTTAGTCCTTGGTTTACCATTGACTTAGCAAACCTCTTACACAAAAGAAACCAGCTCTGGGCATTTGCAAGAAAATCTGTCTCTAAGGCTGATTGGTTGGATTTTCGACATTTACAAAGTCAGTGTACAGCAGCTATTAGAAAAGCTAAACAAGACTTTTACCTTTTTCAAACTACAGATTTCCTTACTGACCCAAACACATTTTGGCAAGTTGTAAAATCTCTTTCAGGAAATTTTCATTCCCCTAAACCACCCCATCACTTAACTGTCAACTCCAGGACATTGTCCAACAAATCGAAGATGCTCAACTCTCTCAACAGAGACTTCCTCTGGATGCTTGTTTGATACGGCCTCTCAGGATCAGCCTTCTATTACACTAACCAATCATTCCTACAGCAGCCACACTTTCTCATGCTCTAATATATCTACAGTGAAGTTTGTAAGGCACTGAAGGGACTTGATCCTAAAAAATCAGCAGGCCCTGATAACCTTTCCCTCACTTCCTACTCCTGGCAGCTGACATCATAGCAGAACCAGTCTCACACATTTTTAATCTATCACTACAAAGTAATGTCATCCCAGATGTGTGGAAGACAGCTTTTCTTCTTCCCCTTTTAAAAGGTGGTGATCCAACTGTTCTAAATAATTATCGCCCCTTTTCTAAACTTTGCATTTTAGATAAGGTCCTGGAAAGATTAGTTAATGACCAACTGAAAGTATACTTGGTTTTATCATATATTTTATCTTGTCATCAGTCTGGTTTTAGGAAACAACACAGCACTGTAACAGCCATTACTAAAGTGTTAAATGATATTGTGGAAGCCCTGGATGCCAAAGATTACTGTGCTTCCCTTTTCATTGACTTGTCCAGGGTTTTTGACGCTGCAGATCACTCCATCCTCTGTCAGAAGCTTTTAGAGATCAGTCTTTCACAGCAAAATGTTAGATGGTTTTCAAACTATTTGTCTGGTCGTCAACAATATGTATAACACATTGGTCTGCCATGAGATTATTTGAAAATCATGAAAGGTGTCCCACAAGGCTCTATTCTGGGTCCAATCCTGTTTTCAATTTATGTTAATAATATTTGTCAAAATGTTTCTGATGGCAGTATGTATTTTTATGCTGACGACACAGTAGTTTATTGTCTGTAACATTGGTTCTTAAGTGTTTGCAGTCTGTATTCATAAATACGTTGGAATTGTTATTAATAAAAAGCTCTCCTTCGAGTGTCACATTGACCACATTTAAAAACAAAAAAAACTAAAGATAAAACTAGGATTTTGTTTTTAGAAATATTTCATGCTTCCCTTTTGTGGCTCATAAACATCTTATGTCTGAAACCTTCCTAACATTGCTGGACTATGGTGATGTTATTTATATGAATGCCCTGGCCCTGGGTGTTGCTCATCATGGAGTGTTGCAATTTATAACAAAATGTAAACCTCTCACACACCACTGTACCCTATACTCATTGGTAAACTGGCCATCATTATCTACCT
>JAOXNZ010000166.1:9349112-9359909 GCA_028566095.1 Kryptolebias brasiliensis
TGACTGCTGGAGATAGGCGCCGGCTGCCTGCGACCCGGAATGGAGAAGCGGCTAAAGAAAATGGATGGATGGATGGACTTGCATTTTCATATATTTTATGATTTAATTATATTAAAAAAAATACTGTTCTCAAATGAAACATTTAAAATGATAAACTTTATGTAAAAAATCTTTGAACTTACTAAGTCTGGAAACATGTTGGTGAATGTGTTTTGTTTTTTTTCCAACTCTGTGCTTTAACACAGAATAATATAACTCACTCACTTGTTTAATCCTGTTCAGGGTCATGGGGGGGCCGAAGCTTATCCCAGCAGTGAACAGGCGAGAGGCAGGTAACACCAATAACCCCTGGCTGAGGAATGAAGAAAGAACAGGATTGAATGTGAGCAGGGCTATCGGTAGGGGGCATCCAATGGGTGGAGAGGAGTCTAGCTGCAGACTATGAGGAGAATCTTCCCTGGAAACATGTGATGTTCATTCACCATCACAGGAAATCACCTCTGCCAAAGGTACAGAGGTGATTTCAGGCTGATAATGTGATTGTAATTATAGATAAAATCTACCTTTTAGTTAAACTTATGCTGTTCGTTTGGAAAATTATTAATGAGTTAACAATAATATTCCCAGTGGAGCTTCTCCCCGTGATGACGCTCTTGTACGGGTGTGGTCACATGTGCTGATCCATATGTAGGCGGGCTGAACATCCGATTTGCTAAATCAAATTAGAAAAAGGAAACACCTTTATCTTCTTTATGACTAAGACCTACAACCATTAATCACACCTTAAAATTATGAGAAAAACACTCTGCTATTTAAAATTCAATGTTTTAAAATTTTGACCATGTCAAACAAATATGAATGTTTTGAGAAACATGTAAACACATGGAAAACTATATTTGTATACATTGCACAGCCAAACAGATTATCTTTTTATTAAAGGTATTACCTGAATTGTTTAACTAGGCCTTGGTCACAAAATGCCTTTTTATTCTTTTAAATAAAAAAATATGGTTAAAAAGGTGAATTAGAAGACCTGAGTGGCTCTTTAAATTTTACCATAATATGATTTCTATGGACTCCAGATGAGATTACACTATCACTCAACTCATATGAATTAGGAAGTAATGAGAGCAGAGTTTCTGGTGCTGTAGACATGCAGCACTCACTGCAGTTCTCCTTTTAAACGATATGTGTTGCTACTGAAAAATACCAACATAGCAGAAATGGCACAAAAGTTGTGCAGATGAAGTACATTCTTCATACAAAAAGGTAACTGAAGCGTTTCATCTAAGTAGTTTTTGAAGTTTGGAAAATATCTGCAATGATTGGACCTTCTTTTATTCAGTCATACAGATGCTCACAGATTCTGTCCTGCTGCTTTGTCGTTTGTTGTGCGCCACTCTGGTAGCTTGCAGCAAGTTACATAAATTGTGATGTGCACGACGGGCCAAAACACCACAGCACCCCACCTCTTCTCCCCACCACCACCAAAACTGAAGTGTTGTGACATCAGTTCTGTCGAGCAGTGCCGATTGTGTGCCAATAACTCTGAGTACAAACCAGGTTTAAGACAAAATCTGGACATGAAAAATAATTCATTCTCAAAGTGTCAGGCTACAGATTTGTTATGTGCCGATATGCTCATGAAGCCCCAGCCATCCATCGACTTCCTTCACCTGCTTGCTCTTATTCAGGATCTCCAGCAGTCAGTGGATGAGAGGCAGGGTAAACCCTGGACAGGTCGTCAGTCCAACAGGACCGACACAGAGACACAAAAGACAGACAACTAGCCACACACTCACTCATGCCTATGGTCAATTTTGAATCACCATTTACCTAACATTGAAGGTTTTGGTCAGGGTGAATTAATCAGCATACCTTGAGAAAACACATACACAACAAGAAGATGCAAACTCCTAAAACCTTTTAATGGTGAGGTGACAGTACTAACCACCACATCATTGTGGACACCCACCCCTCACCACAGCATAAAAACTTCATGTCACTTTAGCTCCACAGCTTTAACAAATCACTTAAACATAATTGAATAAGCAGTTGCTTTGTCTTAATTGTCCAATATATTACTGTAAATGTCTCATAAGATTAACATTTACACAACTGATATGAGGAATTAGTTACACATATGTTCTCTGAAGTCATTGAGCTAATTGTCAGATCATTAAATGTTAATGACACGATTAGGGTGCCGCTCTAGCTCGCTCAGCTCACCACACAAACTCTTGCCCTGAACTGGGAAACAGCAGAGCGATTCAAAGAAGATTGCATTTGTGACAAACACTATTCCCAACTCATCCATCATGCTTGCCAAACTTACACATTCATTATAAAGTTTTTGCCGATGGATGCAGCCCGTTCTGCTCGACCATTCATTTTTTTTAGACCCTCTCCTGCTTTCCCTCCTTCCAACCCCCCTCTCTAATTCCATCGTTTTTTCCTCTTCTTTGCGTTCTGTTTGTGCTTTGTGAGTTTCTTTTTGTTTCTTCTCTCCAACTGCAGACTGAAAGATGCTGAGCAGGAGTGTAACGAAGGAGGCAGTGCATTAATTAAATACAGCAATTTGCTTTCCTCTCCTTTTTGTTGTGGGGACAGGGCTGCTAAGATTGATGAGGCTCTGTCTGATACACAAGAAACCCACTACATCTACATCTTGGGCTGATTGTGATGGAACACCTATTAAACAGCCAGTATGTATTAGGATGTCAACTTTTATATTAAAAACTCCGTTGGTCTGTTTATTCATATTTACTTTAATTTATTAATCTTTTTTTCTTTCATTGGATGCAAGCATTTTTTTTCTTCTATCAAGCAACATTTAAGCTGGTTCTGGAAATTCCTGGCGGTAACAGGTAAATAGAGCAAAATAAAAAGCAAACTGAGTGAAAACTAGATGGACAAGAGAAAGAAGAAAACAATAAAAGGTGCAGTTTTGAAAAGACAAATGGAAAATTATGAAAATTCCTCTTCTAAAATGTAACCCTGCTCCTGTGTCTATCTGATACTGCAGTCTTGCGTATGTGCGTTACCAAACATGTACAGTGCATCTCAGCATGATGTTTAAATATTTTTGCAAACTCATAAACTGTAACTACACCTATCACCTTATAAATATACGTCATCACCACCCAGTTATACTGCAGAATCTGTCCATGTTTCTCTCTTGTTTTAAATTAACACATATTTATGTTGCTGTAAAATAGTTTACTTTTAATCACTATTATTAGGTTACACTGATATTTGCTGACGTTTGGGGGGATCCCAAACATTTTACTTTAAGTCACAAAAAGTGTCAAAGACTCCAACAAAAATATCCCTAAGGCATAAGGACAACATAAACAACCAACCAAGATACTATTTTCAAACATTCACAACTTCTGCTCTTGTTATTTTACATTTACAGCAAAACTAAGCTTTCAGTAATCATTTCTAAATTTAAAATCATCTCCTAAAAATATGTTTAGTCCTCCCACTTGGAGTTTATGCTCCTTTCCATGTACTTCAGAAATCAGAATTCTGATTTGCAAATAACATCACAAGGTAGTCCTGCAACCTAAAACTCATTTGCAGTAAGTCAGTTAAATCTTTTTTATTTTTTTACAAACAAAATAAATAAATATGAACTAATGTTATATAATCCTTCAGGTATTAAATACAGACTTAAGACTCAAGTAGTAAACTGAGAAAATAACAATAGCACTGGGTTTTTTTTTGCTGTTTGTTTGTTTGGATCCTGCTGCCTTTAAACTACAGTGATTTGCTGAAATGTTCATTCTTAAAAGGAAATGGTTACTGATGTAAAAATAAACAAAACAAAACAAAAGAAATCTGTAATTGTTCTGTAAAACTCAGCTATTGTTAATACTGCTGTTTACTGGCTTGGCAACAATTATTTGCATCTTTTCTATTTCTACAGAGATCTTTTATTTCAGTTTTTTTATATTTATATAATTTAGAGCAGTGTAGTCTTTAGAAACTACTGAAGACTTAATTCATTAACTGAGACTGAGTTTAAAATATTATTTTATTTATTTGAGTCCTTTTTCACTAGCAAACTGTAGATGTTTTTTTAGACCCTATTAAATTAAGAAAATGCATACATAACATTATACAATAATCCACTGTTAACAGCGTAAACTAAATAATTTCAAATATATGCGGCCTCCTACCCTTCCAAAAAATCTTTCACAGCTAGAAAGGTGTTGATTTATTACAGCACTTTAATATGACAATTTTGACAATTTTTCTGTGTTAATTTATTAACTTATTTGCACTTAAAATGTTGATCTACAATGGCTTTTATACCTTCAAAATCCACATTTCTGACAAAAAAAAACACAAAACAACTTGATTGAACAGCTTTAGCTGTGAGTGAATGTCATGCTTTTGAAATCTTGATGTATTGTTTTATTGTATTGTTCCAAAAGAGACCTGTTCATTTATAATCCATTCATTTTTGCAACTTTACTTTCTCAACAGTTTTACAAAGTCACATACTTTAGCTTTAACTGAACACCGCTGTTGTTTTCAGCAGTACCATGCCTTGTTCCTTCATTCTTTCTGCTTCTTGTGTGTTAATTTCTAACCTCTGGCCTTCCTTTGGTGCCACAGCGTCTCGCCTCCTCACTCTAATTGATAGAAACAGAGTTAGTTACGGTGTCACCTGAACACATCTGCAGCGCTCAGGCGAGGCAGCAGCCCACGCCATGCCACACATGGACTTACTGATGGGTAAATTGGTGTTGCAGAGAGGTCAGGAGTGCCTGCAGGCCCCAGGGAACGTTTGACCCTTCCTGTCACACAAAAGCTTGCACAAACTCTCTACATTTTGGCTGGTAAAGCCAGAGCTCTACAATCCATTTACACTCACGGCAGCTCAATTAACACATACAGAAAGTTGTACTGGTACTACAAGCTTTCAAGTATGCACATAATGCGCTGTGATTGGTAATTGCTTCCATAGTCCTGACCCAGCTGTCATGATCAATGGCTGGGCAGTGGTGATTAGACGAGACAAGCACCAAAAGCCATTGATTAGAGATGTCCATTCCATAGGATATAGATTTATGAGCCCCTCCGCTGCACAATGAGTCAACCCAATGGGATTTCTTGTGTAAAGGTTACAAAAGGGTAGAGAATCTCTTCCTAAAGGATTTTTATTTCTAACAGGATAGAAGTGACCTTTTCAAGAAACTTAGTCAGAATAGTGAGGGATCCAGCGCATCGCAGAGAATGCATCATTAAGACACGACAGTGTGGATTCACTTGTTTTGACCAAAAGAACTGCCACAAACATCCTGCTGTCTTTGGAAAAGAAAAAAAATTGTAATTATTTGATCCCTTCAGAAGACTCAAACAATGTTTCTGCTCTTTAAAAGCTGTTTTAAAAGTTATATCGCAATAATGAAGCATTAAAAGATGATGTTGAATAAATGAATGTATCTTCGTGTGAGTGTTTCTCTAATAAATGCACAATGTATAAGTTTGGTGTTAAACTCTTGAATTTGCTGTTCTTGGAAGAGACAACTTTTAAGCTGAGCGAGGCTCCAAGTAATGCATTTCAAATAATGTAAACTGAATTAACTTAAATCAATACTCAGCAGCTGTTATTGCTGCATTGAGCAAATCAATAGACTGTAATACAGTAGAACTGCTTCAGTTGTGTTTAGATGATACTGTAGCTGGAGGTTCATATAAGTGTGTCCGTTTGTGCGTGTACAACGTGTACAGCAGCTTCTGAAAAAAATAATTTCATCAACTGCTGGACGTATATGTATGTATGTATAATAACAATGCATGGATGCTCTTTACATGGAATATGTTTAAACTTAATGCATTGTAGAGCTTATCTAAGATATTAAAGAAGCAGACATATTTATAAAAAATGTTCCAAAGGAGACAAAAAAAAATCCAAACACATTACATATAGGGCTGGAGTTTTAATCTTAATTCGAATTTGACTAAATAGAAAAAAATATATATACTTTCTGTTTCTGCATAGGATGTTTTGGTTTTTCAGATTTAAAAATTTAAAGAAGCTGAGCTGAACTCAACTATCTACTTTCACTTTTAAAAAACAAACAAAAAATGCCTTCAGCAAGACTCGTGTGGATTTGTAAAGTAATAAATAAGTGAAAGTGGGGAGATTTTAGGTTCATTCTACGAGACAAGTAGGAAAAGGAGCTTCTCACTGATCCTAAGGATGTGCATCCCAACATTATTTCTGTGGACAAAAACTGGCCTGGCCTGCTGTGCCAATGTAAACAAAAAAGCAAGCCTGAGCATCTCCCCCTGCAGTTCCTGGTGATCAGCAAAAGTGTATCTCCAGAAACTTGCTGTCAGGCAGAATGGATTGTACTTAATTTCCAATAAGGTGCTTAAGAGCGATCCCTAATCATGCCTTTAATTAGAATCTCTTGGTCATTAAGGGGAGATAATTCAGTGAAAAATACCACTGCTCTCTGTGGGAGCAGCAGAGCAGCAGTCGGACAGACGGTCTGCTCTGAACCCGAGCCGATTCCTCTCATCTGTAAAAACAGAAGTCCAGCTACGCAGATTAAAAATTAGGTTCAAGGCCTTTGTCTTTAATATGACATTTAGTCAAAAATGGCCTAATTGTCTAGTTTTATCGCTCAACAAGGAGTCTTTCACAGGGTTTACTTTGATTCTGTCTTTAACCTTCAGAAAACAGCAAAGATTATATCACAGAATAACAATAAACCAGCATATAACCACAACATGAAAGAGCAGAATCTTTGTCATGTTGTTCTCACAGTTAAAAACTAACAAACTCAGTGCTAAGCAAGCAAAGAAACCAGTTTTCCACAGGGAGTCTAGAGTCAGTCCAACTGGTTATACTGTGTTTTTATTAGTAATTTTGTCTAATATCATTTTTGTGTCATTTCTTTTTGTTTTTATCTGATAAATTCTGTGTGTTTGTCTTGTTTGTGTGTTCTGAGATTAAATCTGTGCATTTCGTGTGTGGGTGTGTGTGTGTATAGCAGCGTTTGGTTAATAATCTCTTGACCGTTTCATTACAGTAATCAGGACTGGGATCAGCGACGATGGCAGGATGACTTAGAGCTCAGGTCCTTGCCTCATTAACTCTCTGTGACCAGCGAGCGACACCCTCACGACAAATTGGAATTGCCTCAGTACCCTGATTCTTCTCTTTTTCGGGCTCCTCTGTAGCGACTCCAGTAAACGTCAGGATTATATCCTTTCCTCTCTTATCTCCTGTCTGCCAATCAAACCAGACAACGTGTCCCAAACCCTTCATTCCCTGTCATTTGCTTCTTTGGTCAGGAAGCTTTTTGTTTGGTTTGATGTAGGATGTGTAATATATCTCAATAAAACTGTACCATTGCAACTGATCTACCAATAATAAAAAAAACAGACTTTGCAGATCACAGCTAAGATTAGCATAAGTACCTTTAAAAGAGTAAAAACAGAAAAAACAAACAATATTTCTTTTGTCTTGAGATACTTTACATCTGTCAGGATATCTGGCCCCTGTTGGACTGCATACTGAAACCATCAGGCTCATAGAGTCATGCTGGCACTTTGAGGCTTGACCCATGTTTAGTTCAAAGGTTTAACAGAAATTCAAAGGTACATGAGAGAAAATAGACAAGTTAAGTGCAACTCATAGGATCAGTTAGTGTATATTTATTTTTCTGTTTATGAATTAGGTTCTATCTCCTGGCACGTTCTTTGTGAACAACCTCACATGGTTTTAAATTCAAACATTTTAAAAAATCCAGACAGACTGCCCAAGGCTTAAATAACAACCTGCTGTCATTTCCATGCCCTCTGAGTACCTTTCTTAATCAGCCCCCTGCATGTGCAGTCATACAATTTAATTAGCTTCTCACCAATGTTATCATTAAAATTAATCACAGACATCCTACCAGACACTGATCACACCCCAGTGCTCATTTGATTTCAGTTTGACTAAAACGGAAGCTTCAGAGTCGATGAATGCTTATTTAGGATTTTAAACTAAATAGTTGGATGTTATTTAATACAAAGACGCATCACTAAGTGGCATTACGTTAAGCTGCCCCTTATGTAAGGGTGCACAAAAAGTGGAAATCTTTTATGAGTTATCATCAAAGCTTCTTTCCTGGAAGTGTTTGACGTCCTCAGAGCAGGGAGCCTCTTAACCACGACAGTTCAATGTTAAGATCCTGGCTCCGGGTCCCTCTGTTGGAGCTAAATAACCTCCATATTTCCCCGCGTGGCTGACACTAATGGGAACCACGCTGTGTCTCACAACTCACTGCGCTGCCTGCCTGCACTCACCGATGCTCATTCCCTTGATTGGGTTGGTGACTGAGGTCATCTTTTCTCTGCTGACCACAAGTTGCAGAGAAAAACTTCAATTACCTGCTGGGTGAATGCAATTAGTACCCAACAACCATATCACTTAGACAAGCTTTGAGTGCTGCCTGGAGGGAAGGAGCCTTGTTTGACTCTGTGCGAAACAATGAGGTCTTCTTAAGGAGGGAGATAAGAAAAGAAGCGGGCAGGAGTAATGTTATGATGCAGCCTCTGAGTTATCAACAAAGAAAGGTGAAATATGTACTTTCAATTTGATATGGGATCTTATCTCACACGATTCATGGTCCACTATCAGACCTCTCTGATAATATGAGCAAAAGATGAACAGTACACACTTATGAAATGTTCACACTGCCACCAGATATGCCAAAAATAAGTGCTTTTTCTGTCATACAACCATAACAGACTGATAAAGAGATTAAACTGTTCCTGTTTAAGTCATTCACCTGTGGCAAAATTATACATTTATTGTAACATACTTGGGTATAAAAGCCAGACACCAGAAACATTACACTGAAGTTGTTGCAATTAGTGCAACAAAATGTTGCTTTGACTAAAATATATAAAAAGTTCATTTAAAAGATCTGGAAGATATCTGGAAATATAAAAATATATTGCATCTTGGTTTTAGTGAAATACATATGCATCTAATTAATTTGTTCTGTGATGATTTTCTTGTTTTTCATTATCTCTTTCTGTATCCAGCTGCAGTTCACTTCAATGATTATGATTTTTACAATTTAATGAAAAAAAAGTGAAAAATCTGCTTTAACTGATGAAAATCTTGGCACACTCAGTGTGTATAGAGTTTCCTCTCCTTGTGGTTTGACCTTCCACCTGATCTAAATCAGCACCAATGTAATTAATGAGGTGATTAATTGCTGAATTGATCCGCTGATCAATCAAATGGTCCAAAAGGGTAGAAATTGGAATCCTCTGTAATTAAGGAGATTATTAGGAATTTAGTTGGGTCAAACATGTGAGGATACGTTCATATTAATGAAAACATGACTAACCCTAACCCATGCAAATTAATGTTTTTTTTTTTTACCTGACATGGCTCCACAATATAATTTATTACATGTTAGATAAGCATTTGGACAAACAAGTTGTTTGTCATTTTTAAACAGCTTTCAGAAATATTCATTAAGGTTTTCTGAAACAAATTATGTCTGAAAAATGGTTAGGTTACTGGACTGGACTTCAAATAAGTAAAGAAAGAAGCGAACATCCTTCAGAAAGTCTGGGCAAATTAAATTCAAGATGGCGGCAGATGCTGCTCCCAAGCCCAGTGGAGATAATTTTAAAATTCCCAACTGATTTTTTAAATTTGGGCATTCACTACTTATTTATTTTTTATTTTGGTATCAGACACATTTTTTTTCACATTTTACAGTTTTTTAGGACTGTCTTTGTATTATTCATTTGTATTCTTGGTATATTTTGAGAACATTATTGATAATTTTAACTGAAGTTAAGACAACTTAAAAAAAAACAATATATAAAATAAAATACAATGAACTTGAAAACATATGAAAGCATATTGCAAATATCTCTCGTTTTTTTATGTCAGAGTTTTAAACTGAAATCATCTTGTGATGAAAAAAAAAACAACCTTTTGTGCATTGTCATGTGATAATGAGAGCTCTCATGTGAGCTGTTAGGACTTGAAGAATGTGTGAATGACTCTCAGCTACTATCACACCAAATTTAAGCTCATTGTCTGTAACACCAACTTGGTCATTTCTTGTTTGCAAGCGTCAAATAGCTGTGGTGGCCATCTTGAATCTGGTTGACACAAACAGTTAATGAGATGAAGCTGTACATTGGTGAGCAATAAGAAACATGAACATGTGTTTATAACGGTGTGCACACTGACATGTACCCAAGCTACATAATTAAATGAATAATTCGAGTTGTAAGGTTTACTAAAGCAAAAACAATACATTGAAAATACCACTATGATAATTCATCTATTTGAACTATTATGAAATATGAAGTGTGTGAAAGTGAAGACGTGATCCAAGCATGAAAGGAGAGAACAAAAGGGGGGAAGTGCTGCAGCTGACAGGGAGGTTTGGAGCAGGAGAAGGTGACCCTGAGAGCCAGGCAGGGCTGTTCATTTAGGCAGGTAAAGAGCAGAGCAGTGACAGCCAGCACCTGAGCAGCCCTGAACCCCTGGAGAGAAGCACTGTGGCAGATGGAATCCAAGAATTTAGATTAAACAATCCCATGCTGCACAAAGTCACTGTGTTTATCCTGTTTTCTTATTCGAGGTGATGTTAGAGTCTAAAAATATGAAGGAACTGGACATGAAAAAAAGAATTATGTTTAAAGTACACATAATTCATTATCTCCTCATTCAGTGTTATTGATTTTGTAAAATTGTGCTTAAGTATTTATTGCAAGTTTAAATAACTTCTAATTTGTTTAAATTTG
>JAOXNZ010000166.1:9396635-9409907 GCA_028566095.1 Kryptolebias brasiliensis
AGATATGTGTTGAATGAATGTGTGTGTGGATGGGTAAATGAGGGCACAGACTCTGTTATAAAGCACTTTTAGTGGCCTAACCTCTGTCCAAATTTATGAACTGACCTGTACCTGTCAGTAACATGGCATACTAGTTTCAATGTTTAAAATTTGACTTTTTCAGAAAACTTCTACATGTCATTATTTAGTTTTAGAAAAAGACCTAGACATTTACAGAAAGATTAATTAAATATTTGTCCCATCGTTATTGCAAAGATCATTCCTGGATAAATAATGTGTTATCCACACGAGTCCAGTAATTATTTTATCTGCTTTACAAAAAAATTTGTAATGTGTTTTATACAGTTTTAATTCTCGTTTGCACTACCGATACTTTAGTGATCCAAAACAATTACTCACCTGTTACTTAATATACATGTTTAAACACTGGGTGTGATTTAGTGGAATTAGTTATGTTTGGAGTTAATCATTCAATCTAATAATTCCTTAAAAACATTTGAAAAAATATTGAGAAAAAATAAAAACATTTGAGACCTGGATTTGAATCCATCTGAAACCTTCTTTTGATAATTTGTCAAGAGCAACATACCTGTTGGGGTGGAGGGGGCTGTATGTAGCCCTGTGGAGGTGGTGGAGCCTGTATGACAGGCTGGGATGGAGGAGGTGGTGGAGGTGGAGGATGAGGGTGTCCAGTAGCAGGTTGGTAGCCAGATGGAGGCTGCAAAGGCTGACCCGTGGTAGCCATGATGTAGCCGGTCTGAGGTGGGGGATGCTGTGAAAGCACTGCAGGAGGAGCCTGATACATGGGGGGCGGCTCGGGGTTCTCACTGGAGCCCTGTCGACTCAGCGTCATCTGGGTGAACTGAGACGCCAGCTCTTCACCCTAAAAAGGGTCGGAAAGATTTTAGGAGTGAATCAGTTTGTGGTTGTTATCGCGTTATCAGTACCTTTTGTGAAATTGGAGCTGCAGTGTAAAAAAATATTAGGGATCATCAGTGCCATGTTGTAAAATTACAATTTCTGTAACAGCTCTGAGATTTTGTATATTTAGGAAAAACTGTCTTTTCAGAAAATCCTCCTGTCATCAATGTTTTTGTTAGTGCTCACTACTAGTTGGCAATCAGTTACCAAACCTACTTTAGCAGGCATCGGTGGCCATAACAATACAAGTGCAGCACACAGAACTACTAGATTTTATATATAAATTTAAATAGTAAACTGCACTAAAGACACCCCTTAAGTGTTACATTTTGTCAAAAGTGACACAAAATGATTATTTGACTAAATTTGAGTTCCTGAAAAACATAATCTCATGCAGTGCCAGATACAATACATCTATTCTAAGAGGAAGTTATGTATGACTGGTTAGAGCTGCAAAGGAAGCACTTTCTATAACTGCAGTGAAATACTAACCTAATGTTATTAAGAACAGAAAAACAGACCACGTGCATTTCAGTAGACTGTCTAAATTTGAAGATGTCAGTCTGGATGTGGTCTGACATTCAGGTAATAATGAGAAATTAGGCTAAAAGAGGCATCAGTACCATTGTGTACTGCTGAGGAGGAGAAACTGGCAGGAGAACCTGGGGACAGGAAGGGCTGGAGTAGGAGACAGGTTGAGAAGGCTGTAGAGACGCCACCGGCTATACACACCAGAAAAGGAAGAGGAAATACAGAAGCAGAACTTTAGGAAAGTGAAACCAGGCAGTAAGAAGGGCACCAGAAAAATATAAAAAATTGGGGGGAGAAAAGGAAGACAGGAAAAATTGAGATTATAACACAGTGGAGAAGTTTTTCCATGAGCAGAACTGACAGAAATGGAAAATAAAATAGTTATATGCAAATTCAATACATTCTATGCACAAAGCTTAAATATATTACATGCTAAGAAGGAAAAAAACAAAGTAAAAATAATGTCTGCTGCTAGATTTATGTCCTGTTAATCGTTCCAAAAAAGTAAAAAATAAAAAAAACAAAACAAGCTGGACTTTTGTTCTGTAGCAAAAGGCTGTAACAACTTCTCTTCGCAATAATCAGATTTACAACACAAAAAAAACACTAAGTTAGACTCCAAGCATGAAGATGAGGTGATAACAGATATTTCAATACAAAAATAGCTCCATTTAGTTCCTCTGTAACTGTACTACTTAATTCATTTTGATAAGGTCGGAAGACGAGATTCTTACCTGAGCAATCATGTGGTTGCCCATGGGGTGTTGCTGTGGGGTGGGCAGCAGGGCAGTCTGAGGCGGGGCTTGGGCTGGTGGCTGAGATGGGCAGGGAAGCAGGCTCCGGCTGGACTGAGAGGCTGTAGGTGGAGGGCACACTTCAGGACTGACTAGGGTCAAGCCTAGTGATGCAAAGAAAGACAGAATAGAAACAGAAAATAGTGCAGAATTTTAGGTAAAGCAAAGCAAAAGGTTTTTCTTTCGGCTGCTCCCTTCTGCAGGGGTTGGCGTAACAAGTGAACTGTCATGAAAGATTTGGTAATTGTTTAAACCGGACACTGTTCCTGACACAACCTGGGCTTGAACCTGCAGCCTCAGGGTTACAAGACTGCGGCACTGACCACAGAGCTACCGCAGCCCCAAACACCTTCCGAGATCAATAATAAATAATTTGATCACATTAGTTGACTAATAAACAGAATGAACAAATTCAGAGGTGTGCACAGATCCAGTGTGAATAAAGAACTAACTATAAACTTCACAAGGTAACAGTTTTGCACTGTTAAAAATTTCCCAATTCATGACACTTTGTTTCGAAATAGAAAACTTTTGTTTCTAAGTCACTGATTTATTGCAATTTTATGCTCTTATTGATTTTCACTTCTTTTTTCAGTACAGTTAAAAAACAAACAAGCAAACAAAAACTCCACATCATTCTAACGTGCAAAGAATTCAGAGTAAGTTCACAAACAGTTCGTAGACAGACTGCTGTATTTTGGGAAAAAAATATTTTACTTTCAGGATACTGCATTTAAAATTAGGCCTGGATTTTATTATAAGATACTCTTTTTGAATAAACAACTGACAGTAAAACACTGTTTGTATTTTGGCTTGCTGTTGGTCTAATGTTGCTATGCTTTAGTTTATTATGCATATGTTCCAGTCTCCTTTAAAGTGTTTAACCCACAAGAGTTTCTGACTGCCTGTGTAATGCGTTTTGCAACTACAAAAAAATAAATGTCCGTGTGAAAATGAGTCATAAGCCTCTCTTGATGTATTAAGTGCAGAAACTGCAAGGCCTAATTTATTTGTCAAATAGCTAGTTACTGAGATCAGAAGAGTTAAAACAAGATCAAAATGTTGTCATTTTACCGGCAACTTCTATAATCCTGTCGAGAGTTCCTAACACATTAATTAAGTTCCATTTCTGTGGTTAGAACCCCTTATGAGTGAGTAAACATGTTTCAGACTTTCTGGCTTTCACAAAAACTTTCTAAGCACTAGTTCTGGCTTTCAAGCCAAGAACTGTTTTAGAATGAATGTCCACTGACCTTTTTAACAGACCACTAGATTTCACAATGGTTTTTGGGTCAATTAAACATAAAAAAAGAGAAAAAAAAGGCAACACAAACGAGAAATAATGTAGTCAGATTTTTTTCTTTTTTTCATTAAAATCGCCTGATACGAAGGTAATTTGAATTTGGGTTCTTACAGCATTGACATATTTTGAAAGATTTTTTTTACAAGATTTTTACAATGCCAGTAAGTCACATCTGTGAAATAACATTCAATGCTAAAGTCAAACAGTTTGACTAAAAAAAATAAATAAATTCAGCTTCAAGAAATGTGCCATTACATTACAATTTACTTGAGGGTACTCTTAATGACATTAAGGTTTGTCTTTTTTTGTCCCCTCTGTCCTTACCAGATCGAGAGCCTTTGCAGCTTCCCTGTGATCCTTTGTTGCTGCCAAGGCTATCCCCTCTGGTAAGGATGGAAATACCAGAGAAGCTGCTGGCCTTAGTCACAGGTGGCCGGAGGGTGCGGTTGGAACTGTCTGAATCGGTGCTGCTCCAGGGCCGTGGCTCCAGGCACTTCATGTCACTATCTGTGCTGCTTTGACGACTGCTAGACGCCCTGCTGGAGCTCTCGCGGTTCCCTCTAAGAGATGGCAAAACAATGAAGAGATTACATGACATGTAATAAAAAACAAATTAAAGTAAAAAGTGGGGGGCAAACTTTGAAGTAAAAGAATTACAGTTAATAAGTGAGATATGTGCAAATTGCAAAGGAGAACAGTCAGCCAGAGGAAATGAGTCAAAAAGGGTAGATGAGGAATGTATATAAAAAAGGAGGATGTGTTCACTGAAGAATTTGAAGAACAAAAAGGTGTGTTGATGGAGGTAAAAAATAATAATAAGGACAGAAAAACAAAGAGGAAGAGGAAGACGAAGAGCAGAATAAACTCTTCAACTGCTCCAAAACACACTGACAGGATTTAGATAGAACATTTAATAAAGATGCATATTGGGGATAACAGGTAACCACAAAACAAATGCAGGCAACATAACCAGAAGTTATATCCAATATTTCTAATATACAACCACACCCATTCACAGAAACAAACCTACTGAAAGGGAAAAAAACAACATGCAAGGAAAAGAGATGCTTTAAACAACACCAAGGCTGAACGGATATTTCAATGACGAGATGAGACATACATTCATAACTGTGACACATAACACACAAAATGTAAGACTGTGGACACAATTCACATAAAGGATCTACAGAATGAGTACTTGCAAAGCTTATGTGTTAAACATTTAAATCCAAGTAAAACACATGCAACCAAAAATGAAAAGGATGACAAATGTGACACAAATAAACACCAACTTTACATGAAAATTGTCAAGCAGAAGTTCTTTTACATCTCACAATCACACATCGCCTACAAAATAACCACTTAAATTTTGTTGTGTACACAGTTTTTTGTGTTGCGATACCGTCACCCTGGGTAAGGATAGCTGTTAACAAACCCTATTATCACACTCCAAGAGCAACCAACACTCTTCAAATTCTGGGCCCTCACAAGTGAGTAGTAGCAGTCTGTCACATACTAAAATTAGAAAAATTGTTGCATTTAAAAATGCACTGAATGCCTACAGCTTACAACAATCAATTAATGTTAAAATGCTATAAAAAGGATTACCACAAGTCAAAGAAGGCACAAGGCTTTGTAGACTTGAATTACAACCTGATGAGAGCAGAGGCAAAAACGGATACATTAACTGTTTTTTGGGGTCTCAGAGATGGAAGAATTAAATGAGTTGAGATTGTCCATGTGAAGAAAACAGAAGTGAAATTAATCTAAAATATCCAAGACAGTTTTGGGAATATCCACCATAGCAGAAATTTGATTAGAATTGTAAAACTCTAGTAAAAGAGAGTAGTGTTATACGGTGACTGTGGATAATAAATATTTCAAATACTGTAATTAATGGAGGATCTATTTTGAGGCCTCACTCTGCACAACCTATTTTAAGGAAGGGTGGGTGCTACGACATTCTCTGAACATGCTGGAATATAGTCGTTTGCTTTGCTCTGCAGACAAAGATGATTCTAGGCTTAGCAAAGGAAAGAAAGACGTAGGATGAGATTCAGCTTTTGATGACAACATTTTCAATTCCACTCTCTTCTTACACCATCAATTTCACTTAAAAACAAGAAACCTGGTTGGGCTGTTGCAGTTTTTAAATCCTTCCATTGCTTTTTCTCTTTGTTATATGAAAACCTAATATTTCATTTAATGTAAGTCTGTGAATTCAAGAGCATGAATTATGCAAATGATTTGATATTCTTAATATAAATTTTATACTTAACTTTACTTAAAAAAAAAAAACTGACAACTTGCACCATTCCATTATTTCAGATATGATACCAAACTTCTATATTTTTCCCAAAAGGTATGAATATTCAGAGGGCTGTAAATGACTTTTTTTAAATGATTAAGGGGGCTCATTTCAACAACCACTGAAATATTGCATTGTGTCACAGACGGAGAAGATTTGCAGCCTGTTCTCACCAAACAAAAAACTTTGCTGCACATGACTACAGAAATATGCATCAGTAGTTATGCATTTACTATTGATCTTTTGTTTTTGAATACATAAACTGTTTTTTCTAAATAAGTAACATTTTTATTCTGTGTACTGTGTGACATACACACTTAAAGACAATAAAACAAGTTTTTATCTGCATCTGTCTTAAATGATTTGACTGATTAGTAGAAATAGTAAATTGTCAGCACTGACTGTGCGTGTGTGTGTGTGTGTGTGTGTGTGTGTGTGTGTGTGTGTCAAAATGAACTAGTCAAATGAGCCAAAACAATCACTGACAAATGCCTTCTGCCAAAAGCATGTGGCAAGGTCTGAAATACACAAAACTTGATGTTACTGTCTTGAATGTAGGAGACTAGAAAGACAGTAGTAGTTACTGCCAGACAACTGGGTTGAAGCGTGTGAGACACAGCCAAGATTTTGAAGCATCTCAGAATTGGTGAGGACTTAATGACACTTTTCAGTGACAAGACAAACCACAAACAGTGAATAATGTTTTGACATGTGCTTTAAACAAGGCTGATCTTGCATATGTGCTGCACTTGGGGAATCAGCTACTGACATACTGATACCAGAAAAAAGGGGTGTGGTTGGCTTTGAATGGCTCTGCACGTTTGATCAAAATGGACAAACAGCATACTGAGCTACACACTTATTGATTTTTGACTGTTTCAGAAACAAGATATCCAATGTCTGTTTGTTGTTGTAATGGTTTAAAAAACAGAGACAGTCTAAGACAAAATGGTGACAGTGTAACAAACTCATGATGATCATCTTACAGTGTGACTGCTGCAACAAATTGTGAACTCACCAATTGATAGGAAAGGAGTAAGACAAGAAACGGTGACCAATGCAACAGTGGTGCTACTGTGAAAAACATTGGTGCATGCCAAGGAGGGGGATATTTATTAAATTAAAAACAAAGTAAATGGAGGTTAAAGATACAAAATGAAATATTTGGAAACCCAACTGAGTAAAATCTAATTAAGTTGTGTCTATAAAGCTCTTGTTTGGATTACGAGTCCTCAAACTGCTCTCATAACTAAACTAAATGAGAGGAAACCTAGAAAAAAATGTCATGCATTGTGGTCTTTGGTTCAATAGGCATTACTGTGTCCAAGCTTATTGGGTCCATGTTACACAAATTAAATTTATAAGACTGCTGAATTCTCAGTCAGCAGGTGCCAATACAAAAATCGTCATATTTTGGTTGGTAGGTTTTAGTGATATTCTGCAAAATACAGAGATTTACAGAAAATCTTGAAAATTGTTTTAAATGTTTCACTATTTCATCAGATTATGGAGAACAAAATTACTGTTAAGAACATCAAAATTGAAAACAAAAAGTGGCAAAGTGCTGCCAATTTGCACTTTTACAAAAATCAAGACAGATTATTATACAAACAAAAACGTTTCTTGTTTTCAGCTCAAATTAACTTCAATTTTAGAATTAGTGATATAACATTTTTTTTGCTCTAATATGCACCAACTTGCAAAAACTCCATGATAGGGTCAACCACAAAACAGGTTACTGTGAAAGTGATATAGTTACCTTGGATAAAAATGTGGCTGATGGTGGATGGGTGAAGGGGTAAGTAGGTTAATCAATTCCCAGTGAAACCACAAAGCAGCCATGCATGAGCCATTGGAGGCCCCACGGTGCAATGCTAGGATAGCCATTTATCAGCCGATTACACCAAGCAAAGATAATCATCACAATCACCACTGTCATCACCAAACCACTTTCAAAAATGGCCATAGCAACACACTAGTCAGTCAGCAGCACCCCAATACCTAAAGATCTGCCTCCTCTTTTGAGAGCTAGAGCAGTAGCCCTCAGTGGAAAGTCTGTTGGGGTTAACATTAGGAGAAAACGCTCAAGTTACAAGTTGATTGAAGAACAGGAGAAGGTTTAAAGAAAGCTGAGATAAAGAAGGGTGGGAGGTAGCGGTAGTCACTGTGAAAACTTTACTCCTGAGAAGAAAGAAATGGGGGGAAAAAGCACACAAGGCAGAAATTTGACTCATGAGTTGCCCACACGTCCTCTTTGTCTCCCTCTCAGCATATTAGGCCCTTATCTTTCAAGCTGAAAGGTTAAGTTGTGTAGGGATGGGGAATGTCTTTAAGTGCTGTGTGAGTTAACTCACTCCACATCATTGCAATTCTACTCATTATTTTTAAAGACTGTTTCCAGTGTTCATTTTATTTATTACAATTTTTTTATGCAACTCCAATATAAAACAAATGTTGAATAATCATTATACTGTATGTAAAATTAGAAGTGTTTTAGGACAAACTAAAAGACAAACCCTATTAATTATTGAGGTGGTGGAAATAATGGTATCTTAAGAAACAAATACTTAAGTATCCAATGGAATTCATCATCTTACCTGTTGTCATTGATGTATCCATTTTGAGAAGACTGTAAAAAGAAAGACACCTGCACATTATGAAATGTGTTGTTAAATTAGAGGCAAAACGTTCTACATCATATTTAACATACTTTCACTGTGTGGAATTTACATCTAGAAATCATTTATTTACAATAAGAAGATCAACAAGTGTAATTTTCAAACTTGATTCTGGTTTCTGAAAAAATATATTTGTTCAATTCAGATTTAGCTCAAATTCAATTGTCCTCCAAGAATTCTAATTCCTAGCAGAGCATAAACACATTTACATTTTTATTTAAACAAATTCACTATGGGTTCATCACAGTGCTCCAGCTTACTGTACAGACATAGTTTCTGCAAATAAAAAAAAATTAAGTAAAAAAGAACTATACTCTATAAATGTTTGTGCACCAGATCATAGGCTCCTAACCACTGTATGTAACTGAGACAAAAAAAGTCTAAAACTGAATCTTAATCTGCCTAAAACCAGTGCAGGGTCGATACTTACTTCCCGGGCAAAGATCCGGTCTCGTACCCGCTGATACTCTTCTTCTCTCTCTTCAATGGACTTGCTACGCCTCCCGTCCTGCAGTGGCACACGAATCTAACAATTGAAAAGACAATAATCAAGAAATTAGATCCACCAATAAAAATATTGCAATACCTCATCTTATTATCTCTGATGTAGAAAAAAGTAAAAGAAAAATCACATTATAAAAGCAATAGTGTGCCAGAAAAGTTAAAGGTCTGTTTACAAAAGAATCAACCCACCTGATTATCATCTTTGTCCATACTAGCATCATCTCTTTTAAGAATGAATTTCTTTTGAAAATCCATATTACGTTCATCCTTGATGTGTTCAGAGAACCTTTGTTCTGGGCTATATAAAAAAAAATATAAAATAAAAAAGTTTCTTAAAAAGGCTTCACAAAATCAAAGCAAGGTTTGAGAATGAAAACAGCAACAATAAAGTTTAAAAGCTGTTTTACAGTCAGTGTAACAATGTGATAACATTTGAATATCAAATTTCTCTGGTGTTTGTCCAGTTTTTTGTTTCTTGACATGCTTCTTCATTCCTAATTGTATCCTTCAACTGATGTGGAAAACAAAAATTTTAACACTTGCCAAAAAAAAAATAAAAACAAGTTTGGAAGAGACTAATAAAATAATTGCTCCCTTGATAACTCAATATCTAAACTTAAATCTAAGCCATCCTTTCACTGTGATACAGTCAAAGAGATGAAGTTTTGTGTGATGAAGACATGAAGTGTTACTGCTGTGTCGAACATTGTGCTGTAATTTTACTTCAATATTTACATACACAGTTATACACCATTATAATCTAATGTAATTTTGGCTTTTTTCCCCCTGTGCTTTTACATAAGCATCAATTGCATGTTGTTATTGTGAACTCTTGAGATTGCAAGCATTTTAAATTTGTTATTAAGTTTGAATACATCAGTCCATACCATTATCTATATTCCCTCCACTTTAAACCTTTCATCAGACTTTAATTAGAAACATCTAAATCAATTATGGGAATTCAAAATTATTTTAAATCTTACTTTTGTCTAAGATAACTTTTTGAAGAAGTAAAATGCATTATGTACATTGAGACAGAACCAAATGATAAGCTTCAAAGTTGTTGAATGGGTTCATGTTCTAAGTCAAAAACAGCTCTCACATGCGTGTGTTGCCTGTCTTGTTGATGATGACAGCCTTTCCTGTCTGATCTACGTTATGATCCATGCCAAAGTAAGCAGCCACACGGTGCAGCAGCATTCGATGATAGGAGGTCATCTGAGGAAACTTCTTATACTGGTTACTGCAGGTGACAAAAGTAGGTTATTTAGGCACAGCATTACAAAAAAATCATTACTGTCAAATAATACTTTGCTTATTGGTGAATGTTGTCATTTTAAATATTTCATTTTGGGCACTTATTTTGGGAAGTGGGATTACATTATTTAATCTTTTTTTTGTAAAACATTTCTTTGAGGCGAGTTACTGTATGTAGAATTATTTCTAATACCAAAATTTAATAATAGAACAAACTAAAAAAAAAAAAAGTCACAACTAAAAATGCTGGTAGTCTAATTTACACTGCATGTGATAGTGTCAATTAGAAGTTGATTTGTTCAATTTATTGTCTCAGAAATCTACAAATACACAATAAATGTAGGTACAAATGAGTGTTACAAAGACTAGGCTTACTTGTTGTCATTAATGAACTCCAGAATATCTTGTTCTAGTTTTAGCAGCATCATTCGATCCCTAGTGAGTAAAAAGGAAAAAAATACATAAAAGGAGGCTACAGGAAACAGAACTTTAGCAGACTGAACCTATAACCTATAAGTTCCATCAAAAAAAGGTTTTTGATGGTATTTGTTTTTTAAGTTAACTAGCATTGTTCTAAAAATACAGTGTCTTGATGTGATGATCGTACCTGGGATTGTTTTTCAGTGTGTTGACCAAAAACTCGTGAACATCGATGCCTGTGGAGTCGGTGTATTCTTGACTGGAGTCTAATAAAAATATGAAAAAATTACAAAAAGGGACAAAAATAAATAAATAAAAACTTTAAGTCAAAGTGTAGGCCAAAAAAAAACAAAGCCTATTGATTTAGGGCCTAAAGGCTCAGCATTTAATACTAAAACAATATTCTAACACCTCAGTAATAACATACAAAGTTATTTAAGAGGGAAAAACATGAAAAGGAAATAGTAAGAGAAACAAACAAAAAAAAAATTTGAAGACATATCTTCACTTGATAATGTAAGAGATGTAAGCTAGCTGGTTTACTAAGTGTGCAGACATTACACACAAATGTTTTCTTCAGGGGAACATTATCCACTACATTAGATAGTTAGATGAGCAATTTCATCACTGCTGCTCTCAGTATAATGTCAACTGAGGGGCCTAGCAGAAAGATAATAAGGTAAGCAATAAAAAAAAAATGAAGACGCTATTTTGAACTTTGTAGCTTGAGTATTATAAAACAAATAATAACAGCACAGAGAAGACAAAATGTTTATACTTATTTTACTAATGCAGGACACTGTTTGACAAGTGATAATGTTATTTAGCACTGAAAGCCTAAGAAGGCATAATCAAGTGATACTGCACTGATAATTTGGTATCAGTTGATATTTTGGTTGAGACACCAGTGTGTTCTAAGGTGACTGATTGTGAGGCATGAACAATGCATTAAAAAATATTATGGTCTGTTTTCAGCAAGGCTCTTACAGAAATCACAAAGACAAAAATGGCCATTGATCTAAATGTCTTAATGACCCACCAGAAGTGTGAAGCACTTGTGTGTAGTGATACCCTTTCTAAATACAACTTGTATTTCACTAATTTCTTCAATCTTGCTGTTATCAGAATGTTTTTGTAGGTTGTGACAATGACGTATCGCTTACACAAACAAAACACTAACTAGCTATTGAGTTGAGCAAAAACAAGTTAAGAGATTTAAACTTGGACATCAATTTGCCTGCTGTCCTTCCTCTTGATGAGCTGGTGACACATGCTGCATATTGGCCTAAAGACTAAAACACACAAATGTGCCATCCAGTCTCAGAGGAGTAAGAAGGAACAAAGACTTGCCTATTACCAACAACTACAACAAAACTTCAATTTACCACGTGACAACATCTTTCGAGGGGCCTTGTCCTTCTTCTCTTTTTCTTCATTTTCATACTCGTCCTTTGAGGACTTTTCCTCTTCTTTGTCTGATGGACAGCTGATGTGAAGCTGAATGATATCCTATAAAAATCACATTCCATAAAATATAAATGTTTAAAAATAGATCCAAAGTTGTTGTTTTTTAAACTGGTAATTTCTTTAGGTCCCAGAAACAAAACAGCATACAAACAACTGTAAGCCTGTATAGCTTAACGATAACAAGTTAGGTGGAAAAGGTTGTTGGGTATGATTAGAAGAGAAAAAGTACCGATTCTGGAGGCCCATCATTGGAGAACGGACCAGAGGACTCTTCACATACTGCCAGACTCCGTACCAGCTTCACTTTGGCATTAGACTGCAACATATTCAAATGATGTCATCTATACTACTGTTTTTAAAACTTTTCAAGTGTTAGCTACCTAAAATGAATTTTCATTGGAAAATACTACAAAAAATCATTTTTTTCTCTTGAGAGGTGAAGTTATGAAATACATTAGTACTGATTTTGTGCATCCTTCACATTATTATAATTGTAAAACCAAACAGAGCCAACTGTTTTAGTTAGAAAAAAAAGACTGTTTTATGTGCCAGGTTTTCATAAGATTTTAAAACGTACTTTAGTTTCAGAAAAATGCTGCATTAGATGTTCTTTAAGAACAGAAGAGCTGAAAAACAAGATTGCAAACTGATAGCCCATAGAGAAAGTCACTGTGAATTATGTAATAAAACCACGAGCACAATGAAACTAGGGCAACCCAATTCCAAGAAAATAAATGTTTACAATGACTATTTCATTTAATTTTTTTCCCCCAGTTCTTATAGGAATGATTAGTACGACTAGAAAGTGTCAGGTTTATTAAATAACAAAACAATGTCGATGGTTTGCTAATCGAGTTCAGTAAATATTATGTAAGTGCTATTTAAAAATGGTGCAGTGCAGTACCTTACATAAATGATTCGATTGAACAGTTTTACCTGATTATTCATAAACCATTTAGTTTTTATTGTAACTGAAGATGTTGCATTCCTAAAGCCATAATAAGGTCACTAGCACATTTACTCTTAAGTGTTCTGTGAAATTTAAGATATTTGGCCTGACATGAAGAAAGACAGTTCACTTTGGCAAAG
>JAOXNZ010000166.1:9455927-9469956 GCA_028566095.1 Kryptolebias brasiliensis
ATCGTGTTCCTTTTTTTTTTTTTTTTTTTTTTTTATAAGAAAAACAAAAAGAGAACTTCCTGTTTCGGGGTGGTCCACAGACTGTGGAGAAAGGGAGGGTGGGGGTGCGGGGGAGAGAAGGGGGTGCGCATTCCCGCATTGGCTGCAGCTCCGAGGCGCTGTGCGGGACTCCAGAGCCGAACATGGGGTTCGGGTTCGTCACCGTCTGCATGAAGCCACTTTCCAAGAGCTAAACAAACAAACAAACAAACAAACAAAAGTATGGAAGAAGGAAGGACAGCGCGTCGGTTCCTGTGAAGAGTTCAGTCATCTTCATCCGCCAGATTCTGCCAGAAAAGTTTCAGAGAAACAGAAAAAAAAAAGAGAGACAGAAGAGGCAGGAGCCAGGCTTTACTGGAAACTTTCACAGACTTTAGACCCTCCGGACTTTGGGAAGCCCTTCAGAGAGTTCCATGCTGAATATCTCTTCTTTAAGCTGAGGTGAGCCCTGCTGATGGTTTCATGTCGCGCTTCTGATCAGATCCGACTGTTGATTGGCTGCATTTTGCGCTCGTTCTTACTTTCAAAGTTGTCTTATTTCATGTTATTATTATGCTCCTATAGTCTGGCTTTTTGAAATAAGATGAAAACTTCCCACTATGTTAATTGCAGATGTAAAAAAGAAAATTCTTCAAGTTTTGGGTTGTAACTTCAAAAAAACTGTATTTGTAATTTACCATTTATAATCAGACCACTTCCAAATTCCTGTCCAACTGCTGATCAGACTTTCTCAGCTGATGCAGGTTTTTTATGTGATTTTTGTGGAATCATTCAGTTGGTCTGCAGCACAAGTTTTTTCCTGTCTTTCCTCAAGGGTGTGAAGAAACCACTGGTACAGTCTGAGGTTTGAGATTAGAGACATGAAATTATCTTTTTTCAAGCTTTTCTAGACTCGTTTTTAGTGCCCTTTAAATTGCTTTTAATGGTTTCTGGCTGTCTGCTCATTTTGGGATCCTCTGACACAGGGCAGGGTTGCAAGGCCACCAGAGAACAGCTGTTTCTTGTAACCTGAAATACTTTAGGTGCCAATGTGTTTGTTCTACATGTGAGTTCCTACCAGGATACCCCCCAAAAACAACACCCTCCCTGGGCAGCGTCAGAAAACCTCAGAGCACAAAAAGTTTCTGGAACTGGACTTTATCAAACTTAGTGTCCTGGATGTTAGGTTGAGTTTTATTTTATGGTTTGACTCGGGAAACAAGTGCATTTGAGCCTGCCATAATCCATCTCTAATGTGAGATAGATTATGGATTCTAATCTAATTATCCCTGTGAGAGT
The DNA here is from genome assembly GCA_028566095.1 of Kryptolebias brasiliensis. Taxonomy (NCBI): domain Eukaryota; kingdom Metazoa; phylum Chordata; class Actinopteri; order Cyprinodontiformes; family Rivulidae; genus Kryptolebias; species Kryptolebias brasiliensis. The sequence goes on from JAOXNZ010000166.1 coordinate 9,457,245, forward strand.
TGACTGTAGCTGTTAATGTGGGAAGATTAGGCTGCTGGTCTTCATGTTAGCGACCCTGCGCTGAAGAGCGTCAACATTGGACTCAATAGGAAGGCCAAACACTTATTTATTCCAAAGTGACAGTGAGAAGTGCTGGGTACACAGAGTCTCAGCCTCCTTTAACAGTATTTGCACAGTCTCACACACTCAGAAAATGAGCTTTGTCGGCTGCAACGAGACAGAATCAGTTTATAGGATTTATTTTAAAAGGATTGTTGTCAAGCAGGTAAATTATTAAAGGCACTCTTTGCAAAGTATGAAATCAAACATAAAGAAGGTTTCCTAAATTATTTCAAATGGTGCAGTTTGAAGCCTTTACTCCAGTAGTTTTTCAGATATACTGAATCCCATTCTGAAATGCAGGTCCACACTCAATGTAAGCAAAGCACTCGGCTGGATCCGCCGAAAACCATGTGGCAGCTTGAGCCACATGACTGACCTTTGTTAGTCTCTGTAGGTCAACTGATATAGTGAAATCTGACAAGCGTAGAATTGAGGCGAAGACGTTTAGATGGAAATATATGAATGAATCTGCTGCTAAATGCAAAAGAAAAGAGAAAGAACGAATAAGACATCTGTCAAGAATAAATACAGAGGATCAAGCAGGGCAGTGGAGCGCCATAGAGACTGAGCTCGGCATTCAAACACGCACACTTTGGAAAATGTCTGCTAGACTGATAAGTTTAACGTTTGACCTGTTTTCAGTCACTTCAGCTCAGTCCGTAAACAAATGCACATGGTAGCTGGTATCTGGTCACAAATTCATAATTTAGAGGTTAATAGAGGTTAAGAGTTAAGGTCATCAAGTTTTCATGCGTTCATACAATCAGTGACATTTGGCTGGGTTACGCTTTATTAAATAATACATCAGAAAATATTTTACCACACTCTGGCTCCCCTCACAGTTTAAGTGGGAGAATTTGAGGGTCCGTTTACACCAAAGTGTTTTTCAGTGAAACTGTAACATCTATGTTGCAGTTTGGCCGTTCGTTTACATGAGAACAGCGGTCGGATTATCTAACATTGAAACTTTTTAAAAACCAGGTCTCAGAGTGGAACTTGTTGGACCCCCCCATTTGCCTTTCAAGGAAGCCGCAACATGTGAACTCGCACGTGCACACCACAGATGGCTGCAGTCATTAGCTGTTCTGTGCATGCACAAGTACATTAACAAAAGTAACAATGGCGGAGTGCTGTTTATGTTACTCACTCTTTTCAACATGTAGCAGCATCCCACACTGGAAGTCCAAACAAAAGTCCATGTATTCACCATTTTGGATGTAACTGTTTACATGCTGGAGAGACTGGTGTCTGCGCGCATGCACGTTTAAGTGCCTACTACTGGCCTGGCATGGAAACTACAGTGGGTTCAACGGGCACAGCAGCAGCGTCAATCATCATCAGAAAATCTTTAACGTTTCAAGGAGATCGGCCTTGTGTAAACAGGACCTGAGGAAGGAAAGTGCACTTGTCCTTTGGTCACGTGTGAAAAGCACTGCAGGGGAGCTTCCTCACCCTCTCTGGTCTTCATCAAGTTGTGTTGAACCCAAAAGGGAATGCCCTTAAAACAAATAAATCATGCAGGAAGGAACTGACCTGTGAAGGCCAGCCACGGGTTGAAACTGATGTGGTTTATCAGAGCCATATCAGAGAAATGATAAGTCTCTATCAGGCTAAATACAGTTGCATTTGTTTGAATGGGCTTCTGCTTTTGTTTAAACAATGAACATTTGTGAAATATAAAGGCGATTTGGACTTCTTTAGCTTCTTCAGGCATCAATGATCTGGACAAAGTCAAATGAATTTTTGTCACTGGTCATGTGACTACAGGTGGAGCCAGGCAGCAACAAGTGGCATGTTTATGTGGGGATTCCATTTTAGTCCACACAGCAAGAAACGCGTCACGTGATGCCTCTGAAAACTCCCCCCCCCCTCTCTTTCCACAATCCTTCTCCCACCTTCCAGAAAGGGAGAGAGGGGAGATGAGGGGGAAAAGGACCACCCTCACTGGGATCACAGCCCTTCAATCAGACCCTTTCACACCCTGTGAACCTGAAACAATCAGTGTTTAATAGCAGCTGTCTATCTGAGGCGACCCTGGCTAAAACCACCCTGGACTCGCGGCGGAGCAGAGCTGATCAGCTTCGGCAGCAGAGAAAACACTTCAGCCCCGGGTGCTCCGAAGGACACAGACTTACTTCTTTTCTGTCACCCGCTACGATTTTATTTGCTCATTGTCTGCTTTACTTCAAGGCATAGATTGAAGAGATTGGCTCTAAAATCTCTGATGACGTGAATTTGAAGGTCATTTTGGTTCATCAGATTAAGTTTCTGTTGTTTCCAAGCTGGAGCATGGCCTTACTTTGTGTCTATTTTTCTCCAGGAGGCTGGTTTAGTTTGTGCTGAGGCAAACTTTTTCCTGTCAGACCTCATGCTAAAAAAGTGTGACAACTGTTGCAAACAGTCAAATTATTCTAATGATTTCATAAGAACCTCTAATACTCTAAATGATGCTAAAAAAAGGCAGACGATTGACAGTGTGTGTGTGTTGTGTGTTGTTTGTGGATGTGTGTGTGTGTGGGGGGGGGGAGTACTAAGTAGTGGGCTGACACCAGAGGGCAAAAGCATTAAACACTTAGAAAGCTTGAATTGCATTAGCCAAAGGGCATGCATAATAGAGAAGGGGAAATGTTGTAGTCATGGGAAATATTCGGAAAATCATTGTTCATGGTCACTTGGAGATTTCCCACCCATTAGAGGTCGTTTTGGACAAATTGCAGAAGTGGAGATTGAATAAATGATCTTTGCAGCCATTCTGTTCAAAACAACAGAAAACTGAGACACAGGTCATCTGGGTTTGATGTGATTAATTTAGTTTTAATAACTTTTTGAAACTCTTTCTCTCATCGTAGAGACCGAATTTTTATTAGCGGAACAGAAAAACAGTTAGCAGATTCATCAAATGTTGATAGTAACAATTGGTGGCATTCTTAAACTAATTTTAGAAGCGCACATGTTTTAATTAGTTGTAATCTTATTGTGGTTCATAATCGGTTTCCTCTTTTAAAAAAAAACACAAGAATGAATCTTGTGTGGAAATATTTCTGTTTACTCGATGAGAAATGTGTACTTGCATAGGATGGAGCAGGCAATTTATTTCAGTGTGTTGCGCAAACGTTTGCCTGAGGGAATGCTGTATGTGCTGCAGATTTGCTGCTAACAGTAAAAGGTGGAGTTTTCCCAATCGTCCATCCCTTTGCTTTGAATTTGGGTGGTGGGCTTTTATGCACGTATGTGTGTGCATGTGTGGCTTTGTGCAAAAGCACGCCTAACTATCGCCTCATGTGGTTGATATTAGAAATCAAACAAGTGCTAATAGGATCCAGGTGAGATTGTGAGTCTAGCTTTTGTATTCACAAACAACCCACAGTGAAGCTCTTTTCTCCATAGAATCAGCTCAGTTTGTGATTGTTGCTAAATAAATTAGAGACAACCTGATCTTGCAGTATTTCTTGGTTAAAATTACTTCTCATAAGGGTGATTTTTATTTTCTTTTTACAGGTGTATATTTGTGCATGCAGGTTCATTCATGAGTACTTTCATTCTCACAAGAATAGGTGCCCGCATGTGCGAGTGTCTTTGGCCGTTTGTGTGTTCCAATGTGTGTGTTCCCGACCGCCGATGACTCATGTTGTACTGTACAGTCGGCAGGCAGAAAGTGAAGAAGAGGCGGTGTTTATTATTTCACTAGGTTGCCAAGGACACGATGCTTTGTGGTGCTGCCATCATCAGTAAAGTTACAACACAAAGTGAAGTCTAACTGTGACGTTTACCCTTTGTGATTTTATGGCAGGGGGAGTGTCATCCTAAGGGATTCAATTTAATGTAAATATTCAAATAAACTTGTTGAAGGGGTTTATTTCCAGTCATCCTACTGCAACCTTGTAGCTCTTGTTATAATTTTGCTTTCAAAGAGAAAGCTCATGTGTGACAGTCGTCTGACTTCATTACAAAAAAAGCTATGACATATTAAAGTTGGAGTTTCTATCTGTGTCTTTCGTGACACAAGAGACAGACAATGTCGAGAAGCAAGTGTGGAGGCATATCCTTGTTGCGTGTGGTTAAGATGGGTCTTCTGGACAACAACTCTGTTATCTGAGATGAGATAACTTCCTAAGAATGTTGGCTTGACATATGTTCATGAGAAGCTTGCTGTTCTGCATTAAACACTCTCCCCTTGATGCCTTTTGCAAGTAGAAATTGCTTCATAAACACCAACAACTGATTTCTGATGACTCATGCGGTGGTATGCAGCATTTCATATGTTCTGACGTGGTGTTTAGATGTTAATACTAATATTTACTTCACGTCTAATGAAGTGATTTACCAGTCAAAGCAGCACCAGTTACTATTAGTGAGTTCCGCTTTACTGGAAAAAAAAAGAGAGATTTTGCCAACACAGCACCTCAGATAAATTAGAATGCACTTGGGCTTAGTTTGGAGTAGTGGCAAGATAAATGAAACCTTTAAATGACCAAAACAGACTTTTTAGAGAAGGAAGGGGGGTTGTTGATGTTTAACACAGATGTAATATTTTTTTCCTGCTTCTGATGAAAACCAGGAGCTGCAATAAACATTAATGTAGCCTGTATTTTCTGTAGCGTCAACATTCGTGTTTGTTTAAAGATCCAGTGTGAGGGATTTAGTGACATCTAGTGGTGCAAGCCATAACTAGCATCCAACACTTATTCAACACGTAGCACCTGGTGTTTTATTTTTAATCAAACAGCTTAGATTAAACATTCTGAATGGTCTAAACATGGAAAAAAAAATCAAGCATTTCTCTTATCTTTTTAAAATTTTAGATTTTTAGAAGGTTATTGACAGATTTAGTAGTTACTCATTTCAGCACCCAGCATTAAGCTTGCACTTAATTTACACAGAGTCTCTGCTTTGGACAAAGCATGTGACCCACAATGTTTTTAGTATTTAAACTGTTTACAGATGTGTTTGTGTTGCTCTCTGCGATTTTATTGGACAATATAGTTTCTTGTGTACATCAAAACTAAACTGACTAATAGACATGAACTAACAAGATGGAACTAACAAGAGGACAAGCTATTAAACCCGCTTGTGTTAATACAAATATTAATTGTCGGACCGCTTCACTTAGTGTTAAATTTGTATTATGAGCAAGTTTTAACAACCCATTTCACAAGACGTTTAGTATCCCAAACACGTTTTCAGTGAATGCAAAGAAACCAATAAAGTTTTTGTCAAGAGGTTCATTGTCAGACTACAGGAACAATAACCTTACTGAAGTTTGTCAAAATATCAGTGTTTCAATTTAGAGGAGAGTTTGTGTGTTTTACCAAAAAGTTTTTAAAAGAAAAGTCTTCACCCCCGCCCCCAAAAAAACTAAATAAAATAATAATGTTTAAAATGATAGAAGCATAAACGCTACTCAAGACTAGAAATACAAACCAACTGTAAACCAGTAGATATTGCAGCTGTTGTTGTTTTATACATCATGCACAAATTGTTTCAGTTTTTTAAATCTACAAAGAAAAAACATTGTTCTTTGTTTCCTCGTTTCCAGATGTTCTTATATCAGTTATTTTCCTTTACCTCCTCTTTTTTTTAATTTTTCTATTTAATTTTTTGTTTTCATTCTGCTTCAGTCCTGTGTGCCTTTTTGATTCCTGCTTCAGTAATTGTTGTGAGAAGCTCACTGTGGCCTGTTGATGGCACGTTAACCAGATTGGACGCCGTGACAGGAAGTAGGTCCACATTCGCGGCACAGCGACACGCGCACATGACTTACGAACACTGCAAGCCAAATGCAGGCTGAGCCGTCACCGATGCACGGACAGGAATCTGCTGTGGGTTAAAGGTCACTGCACCCACTGTCAAAAAGCCTCACTTTTATGACAACACCTCTGACTTGACATTTGGAACGCAGAGCAAAAGAAAAAAAAAACTTTGGATGTTTATTTTAATTTATAAGTAACGTGTTGATCGTTTGTGTGGCAGAACCAGGATGATAAAACCCACTTCATAGGGAAGCATCTGCAACCAAACGGAACAGTTTAAGGTTAAAGTACTGCAGCTTACAATTAACAAAAGTTAGGCAGAATGCTTGTTTTGTTGGGTTTTTTTTTTTTGGGGGGGGGGTTTGATAGCTTAAATTGTGGGTGGATGTTTTCCTCTTTATCATCATAACTGTTTACAGGTCCGTGCCCTTTGGTACTCTACCATAAAGCATAAATGAAAATAAATTTGTGTTCATTGTATCCAAGATGTTTCTGAGAAAATATCTAGTTTCAACAGAATAAAAGATGTTTTCTGAGGCGTAATTAAGTTTTTTTAAACAAAACTTTGCTGACCTCCTTTAGAGTGGAGAAAACAAAGGTTCATTTTTTTGTGGACACTTTGTAGGACTCACAGACAAATCTGTGCATTTGTTATGTATTTTGCAAACTTAATTAAGCCTTTAGGAAAATAATATTGTTGGCTCACGCTGAGAAAGAATTTTCCACTTTCATTAACAGTGGAATTTGTTGGAAAGGAAAGAGGGGCAAAAGACAGTACAGGGTGAAAGAGTGAAACATTTCATAGTGAATGTGTAGGAGTTAGAGGGAGCAAGGGAGAGAGAGATGCAGATTGTTTTAAATCCGCAGCAAGTCAGCCTCTCAAATTTATGCCCATGGGCTGCTTCTTGGGTGGGCTGCAGGGAGGGTGGTGCACTAGCTGGAGCAGGGGAAAGTTGCAGACTCCAGACTGCTCGCCTTGCTCCAAAGCTTTTCCTGCTGGAACGCATTTACAACTTAACCGTCCTCACTGGCTGACTGACTGCCTGGCCCTGCCCTAACTGACTGAACTCCAGCGGCTGGATTTTCTTATTGGGCAGCCGTGGTCATTCAGTATTCTTGGTGGCAGCTCTAGTTTTAAAGACGTCTTTCCTGTTTTGAACACTGAAGCGTTTTGCTGGGGAAACGACAACAGATCTGTTCTCATTGATGAAAAGTTATGGCATTTTTGAAACTAGTGTTGTCTTTAAAAAAAAAAAAAGTTATACCATGCTTAAAGACTGAAGTAGGTTGTCCTCATGACATAAACAGCAAAAACAATTCACATCTAAGCTCAAGACTTTAAATCAGATAAGATGCAAGTCTGTGGCTCCTCTGTATTTCATGCCAGCAATCACTGTTTGTTTTTCTTATCTGGGCTCAGATCTACAGAATGATTCCCTGATGTCAGGGTGAAGGTTGAGGGAAAGCAATTCTCTCTCTAGTTTAAAGGTGTACATTTAAAAAGTCAAATTTTCAAATTAAAACTTGAGCAAACCATAACCATCAGTTTCAATTCTTCCTCGTGCTGTATTCTACTTGGGGACGGGTTTCTCTGACTTCTGAAAACTGAAAGGTTTCACTCAGTAACTCAGAGCGACACGATGACATCAGCAGGATGTAAATCAGCTCACAACAGACCAATAATCTAAGTTTCAACACAGAGATTGGTCGGTTGGCTTGGTGGTTCACCAACATCGTGCTAACACACTTGATCATGGTTAGAGGTAAACCAATTTATCAGATTAATAAGGTCAATTTTTGCCATCTTTTAAATAATCATCAGCCACATCAGATCACACTAAGCTGATTAAAAAGCAGACACACATGAAAATATTAAAATACCTCACATCATGTTCTGTGTGCCGATCGGGTGCTATTTATGGAAGGACGTCTTTTTTAATATACCACCAATAGCCAATGAATTATGCTAACTTTTAAAAGAAAAAATGTTGTAGTAAAAAAACATTGTAAAACCCTAATTTTATCTTTCAGAGACATGTATATTAAAATGGTTATATTAAACTTTATTAAACTGTAAATGTGTAACATTTCAATTTGCCATTGAAGTCAGTAGATAAATATCTTCCAGTTGAAACAGAAATGCTTGTTGGTGTCTATCTCGATTCATTTCAGCCTGTATGTCTGGCTGCTTTGTGAGCTAATTCACTCTGAAGGTATTATGGTTATTGGAAGGCCTGTAAATCATTAAGGCTTTATTTACAAGAGAAAGAAAAGAGAGTCTGGGTTACTACCGAGTTAGGACTTGGTACAGGTGGTGACCTCACTGCGAAGCGATCAGAAGAACTGAATGTCTCGACTGACAGGCCTGCTGTACAGCTGGACCTGTTTGCTGCAAAATGCAGACCACTCCTAGATTACATAATGATGTCCATTAATTAAACAAAGTGAGACCTCATTTCCTGGTAGCCAATAACTAACAACAAAAAACGAGCCAGTAACGACAAACTTTAAGACACATATCATTATAGGGAGTGTGGTGAAACATAAAGCATGACCTCCATGTTTAGGAGCAGCCCATGATTAAAAAGCCTCATATGATATTGTATTTTCAGCACTGTTCCAAGCATAATAAAAGTACTTTATATGTTGGAGTCAAATTTCAAAGTTAAGCTGGGCTGAGGTGACGGAGCTCTTAGTTAAAGTGTTCATGATATTAAAAATCTACAGTACAGTTTGTTGTTCCTTTACCATTGGTAGTCTGTTTTTGGCCACACACAAAGCTCCCTGCAGGTCATTTTTCCTGGAGAAGACTTGAGGAAATTGCTTACCTACATGTTGTAACTGGATTGATGCAGGTGTGATGGCTGTGGTGGATTTCACACCATGACAGGGCTCCAGATGAGGAAGGAAAGTTTTCCACAGTTCCAAGGCTGATTTAACTACATTTTATTGATGATTAACATTTGATTGTGTTTTTATCTCAACGTTAGCAGATAGAAAACCATAAATTAACTTTTTTCTTTTTCATTATGCTCACACACCTCGAAGAGCTGCAAACTGTGGGAGATTGTTTTCCTCCAGTTTGGATATTTCTCCCCCTGATAATTGGACAAAGGTAGCTTCACATTCTTACTAAAAAAAATTACAATTCAGGGTTTAATAACTCTAGCAGTCTGTAATTTCTTTTTTGTGTAAAAATGTTTTCCATACAGAGTCCAGTAGGACATCTTAAATATATTGTTTTATCAGTGGTAGCCAGCCAACAAACTAAATATTAAAAAAAATATTTAAACCAGAAAAAAGGGGAAATTAAAGGTCTAGCCTTTTTTGAAGGACTGTATATTGCCCGCTGCCTTTCATGCCAATGTTTTAAACTAAGGTCATCTTTTTATGTTGAAAATTGACAAAGTTATAGTCATTATGTCCAAATCTTGAAAATAACACAAAATTTTGCATGATCTGACAGCAATTAGCGTATGTGTTGGGTGTGACTCTCAGATACTACCATGCCAGATGTTAGCTTGATATATGCAAAACTGATTGATTTATAAACATTTTTGTGCTTTCTAATGTTAATTAGCTGCGGCAGCCATCTTAAATTGAGTTCAGCCCAAAAATTAATCAGTTGTAGATGTAAATCTAATGATTGTTTTCTGAGAGTTTTATAAAAGTCTGTCCACTGGTTCAAGAGATATTTGACTAACAGACAGACAGATTAAAAAAATGCACATAAACATCAGTGAAAATGGATTTGATTATCCGTAAATCAGCATTAGAAATGTGTTGAAGTTTTCTTTAGGAAATGACAGAAGCGATTATTCAGTCCTCAGACTGGATCCCTTCTTGTCAGTGAGGAATGAAAGATTCTTTGCAGTTGAAGTTGCAGAATGGTGCTGATTATATGGTTTCCTTGCTGTGAACTGACCTGCTGCTGCACTCTGCATGACACAAATGTTTAAAAGACAATACGTTTGTCACAGCTGTTATTTTTTCAAGCCCAAACTGTCGCTCTTCTTCTTTCTGTACCTTTTTTTTTTTTTAAACTGATGCTGCTCTTGGCTTCATCACCTCCATTTTTATTCTAAGGAGAGTTGCAGGCTGGGGTTGAGCTCACAGGGTAATGCACCTGCTAACAGAGGTTTGTGGAAAGCGTGAGACAGTAGAAAACTAACAGATGGGGGGGAGACAGTGTCTTTTTTGTGAGCGCTGAGAAAGGACAGACTGAAGGCAGGGTGGAGTGAAAAGATGAGCCTGTAAGATGGAGTTACTTCTTCTGTGAGCTGCAGGGAGGATCACAGTGCCATGCTGGGCATTTATGCATGTCTACACTGAGGATCAACGGGGATCCACGCTCACTTTTCTTTTCACACCAAACATTCAATGCTGTGTGTTCTCTCTGTGATTGACTGGGGACCTGTGCAGAATTTTTCCCTGCTTTTCAACAAGTGGATGCTGGGAGAAGCTCCCCCATCCAGACCCAGAGACAAAGTGTAAAGAATGGATGAAAAAAAGAAATGCTGACAAAATGTTACATTTTCTTTATTCATTGTCCTTCTATAAATATATAGATATTATTTTGCACACAAACGTTTAGATAGTCTGCTGAGAAAAAGTTTACTAAACTTCTAAACCTATAGACTGTGCTTCACTGAGTCACAAGATAAGTTTGAGTTTTGAAAGTTTTAAGATTTCTTTATATTATGCTCACATTTTAGGATCACAAAAGCCTTGAGAAGAAGCTTATTTCAACAGAGGTTGTACAGACACTTACCAGCCTTAATTCATCATGGCATAAATTCAACAAGGTGTTGAAAATGATTTTTTCATAGACTTTAGTTCATATTGACCTGATAGCGTCACACAGTTGCTGCAGGTTTGTCAGCTGCACATCTATAATGCAAATCTCCCGTTCCACCACATCCCAAAGGTGCTCGATTGGATTGAGATCTGGTGACTGTTGAGGCCATTGGAGTTCAATGAATCAAGACTCATCAGAGCAGGCAATGTTTTTCTCTTTTCTTATTGTCCAATATTGGTGAGCCTGAATGAATAGCCACAGTTTCCTGTTCAAGGTTTGACCTGTTGTGTGTTCAGAGATGGTATTCTGCAAACCTTGGTTGTAACAAGTGGTTATTTGAGCTACAGTTGCCTTTCTGTCATCTCGAACCAGTCTGCCCATTCTCCTCTGACCTCTGACATCAACAAGACATTTTTGTCCACACGACTGCTGCTCACTGGATATTCTTTTTTCAGACCATTCTCTTTAAACCCCAGATATGGTTGTGTGTGAAAATCCCAGTAGATCAGCAGTTTCTGAAATACTTAGACCCGCCCGTCTGGCATCAACAACCACACCATGTTTAAAGTCGCTTAAATCTCCTTTCTTCCCCAATCAGATGCTCAGTTTGAACTTCTGCAACTCCTCTTCATCATGTCTAGATTGACTGATTAGCTATTTATGTTGACAACCAATTGAACAACTGTACTTAAGAGGCTGATGAGTGCATATTTGATAAAAGGGCTACCCAATGACGAAGAACAAGCCAAAGTTCTTGTAAAACATTGTACAACCCTTCAGTCTGTTCTTTCATGGTTTTCTCCATACTTTTACTGAATGTTAAAAAGAAAACCAGAGAGCAGATCACATCTACTGATCTCTAAATATATTGTGTCATGATTTCTGGAAGAACCTTTGTAATTAATTTGGTTTTGTGGTCATCTTTGATTTACATGTTGGTTTTTACCTACATAGTTTAAATTCAGATGATCTTGGTAAAGGTTATTATGAGCTGAGCTTCAGGTCTTTAGTTTATTGCTACAATATAGTTTGATATGCACTGCTTGTTCTTTGCTTCAATTTTGTGTACAACCACTCTGTCAATGCTCTTTTAGTTATTCTGTAATCTGATAAAGAAGAATAGCTGAAACTATTGGTTGTCTACAGGTTGTCTGTCTTCCCCGACTGCTGATTATTTCTCCACCACTTAAGCCTCATGCCCATCACTCTGGTATCTATTTCTGCTCAAGACCGGACAGGCAGTTGTTCCTCCATGATGAATTTGTTGACCCTCATTAGTTTGCACCTGTTGTCCATTAAAACTTCTGCTCTGCCATCAGACCAACACCTTATAGGGGATATGAATAGAAATCTGTAAAGTCGTAGAGAACAAATACAGTTTCAACCACTGAAACCCACAGGATCCAATTCAAAGCCGTTATTTATTCACTCTTGTCTTTGTTTGCAGCTGTGGAGCAGCAGTGTGTTGAGCATTTGTGCGTGTCAGTGAGTCTGTGTGAATATTAACTGTTGTGTGCATATGTTTCAGCATATATCGAGTAAAACGTTCCAGATGTGGATGTTGTGCAAGTCTTTGGTACTTAGTTAAACTTTTGTCTGTTGTGCATACTTCTGATTGGGACACACTTTAAATGTGGTGTAAAAAAATCTTATTTGGCACTGAGTAAGCCATTTTAATGCTGGTTGAACAGTAGCCACATGTGAATACAATTGACACTTCTGTGACGATGGTATAGTGGAATACAAATAAGAGTTATTTAATTGCCATTTTTTGTTCTGTAATACTTGTTTAAAGGGATACTTCAGATATTTTGAAGTAAGGTTTTGTAGAAAGGTTATGAACATTTAAAATCTTACTTGTTGCAGATATCTTTTATTTTAACAACCTAAATTTGGAGAAATAGAGTTTAATTCACACAAAACTGATGACTGGTTCAAGCTTGGCCAAGACCAAAGTGGATTGCTGCTGTCTTAAAACAAGTTCAGTCTTAAAATTTCATTGCAGGTTTTGCAAACTCTTTTTATAAACTTTTACACAGGAGTCAGTTTTGCATTACATGGT
>JAOXNZ010000166.1:9476987-9489521 GCA_028566095.1 Kryptolebias brasiliensis
CAATTCAGTGATAATTCACAGAGGTTTGATTGTTTTTTTGCTTGTTTGTTTTTTTAAAACAAAACCCCAAAACTCTGAAGCAAAATTTCACAAAACTAGTTAGCAGTTTTAAATTGACAGTAATTTACAAAAAAAAAAGTAAAACATGTAAATCTTGAGGGGTTTTTTCTGATCTCAGTGAAATTGAACTCATTTTGTTTTAGTCTTGTTGAGCTGAAGGAGGCCCTGGAAATCTTTCTCTAAATCTTAAGTTATGAGACTAACATATGACAACCTAACATCATGTAGTCATCAGACCCCCTGAATGTCATCTTGTAAATGTTCTCAGCTGTTAGAGGCCAGTTAAGAGCTGGTAAGTGTGCAGATTGATGAAAGAAATAAAGAAGTGTTACTGTTTTGCTTTTCAGGACGAGACATGTTAGTTGACTGTGTTGAACTTAATCTTGTATTTGATGTTTTCAGAGATATTACACACACCCCGTTATGCTAACTTGTTCTGTCTTCCACTAGTCAAATTTGTAAGCTTTAGTCTTGCTAATCAGAAAGTGTGAAACTTGAATAACAACAGTCTTCCTGGCCCGTACTGCCGCTCGGGATAAGCTGCGACAGTCGGAGCACAACAGCAGAGCCTTTGTGCAAACAAAGTGTTCTCAAATGAAGGAGGAATGTAAAATTGATTGCACTTTACAAACAGAATGCAATCCTCTGCTCTGTGTCCCCTCCCCCCTTTTGTCATGCTCATCTTTTTTACCCTCTCCATCTTCTTTTTCTCATCCACCGTGGTGCCTTTTAAAAACAGAAGGCCTACTGTAAGCCTAAAGTGATAAATACTCCATTTTTATCACCATTTAAAGAAAATGTGTTTGTTTTTAATAACAAATTAATGAATTATTTTTTGTTTGGGGGTCAATCATGAACTTCAGAAGTGGATAGGAAAGAAAAAGCTACAGGTACAATTGTTGAAAACAGACTGAGTGGCCAGGCGAGGGAAAGGGAGAATGAGGAGAGACTGAAATTGAGGGATGGAGAGCAGAGTGCTTAAAATTCATCCCACGGCTCAAACAAAAGCAGGAATAAAAAAGGGAAGAGAATGCAGGAGAAGAGAGGGCTGGGGCTAAGAAAGATTTGGGTTGAAAAGAAGCTTCAGCAGATCCCAGAACAGCACCCCCCAATCCCTCCTTAAATGACAGCCTTTTACTCACAGCACAGTTATCCTCCAAGACAACAGAAAACAAGTGGGGGTATAGTAGAAGGGGGCAAAGTGAAGAGGAGGAGAAGATGGATGGATGAAGAGCAAGGGAGAGAACATTAATTATTCGGCAGGCTTTTCCTCCAAAGGTTTAGCGAGGCAGGCTGAACAGGGGGGTGGGGGGGTCAACAATTGACTCAATTACATGACAAACTCACCAAGAGCTCTACACCAGCACTCAGTGCAGACCCTGCAGCTCTCGGATGGCTGTTGAGAGTTTTTTTTCTCCCCCTGTTTTCTTTGCCGGTAAATGTTTACCCCTCTTCAGGTGCCCCTGGCAGACGAAGGATCTTCAGCCTGCAGCTAGGCTTTAACCTCTTCAGCCGCTCACTCGGTTCCTCGTGAAGAGCTGGAGGGAGTGTTTTAGGAATGAAGAGGCAAATGAAGGGCAAAAGCCTTTTCTTTGTTGCATTATAGCTTGTAATGAATAGGAAGCACCTGGTGATCGAGGAGGAATGTTATTTTTCTTTGTTGGACAGGTGGAGTTTGGCTTGTGGTAATAAAACTTATACAGAAACATTTTCACCAATTCCTGTGAACCATTGAGAATTGAAGAACTTTGATATTTTTTTTTATTGTTTTACAGCAGTTAAATTATAAGACACAAAAAAGTCACCATCCTAAAAAAAATGAGTAACATTACTAGGTTTTGAGTTGAAGCAGCTGAAGTGTGGTTGGTATTTTTATTGGCTGCTGTTTGACCGTGCAGCAGTGCCGACTCTTCAGCTCTCCGGTGTCAGGAGTGCCAATCAAATCATTGCTCCATTCATTGGTCATGTGACACCAGTGTGTTTATACTGAAAATCAGCCAGTTCAATCACCAACTAAGCAATCAGTGCGACTATTATTTTTATTTGTACTATTTTCTGATTTTTCCCACAAAAACAACTAGACATTTAATCAGTTTTTTTACAGATTTAAAGGAGCTGAGTAGTGCTTGTGACTGAAGCTGCTGCCATTTCTGTTTCTTCAGTAAATTTTCGTTCTCTTCTTCTTGTCATCAACAGAAGCTGAATAAACTGATTCTGCTCTGGATTTTTATTTGCTGCTGTGACTGGATGTTTGATAGCACAGTGCACTTGTGTTAAATTTGATGTCTTTCCACGCAATTTTTTTTTTTGTCATCCATTCATTTGAGAGTTTTCAGAAGTGAAATCAAATTTTAGAGACTTGAACTCAACTGTGCAATTCTTTAAGATGATTAACTTTATGAGAGCTTTAGGGAAAAATATTGACTATGTCAGCTGCTCTTAAACTTTTTGTGTGCACTGACTTTAATCCCCCTTTTTTTCTGTGGCATTTAAATCTTGTCATTTATTCTACGGTGTTGAGATCTTTTCATAGTGTGGTTTCTGCTGCCGTTGGTGTTGACAAAAACTTCAGAAGGATTGATAGAAAACTCCACCAGTACAGAAGAAACATGAACATTTTCAGTAAGCTGTGTTTTGTCACCTGAGCCTTTAGCAAATCTCTCAGTATAGTTTGCATCTTTGCAGACTCTTAGACCCCTACCTGCAAGTTTATGTTTATCTTTTCAAGGTTTGCTTCACAATGTACATCATGTATAAATATTTGAGAACTGTATATACATGCATATTTCTGAATGTGTACCAGAGACAGTGAATATTTGTTTTGTGTAATCCATGTGCATCACTGAGCACTGCAGAGAGATGCAAACTGTAATTCAAAGCTGGGATGGGTGAAAGGGAGCCCCTTCCTTGTGGTGAGATAGCATCAGTGTTTACATGCACAAATAGCAGAAAGCCTCTGCAATTGCAAAACTTCTCCCAACATTATTCTGAGGTTAACTGGACCTTTTGACAAAAAGTAAACTGTTTATCTAGCAAGCCTTTGCTCAGATGCAAATTTGAAAACTTTAGCACAGATTACAGTATAAAGTACATTTTTTTGTAAGTTGTTTAAAAATTTTAAAGTCAGAATTTTATCATTTCACTTCTTTGCCTTTGTGACAGTAGAGTTTGGGTCTGACAAAATCTTCCTAAGTCAGTGATGTCCAATCCTGGTCCTGGAGAGCAACTATCCTGCATGTTTTAGCCTGTTAATCACTCAGTATTTCCACTTGTTTGTGAATGTGTTCAAGCAGAAGGGAAAATACACTTTCTTTGGCCACACCTCTTTCTGTGTGTGTTTGGGGTGCAGCAGTTAAGCTCCTCACCCCATCAGTTTACAGCCACCTGATTAGCTGATTTGTTGCCTTTTAGTTATGTTAATGCCACTTAATTACAGCATTGGTGGGAACTCGAGACTTTCACATACACGCTGACACACAAGCTGGAGCAGCTGTCCCTGGACATTGCATTGACTTTGTTTCGATGTGGATGACCTTACTGTAACCCACACTAACCTTAGTTCACACCTTGTGCCTAAACTAAGTTAATTTGTCATGTTTTGAAAATAGTCTGAGGGACACGTCCATCACACATTTAATGTGAAATGCTCCTGATGTCCTCCACATCACTGCAGCTGAGTTCTGCTCCACGCCACTTTTGGTTTTGCGAAGCTCACTTCATTTCTGAAAGCTCCCGTCTATGCGGGACATGGCCAGCTTGAATAGTGGTTTATAAATGGCCAGAGGCAGTTTTAGGACAGACTGGTCTTTGCGGCCATTTCACAGAACTGTTTTATGAAAGTGCCACCGTCCTCCTAACATACAGCCACACACAAGCCCTTTTTCACAAATCAGTCTTATCAGAATAAAAAAAGATGTCCTTGTTGAGCCACCACTTTTCCCTATTGTTTATTCTGAGAGTCCTAACAGAGGTTAATTGGTACTGCATCAGGGTGTCCTTACATAACAAACCAACATCACTGAATTGGTGGAGGGACAACAGCACCATTAGTTAAAGCTGTGTGCTGCAGACACTGTCTCCTGTTCACACGTACACACCAATTTGGCTTGGTTAGAGCAGTTTGGGGGATGCGCTTTCTCCAGCCTCCCCAATTCCTTTTGTCCAAAACACTTTCAAGCCAGGCCTGATGCCTTCTTTCTGTCTGTGTGTGATTTAATATTAGGACCGAGGCAATATAAGGGTTAAAGTCACAGAGCCAAAAGTGTTGATACTTGTAGGTGTAATGTAGTAATGACAGACATCTGTGACCAGCTGGCCACAAAATTTAAAATTAGTGATGTTTGATTTACATTTTATTCTTCATGCTCCATGTAAATGTCACAGTTATACTCCACGCCTCATGCAATTCCACATTGTCAGCTGAATTTGTGTAAGCTTACATCATCACAGTACATGGTTGACTTGATTTGTGATTTGTGAATGGCTAGAGGGAGTTTAGAGAGGGACCATCTATGTGGTTGTTTTATTGATTTTGTATGTATGTGAAAGGCCTACTGGCTCAGAGCCATATCAAAAGAGAACCAATTTAACCAAATATTGAATTTGTACATTAGTACAAAACACTAAAGCATGATGAGAGTGTAAAAATGTAACCCAAGAATTCATTTTCTGTACATGTATCTCTCATTTTCTCTAATTTGCATCTTTTAGTTCATACTGTAAAATGTACTCAGCAGATATCATTGTTTTTTGCCTTTCAGCAGCATGGCGTCAGTAAGTCCTGGGATCTCAGAGATGTAACTCAGTGTGTAAGTGTATTGGTGTGTGGATTTGTATGTGTGTGTATGTTGTGTTTGTTTAGTTTGCAGTCTCCTTGGGACAGCTATGACTTGTCTCTTCCCAACTCTGAATGAGAGTGCAGCTTTGCCACAGCCAGGCCAAGTCTTTCATTGGTTCAGGGGATGTCTTTATATCTGTGTGTGGCACTTTTGCTTGTGTGTTTCTTGAGTCACATGCTAAACCCCAAACATC
Organism: Kryptolebias brasiliensis; assembly: GCA_028566095.1. Taxonomy (NCBI): domain Eukaryota; kingdom Metazoa; phylum Chordata; class Actinopteri; order Cyprinodontiformes; family Rivulidae; genus Kryptolebias; species Kryptolebias brasiliensis. Next base: position 9,482,079 of record JAOXNZ010000166.1, read on the forward strand.
AGGTCAGGTATTCCAGACAATTAAAAGCCAGTAGAGGTCTGGATGCCTTTCTCCTACCAGCATTTGGACATTAAACTAAACGCCTGCAATATATTAGTTATGAAGTCAGCAGATCTGAGGAGGACCACACAGGAGAAGTACACACTTCAGCACCCATTTTAGCTCTGTAACTTGTTCACTGTGTAAGCTGATGAGTTGTGTTTAGCTGAATGCCAAGCTGAGTGAAATAGGAGATCCTTATTTCCAACTGTTTTACATCAAGTAATGAGTCAACAAATTACAACAGTCAACAATTCTTGCATGACTTGTTTGCTAAGAGTTACTGTGAGTAAAACATGGAGATACAGTTTTTTTTTATTTTGTTTACTGTAAATGCTTCTTACAATGCAGATATTGTACAAAACATGATTTTTTTATTCTTACAACTTTGGAAGGACTGAACATTAGGAGAAGCAGCGCATGTGTGGAAGTGGGGGTGATAAGAAAAGACTGTGATCCCTATTAAAACTGCACACACACCCACACCCCTCAAGGTCATTGGAATGCAGTTTTAAACTGATGATGAACGTGTGTTATGTTCTTGAAAGTTTACAAACTGTTCTTGATAAATTAGTGTCAAATACTGTTATTATATCAAAGCCCCTGGTATTAGATTTTGTATTTTTTTTGTTTCACTGAAGTTTGATTCACATGTCAAGTCATTCCCTCACTGCACATCAACATCACAACAAAAAAGAAATCCTTGTGATGCTTTTGTTGCTTTCATTTGCTTCTATTAACCAAGTACACAGAGAAAACATAACTCTGTAACTGAGTGGCCATACATAGAAGCAATGGGTAGATGACAAAGCCTTTAAATCTTTGTGAAGACAATTTTAATAAAGATTTAAACTTGTTCATGTTGATTGTTTTGCAAACTAGACATACTTAAAGTTTGAATTTTCAACAGTTTAGTTGAGTAGATTATGTGTACAGTGACCATGTATTATTATATTAGTGCTTGTTGAGCAGTACATTGTGATTTGAGACAGGATACTGTAAGATGTTGTGCTTTTTTCTAGCTATAAGAAATTATTCATGATGATAACAGTTACTGAGGAGAAACAAAATGTGTTGTACATGATGCTGCAGAAGTTCAACACAATTTGCATGACCATACATTTATCTTTTAGTTACTGCTTTTCTAGTGTCTTCCACTTAGAGGTTGACCTCAGCCGTGAATCATCATGTTACTCCTGTGATTCTACAACAGCATATGTGTCTTCCCCCCAGTCTGGCTTGTACTCACCTGCACAAGAAAAGCCTCTTTAAAAATAAAAAAAGAAGCATTTGACAAATTCTTGTCAAACGCTTTCTCTTGATTAATCCTGTCTGTTCGCTTTTCTATCTGTGTTGCCTGTGTCATATATCGTGTTGTTTCCTCTTTGTGAGAGCCTCTCAGAGGTGTGGTCACTGTGTTCATCTGGTGGCCTCCAGATTTCGTCTTCTGGAGGGGACTGAGCTGCGGTTTCTCCCACACACCGAATACAAACACTCAGCCACACATAAACACACAAATGCACGCTCATGTAGTGTTTTTTTTTCTGCCTTTCAGCCACACACATGCATTGGGTTTCCACCTCTCCACACACACTCGTCACCTCCATCCACCGGAGCCCTTCTCTCTCTCTCTCTTCAGTCTCTTTTTCCTCACAAGTTTTCCTTCACCGCTTTATCCTCCCTCACTTCCAGCTGTGTTATGCAGCTAAGAAATATACTGTAAGTAGGAGCAGGCAGGCTATAAATATGCCTGCCCACCCAAGACTGTTAGGATTATTATTTTTCTTATAGTCGCTGTGGTCTTTCTATAAACTGAAGAGATTATTATCTGGTTTTTGTTCTCCAGTACGGGTTCCCATTTCAGAGGTTAGCTGCAAATCTTTAGTCAATTTCTTCACAAGAAATATTACTTTTGACAATGATAGGGAGATTATTGACTGTAAAATAAAATAAAATAAAAGTGATAGCCTCAAGCAGTGATGAGTTAGAACGACAGGAGTATTAAAGAGAGGGAAAATGGCAGCAGATTTTTCAGGAGCCATGGGGAAGTTTAAAAGGATAGTTGGATTTACGATGACAAACTTTCTTTGTTGATTTTTTTTTTTTTTCTTGAAAGTGGGGGTTGGGTTCTGGCTTGTTTATAGATGAAACTGTTCTGTGTGCTGCCTCGGCCCACAGCTGGGATCCAGCTGCGTGAATCAACCTTTCCTCATCTGCTTTATCCATCCATCCAGCCATCTTTCTCTCCCTCCTCTTCCTCTCACTACTTCCTCGTCTCTTCTGTAAAAAAATATGTATTCAAAATATGTACACAATTCAAAGGAATACGTGTGGTTGGGACTTTACCTATTTGACAAAAGAACACAGAGAAGTTACATAAAAGTAATAATAGAAGAAGAATGGAAAACACTAGACTAGGTTTAAACTGTTAGACAGAGAAAAGAGAAAGGTGTACATGTTTGAATGTGTGTAGGAGGGGCGCGATGGAGGTAATGAGAGAGGAGGGAGGAGAGGGAAACCACCGGTATGTGGAGGATGGTGGGTGGGCGGCCTAGAAAGACGACAGAGGGGGCATAAAAGTTGGATTATGAAAAAGCGAAGGAACACTGAGTTATGGTGGGGACTGAGGATGAAGGAAACACACTCACGTGTCTGCAGCAGCACATCTGTCATCCTGATAAAGAGAGACGTCTTGACTGCCTTTGAGAAGGTGGAGCTACTCAGAGGCTGGCTGCACGAATCAGTGCTTGTAGAGGCCAATGAAAACGAAGAGAAGTGAACTGCTCCTAATCCTAAAACAAATACAATCAACTCACTGACTCATCAGACCAAGAGTGATGAAACTGTAATTACCTCAGGAGCAAGGGTCTTGGATTGTACTTTTGCACCAAAATAATGTTCTTACTGGTGTGTTGGGAAGTATTTTGCCATATTTAGGCTCCGCAAACTTCACAGTTATGCTGCATTCTGTGCATGAACTTCACTACTAAAATTATTTCTTATACCAATGAAAAAAAACTTACATTCAGTTCTTCTGCTTGATTTTCTGTCCTTCTTTGTGTGTTTTCTACCGTTCTGTGTCATGTTGAGGTGCTTTCGCTGAAGCCCTCCAGTGCCTCGATGTCTGTCATCAGTCACTCTGACTGTGTAGCAACAAGGGATCAACGTTTCAGTCTGCTATTTCTACAAAGTGAGCGTCTAAGCAGTCAGACAGCTTTCTCTGCCCAGAGTTTACAGTGCAGGGGTACATAATGTGTGAATCAGTGGAGTTGAAACTTAGGTTATGGTGTTGACAAGTGGCCATTTTGTGGAGGATTTTGAGGATTTAATGTACATTTTATGTCATTGCACAACTGTAGTTTTCGGTTTTCAAAAACAGAAAACATAGAACGTTTAAGCTCCTGCGACTTATAGTAAGATGAAACTCATATATCAAGTGAAACACTGTGGTAAAGGCATGTTTTCTGTACCATTTGCTTTTCAGTTAGTTGAAATAAAACTACCAAGCTGATTTTAATAAAAATAAAACTTGGGGGAGATGGGAGATATGACCACAATAAGAACCAGTGAAATGTTTATGCTAATTGGAACCACTTTCTTCAGGTTTTATTCTTGCAGATAAAGAACAATGCACTCTGCAAGAATGTGATTTTCTGCATCTGGAAAATTACAGACAATATGTGTTGGGCACTTAATTTTTCTATTAGTAGTTACTTTTTAAATACAAAATGTACATTTAAAGAATAAAGCATGTTTCTTTAGTAAATGTAACTACCAAACATTTATACGATACAAGCTGGTCCGTTATTTGATCAGAGCACTTTTTACAACATTGCTCACTTTTTTTTAGAGAAACAGATCGACAGCAGAGTTTGAAGCAGCAAATCTCACAGTAAATGTTCTAAAAGAGTTGCTAATATTTTTATAGATTGCCTCACCTAATGTACCAATGATACAACATGTGTAAAAGGCCAAAGGTATCAAAACAGTAGTGAAATTGTTTTTTCTTGTAAAGGTTTTTAAGATTTTGTGGCAAATGATCATAAGTAAATATTCTAAAAATTGATGTCAGTAAAATTCTAGTTTAATATTTAACATTATTTAACATCTTTAATGCCTATAATTAGACATTAATACATTTTTAGGGCTCAGTTTATAAAAACAATTTTTGTTTTAGACTTTAATAATGCATAATTGTATGACTGAAAATGTTGCACTTACTTTTCTTACTGAGTTATCAAAAAAGTCTTGTGTTATTTAATGACAATTTAAGTGGTACATCATAAAAACTGCAATCATATCAGATGTTTACTTTGGAAATAAGGCAGATCAGTTTCCTATGACAACTTTTTTCATATCACCATCCCAGCCCTAAAAGTTTATAAAGAAAAAACATAATTTTCGTCAAGTTCTGGTTGTTTTCTCTTCACTTTGAAACATTTTTAAGGTTCACTTCTTTATTTATAAAGAAAATACATAATTTGTCAAGTTCTGGTTGTTTTCTCATCACATTTTTAAGGTTCACTTCTGAAAAAAAAAACTGTCTCAGACTTAATAATCATTAAAACTATTTAAATCAAATTCAGCATAACTGTTCTAAAGTAGATTTGACATTAATCTTCTCTGCAGCAAGTAAGGCTTATTGTACATTACGGTGATGTCTCCATCCCTGTGGCCTTTCGGTGGTCACACCACCACCATCACATTACAGCAGCTGTGAGGAATTCACAAAGCCTGGCTAAAAGGGGGTAAAAACACAGGGAAAGGTTGGTGGGGGAGAAATGCCAAAAAAGGGGGACTTTGTTGGGTAGGTGTGTGTGGGGATGTGTGTGTGGGGGGGTGGGGGGTTTACAAAAACAAAGGCAGAACTTAAAAACAAAGTTTACCACCAAAGGAAAACAACTGAGCCAGAAACATTTAGTATGAGAGGAGAGAAAAGAAACACAAGTGAAGGGGAAAAAAAAGCAAAAATTAGGAAAATCTGGACTGTGATTGGCTGGAGGCACAAGCCCTGCCTTTTTTCTCCCCCTCCCACCAATCCTCCGTCTCCAGCACTAACACAACAGAATCCCCCACAAACCCAGCCACATCAGGAACGGCTGGCTACATTATAGCTGCCATTATCGTCTCTCAAGTCATAACAGCCAGAGAACACCCACCTCGACTGCTGCTCCCAGGAGGGGGAGGGGCGAAGGGTGCAGGAATGAGCAGAGAGGGAAGGAGGGAGAGGGTGGAGGCAATGGGGGAGACAGGGGACAGTTTAGAGATACAGAGCAATGGAAAAGGCGGAATGAGAGGAGTGAAACAGAGGGTGGAGGAGAAAGAAGCAAATGCTTTGAAACGGGTGTTTACACTTCATCTAACAAGCTCCAGAGATAAGGGTTGGGTTTTTATTTTAGCTGGTTGGTGTGTCTAAATGCTGGCCAGGTAATGGATTATTGCAAAAACACACACAAGCACCAGCATTTGCAACTGCGATCAGAGAAGAAATTGGGTGAAGAGGAAAGAGGATGTCATTACAAGGCACTTTTTATATTAGTTGTATAAGTTGGTTGTAATGGGAGGTGGGGGGGACATGTGTGAGCCCCAGTTTAGAGTTACACCCAAGAGAAGAAGAGTGTAGAAGTAGAGCGGAGTTGAGCCGGATCAGACCTTTTGTCTGACACAACCAGTGACCTGTGAAAATGTCTGTCCTCTCCGGCGACTTCCTCAGAGGGAGGAGGATCAGCACTTTATGAAAACTTCACAAGTGGCCAAACAGGGCAAGCCTAAACAATCTTTCTCTTTGTGTACCGAAAACACAAACTATCACCTGAGAGCTTAATCAACTGGGACTCCATAGGTCAGGAGTGGAAAAGTCATACAAAGTTGCACAGGTAGTTTCCTCTAACAGGTATTGTTTGGGATTTCCAAGTGATTTGTGCTTTAAGCCATTTTTAGATGTTCTAGATTGGTTTTCCTCTTATCTCCATGATAGAACTTTTTTAGTTTCTGTTGGTCAACATAAATCTGACAAAACAGCATTTCTCGTGAGGTTCCACAAGAGTTGATTCTTGGTCCTCTTCTGTAACCAGACTCTTTATTTTTAACTTTTGTGCGTAAATAACCAAGACAGATTTTTTATAGTTTAGGCTTTTTCACTATTTTGTCCAATATCTGACACTTAAATTTGATGTAACTGTAGTTTTGTTTCTTTAACAAATCACAGTATAAATATGTCTGACTCAACAGGTTGGGGTCAAAGGAAAATTGAGAGCTTGTCAGTTCAAATCCAGTTTTTCTTACCACAGGTCAAAATATCCTTGTCCAGACACTGAATCACACTCTGCTTCCAGTCTGTGAATCAATTATATGAATGATTTTCTTGTCGTTCAAAAAGTGCTTTTAGTGGTCAGTAAGACTAGGAAAGTACTTCATAAATGCAGTTTGTTCACTACTATAAGCTAATGGTACCACAAGTTAAGAGGTGTATCAGTACACAAAGATCATGGTGCATCGCAGAGTTTGCATCATTGCTCAGTAGAAAGGGACTGGTTAATTGTTCTTAGAGCAATTATTTTTTTCTTTTTGGTTGATTTAATCAAAAACTGGCTGATCAGCTGGATTGCCGATTGCTATAACAGAGCTGAAGACTAAAAGTTCACTCAAAAAAATTGAAGTCTTGATGGAAACAAATCAGTTGCCTAGACAAAAACGGGTTGAAGTTTTTTGAGCATCTGTTTTTATGTTCTTCTGTTGGCTGCTTGGTGGAGCAACTGATTAGCCTAGTTGTCCCACAGCAAGAAGGTTTGAAGCCCAGCTGAGGCTTTTCTGTGTGGAGTTTGCATGTTGCACCCTCCAAAAACATCCATTGGTTAACTGGTGATTCTGTACATTAACTTCAGGTGTTAGTGTGTGATCCTATGGATGGATGGATGTTCTTTTGTCTCACATCTAATGACCATGTTTCTTCTCTAGATTCTATAAGTTTAACCTGTTTGTGTACCATTTCATACATACTGTACAACACAGCACGTTAAGTTACTGAGTGACATGATACACTTTCTTCAGCTGACTGTAAGACAGACGCTCCCAACTGAGTACACACGGGTACAGCTGATTAAGACATCTGTCATCAGGCATAGTTTGAAACTGGAGGGTAGGGGTCATAAAATGCATATGGTTCTAAAAATTGCAGGCAGGACTTCAGAGAGTTGTTGGAGGGCACTGTACAGTTAATGACAAATACATGGAGTGAGAAAACTGAAAAGAACAAGTAAGCTGTGCAAAAAGCCTGTGTACTCAAGTAGAAAAAAATGTGATATTGCTTTTATTCATAAATGTTTTGCTTTTAACAGACCTAAAGTCAGATCTTCTGTTGTCGTTATTTTCATCTTCTTCAGAATAGTAGATCTTTGTAGTGCT
>JAOXNZ010000166.1:9554303-9565795 GCA_028566095.1 Kryptolebias brasiliensis
AAAAAAAAATCTTTAAAAACTTAGATAGAAATTCATTTTTTACTTTTCAGACTTTTCAGATTGTAATTTCTCAATCATCAAGCAAATAAAGCTTTCTCAAATCCCCAGAATAAAGTATAATTTCTGTTACACTTGTAATTTAACAAAATTACTGTAAAAATAAAAATGGCTACTACCTCACCTTGTTAAAAAGTTAGATTAGAATGACTTGATATTAACTGACTACTCGCTTGACATAATCATTATTCAAAAACAAAATTTTATGGCCTTAAACCTTGATTTCTTTTCCTGTGTTAGATATTTACTGCTGCATTATTACTAAACAAATCAATTGATTCTCATTATCTTCCCCTGGCTGGCAGCTGTCATAAGAACATCTGAATTTCAGACTGTAGGTTTTGCTCTTCGCCGGGCCATTACAAAAATTTTCTGTTGATAAGACTAAGATTTCTGTCAGAAATCTGTTAAGCAGTGAGCTCAGACTCGCTGTCAGCTGATGCTCAGAGCAGGTTTGCAGGGGATTTCTCTTGTGTCCACATTTAGATGAGATCCCATTCGCAGGGAGGCGTGTTTGCAGCGACTGTACCTCTCTTCTCTACAGCCTCGGTGCAGAGTCTGACGAAGCGAGGGATGGTGCTCCTCTCTCGTTCACAGAGCATCTCCAGACGACAGCCAAACACCTGATCTGAGGGGCGAAAACAGATGGACACAAACCCAGTGTTTTTTGTTAGCTTGGAAGAGTTTCTTTTATGATGTAAGAGCGACAAGCTGAAGTTCATCTACTGACACGTAGCGTGTTCACTCTGGGAGAAGCCCATCAGGTTTGACACAGTTCAGACGTGGAAGCTCACACTGAATGATGCAACTCATCCACTGTACTCTTTGGACTACAGGGTTACTCAAATGTGTGGCAACAGTATCCAGCTTTAATGATACAGCATATGCTTTTTAATGTAGTCATGAATACTGTAACTGTATTGAGCTTTGCAGTGTTCAATCCTGGTCCTAGAGGGCCACTACCCTGCATGTTTTAGGTGTTTCTCTGCTTTGATGCACCTGATTTGACTGACAGTGATTAAAAGGCTTATGCTAAACTTGAAGACATGCCGAAGAGCAGGGAAACATCTAAAACATGCAGGATAGTGGCCTTCCAGGGCCAGGATTGAGCACAACTGACCAGTTTAATGTATGTTATTGTTTTCTAATTTGATGTGCTTTGATAGAGATTTTCAGGTGCCTCACCGTTCATCTGCACTGCTTTAGTTTTTTTATTAAAAAGGGAAATCTTGTCCTTAATGAGAATGAAGCTGGGGCCACATCTCCAATAATCCTTTTTGCCTGCCAGCATAAGGCAAAGGTGGAGAATTATGCTTTCGTATGTGTTTGTATCCGTTACCAAAATATCTCTGAACTTGCAGAAAGTAATCGTTGGGTATATCTCTTTGACTAATTAACTTTTGGAGTCTGCCACAGTCAAATTAATTTAAGAAGCACAAAAGTGTCTACAACTCAGTCACGTTTACAGATACTGAGCTAAAAATAAATTGGGGTAGAAGCTGAAACTGATCCCCAACACATATTCTAAGTGCTAACAGTTTGCTCAAGATTGTTGTTTAAAATTTTGCCATTAACTATTTGGATTAAACTCTGTCTGCTGTTAGTAAAGTATCCCATGAACCACTAGACAAATTTTAATAAAAATTTCAGGTAATAAGCAGTGGATGTCTAAAGTTGATTAACATGGCTGCACCAGCTAACCAGCATTAGCCATCATAAAAAAGACTAAATTAGTCAGTTAAGGTCTGATGTGGCAGTTGCTGAAAGTCTTTCACAATATACTCTGAGCATGACATCTCGCAATATCACATGAGACTGCAAATAACGTTATTTTTAAGGTTTAACCAAAATGGTGACAATTCTGCTATTTCTCAACATAAGATAAACTCATATGTACATAAGTCCAAAAAATGCATCCTGGGCCATCATTGTAGTTTGAAGGTTTAAGACAATTTAGAATCAAACAAGCGCAAAAAAAACCCAAAATCAGAGCTCCTAGTTTGCAACTGTGTGTTTCCTATAAAGCTGCAGTTTACATCCAGCTTGTAACACATCTGACCTTTAATTGTGTGGATTTTAAATGTCATGACTTCATTTTAATTCTATGAAACATTTGTGGGAAATTCTGTCATTGTTTGTGTATGGGTTTTTCAACTTTAGCAATATCCGGTTTTTTACTGGGTCAGAACGTAGCAAGACCCACATGAATGAAAACCTGAAGGGTTTGATTAAAGAACTGGGAATAAAGACAGTGCTATAGTAGGAATAAAACATAAAAAACAAAAAGGCAGAGCAGTTTGAGGTGAAACTAAACTTGTCAGAATGGCAACCAAATAACACACAAAGATCTAACAGAAAAAAAGAAACAAGGGAGCTTCTGTACTAAAGAAAGATAACGAGTGACAATGAATTAAAACCAGGTGAGGAGGGAAGACTAAGTGAAATAAACCAAGCAACAGAAAAAACTGAAGAAAGGAACTATTTTACACAAGATATTTCTGATTTTGATAATAACAAGTGTGGTTTCAAACTGGTCCAAAAGCTCATACAGTTATTCAGTAAATGAAGATCTTGTGAAAAAACATTGCATCATTTTTATTCATTTAAAATATCAGTAGACAAATAAAAAATTTAAATAAAGAAATCAATTTGCAGGCTCTTTACATGGTACAAGAAACCTGAATAAACCACATCCACAAACTTGTGGATAGTTTCAGCATTTAGCCAAACTGATAGCTAAAAAAAAAACCATATTTTAGTAGCTTCAGTGCAGAATGACAAGCTTGAAATAAAAAGATGTAAGTCTTGTTGCATCAGTAGCTGTGCTGATAGCAACACTCATTTAAGTGTTTATTATTGAATTCTCTGTTCGATCATTTTATCTTTCTTTTTCAAAGCATAACTGCAGTGTAGGCAGTTCTTTCTTTGGAACAACTTCTCCTGCAGGAGTTTCCACCGTTTAATCTGAGAGGCTGTGCATGTGCATTTGTAAAAGAGTTAAAATAAGCCTTCCACCTCTGAGGAGACTTATGATTGACAAACGTCTTCCTTTATGTAGTAAACTGTCCAAAATCTGAAAACGAAGCCAAATGCAGGGTCAGAGGTTTTGTCTCCTCTGACACAATTTGTTAAAAGGTTATTAAAGAATTTTTGCCGAAGGATAAAAAACATTAGTGCCCACTCTAGCTTTAAAAATGATGAATAAATGATGCTTTATTAGTAGTGTGGGAAAAAAAAGTTACTTACTAAACAAATGAGGAGGATTGCGTCACATATTCACCAGGGAATGTCGCATCACTGCAGGATAAATGCTGACATTTCCTGCCTGCCTTCAGAACTTTAATCTATTTCACTTAAATAGCAAAATTCGTTTAAATAAATAAATAAATGGAAATCTTGTCAAAAGTTTCTGCTGTAGGAGTACTGTCTTGTAGCCATGATTCACCACCTCTACAGCTGAAGAAATGAGGAGTCTTACCTTTAATGAGGCCTTTCTCCTGCAGGGCCTGCAGAGGAGGCCTCTTCAGGATCAACTTCTTCAGCCGGGTCTTCACTCGCTTCCTTTCTGTGTTTTCCAGGTTGGACGCAGAACGAGGTACTGCAGAGGGAGGAAAAGAGTAGGCGTTGGAGAGGGGAGATAAGGAAGAGGAGGTCAGAGGAGAGGAGATGGTGGCGAGGATGAAAAGTTGCAGAGCCACGCTGTGGCGGAAGGTGAGAAAGGACCAGCGGTGGGATGATCTGTCATGGGAGCTGAGCTAAAACATAGGTGGGCTGGATGGAGGAGATGATGGAGGACAGGATAATAGACTGTAATGAAGTTATGATGACTTACGAGAATTTCTCCTCTCATCCTCGTCGCCGCTCTGGTCCAGCATCTCCACGCTGCCGGCTCTCCTCAGAGAGTACTGAAGCACATTCTCTAATGGATTTTCACGGTCCTACAAAACACGTAAAGCAGATTAGGACAATGTTCTTTTAAACTTTTAAATAAACTTTTATCTTATCTGTCTATCAGCAGTATCTTATTAATCTGTCCCTTTAGCTGAATTTACTAAACATATTCAAAGGACACACCTGAGAGGATAAAATATCGCAGTTAAACGAGTAAAAAAAGGGTATAAAGAGAAGCAAGAACAACATGTGAGACTAGAGTGCATGGAGGCACAGACCTGAGAGAACATATCTGCAAATCTATGAAGCTACTTTTGCTTGGAAAATTAGATGAACAGATTGGGTGAAAATCTGTCTGAAGCCTGAATGTTCTGGATATTAAGAGTACACAAAATAAAAGAAGCCTGAAATGAATCTTCACGATAAAATACCCATCTTATTATTAGAGAGCATTCAATGATTCAGGATTTTAAAAGTTGTTTTTTTTCCCCTCAATAATCCTGTAATACCTAACACGGAGACACAAATGACTTTTTTGTGAGTTTAAAACACAAAGTCTTTAAGCAAACTAGACAACAAAGTTGTGAACAGTCTGAATATTTCAAACTTTAGATACTGAAGGTACTACGGTTATCTACAACAGGGAACCCATTGTAACCACATATAGAGAAGTAGTGTACTGTAAGTTCATGTTTCTTTCAGTGTGTGTGCCTCACCAGCCTGTCGATGACATTCTTGATGGTGTTGTACCACTCTTTGATAAGGGATTCTGTCTCTGACTGCAGCAGGAACTCGTTGCCAGTGACTGTCCTCAGCTAACAAAAAATTACATTTTTGTCATTTTGATGCATCATATACTGACCACAAAGTGCCCCAGTACTTTATGTATGGCCAAAGTTTGCAGGAATAAAGTTTTTAGGACACGTAGTGTTTAGATGTTTAAATTCACACCAGATTCTGACAGATTACTCTGAAAAACAGCATTTTAAAAATTACTTCCTTATCCAAAATATGAGTCACCGAGGAGAGATTCAGAGACTCTTACTTCCCTCACTGATAAGAACCATTTTCTTGTAGAAATTACATTTTTATTTTCTAAGCGTTTTCATTTCTAAACACACCAAACAAACTAACAATTAAACCTTAAAACAAATAAAATGGACATTGTGTTTAGTTGTTTGTTCCATAAGCAAAATATCTCATAAACTACTGAACAGATTTAAATGAAACTCTCAGAAACTAATCATTGGGTGTATGTCTACAATTGATTAAGTTTTGGACTCAACCAAATTCAAGATGGCCACGAAATCTACTCAACCTTAGCCTGCAAAAACATGACGATATACCTCAGTGAATTTTACAAACACTGAGCTAAAAATTTGGTGTGGCAGTAGCAGACAGTCAATCACAACACATACTCCAAGCGCGAACAAATCATGCAAGATATTGCAATATCATATTAGATTGAGCTTAATTTTATTTTCAGGTTATGGCCAAAACAACTACCTGTGCCATTTGTCAACCTAAGATCATCTTAGTCTAAAACTCTAGCATGAAAGGCAGTGGGCAATATGCATTCCTTCAAGTAAAGCCAGGTCCTTATTGATTTTATGCTTTTGTTTCGTACCTTGAAGACATTTTTCTTGCTGGACATGTCATTGGCCCAGTTCAGGTGCGCTCCTCTTAAGTCCACGCTGCTCTCCGGACGACTGTTTCCTGGTTTCTGTGTTTGATCAACATCCACACAAAACACAATATGTTATTTTCTCCCCGCTTCACTGACATGCTCGGCCCACATATGTGCCTAAAAGTAGATGTATTAAATAAAAACACATGTATTTGGAGCAACATTTTTGCCCCATTTAATCTATGACTACACAGATCAGTATATATTTAACACAACACCTACAATAGACAGGTGTCACCAGAGATGATGGGTGTCATTTATCTGAAAGACCAGTGATAAAAACGTGATGGGCAAGAATTGCGAAGATTTGTGGGTTTTGTTTTTCTTTAAATTAATTTATTAACAGCTACGGATCCTTGTGAAATAAAAACAAAATAAGTTTAGGGTATGTTTAAAAAATTCTTAGTTCAACCTGCAAATAACTTACTTTTTCAAATCAAAGCATAACCCAAACAGTTGGACCCAAGACATTTGCTTTTGTATATTAGTTACGCATTTATTCTCTTATAATGACTAAAAATAACAGAAATTGTTTTGTTGTGCAACTCCCGGAGTAAAATCACTGAGCACAGAGTTTGTCTGAGCTCTTACCCAGCTGGAAGGTGTTTGTGATTTTGGATCTTTAAAAAAAACCAGACTGTTCCCGACTAACACCACCCAGGATGGACTCCAGTTCTTCCTGCAACACCACAGAAACACATGTTCTGGTTAGTATTCAGCCCAGAGAGTGATAATTGTCTTATCTTATTTACAAAAGTAAAATTCTTTGTAGGTCACAAATGCAGCTTCACCTCAGTTTTCTGCCTCCTTCTGCAATCTTTGTCTTGTTCAAGAGGCCTGCTTTTTCCAGCTCCTGGAACGACAAAAAGCAAATGCTCAAAAACCTTCAGTACTGACCAATATTTATATTATCACATGAATGCAATGACTTAAAACATGTGAAGCTGTAAGGATATGTTTAAATATTATCAGTTATCAGACAATTTTCCTCAGAGAAAAATACAGCATCCTGAGTAAAGCCATTTAACTTGACTGTTGCATCATTCAAAAAAAAAAATAAAAAAATACTAGCAGGAGGGGAACGGCTCTGAAATCTCCCACTGCGGTATGGCCCCATTTAAGGTGCGAGACATTTATTACTTACTTTGAAGCTATACTGTAAATGTTAGTTATAGTAAATGAAAGCAAAGAAGAACATATTGCAGGTAAAAATGTGAAATATCTAACTACAGTTCAAAGATACGTGTCTTTGTTTAGAAAGTCTGGCACATCTAATGGTGAATGCTTGATTTATTTTATTTTAGGTAGTGAAAAGTATAACTCAATAACAAGTATGACAACCTAGTGGTGGATGTTTTACGACATTTTGGATACTACATGATCAACAAAACTAGCAGAAGGGATGACTGGAAAAGTGTCACATTTTCAAAGCAGCATCCTTCTCACCGGCGTACAGCCTTCACTGTCTGGAGAGCTCACAGGAGACGGAGGCTCAACGACGATGTTAGTTACACTGCGGGAGTAATCGCTGTGCTGCTGAACCAGCTGCAAAACAAAGAGAGCATCGTCTGAGTTTCAGTACCTACAGTATGTTCCAAAAACATGTTGTTTTTGTGTCATTTCCTCTTCCACATTGCACATTTAATGAGTTTGTGTACATCTTTAAGGTGTGCCCTTTGAGGGATACCTGGCCATTCTCAATCATAGACTGTGAGTGGCTGAGCTGCTGCTTGCTGTCATGCAGGGGTGAAGAGTTGTGGCTCGGGACTTCTGTATTAGTGAACGCCATCGTGCTCAGGGTGTCAGAGGAGGCGGCACGATGCATGCTCTTTAAGGTTAAATAGTCAGGAAAAGGTGGAAAAGACAAGCAAAGGGAAAATGGGTGATTTTGTGTCATGAAAAGATACTACAGTGCTATCTGAGAAAACGTTTGCTTTCTTCTGAATCACTGAACACACAAAAAAAAACTGTAGAAGACACATTTTATCAACATGAAGGAGATTAACATTTTAATACTAAACAGAAGAAAGGAGAAAAATAAATCTTTGGCTCTTCTCAAAATTTAGCATGCTGTTAGCACGCTAAAAGCTCAATATGGAGATCTGCTCCGCAGCGTCTGTCTGATAGAAACCAACAAACAGCCAAAGCTTATAAGATCAGTTTACTAATTCTAATTGCATTATGCCATAAAACTTCATCTTTCATAGTAAATACTGTATGAGTTATAACACCACTATCACTTGAAGTTAATGTAATAATTGACACCACCAGCAGGACAAATAACACAGAAACAGCTCTAATTAAACGTTTTAACAATCTCCTTACAGCCTTACACAAATAACTTGTATGTGTCCTTTTGGATAACAGTGTTGCATTTTATATGATAAACCATCTGACTATGACAAAGGGATTAACAAAACCACACAAGTCTTGTTTAAGTTATATTTATCTAATAGACTTCAGTTTGTTTATGTAAACAACTGGCCGGATATAGTTATGGAGTTCTGCAAGGTTCTGTGCTTAAACCAACACTTTCTTATTTTACATATGCATCTATTAGGTTACATTATAGACAGCAGGGCATACATTTTTATTGCCATGCAGATAACATTCACCTTTTCTTATCCATGAAGTCTGATAAAACCAATCAACAAGTTAGACCACAACTATCGGTCAAAAAGAAAGAGCTAAACTGAAATTCTGATAAATTGTTTTTTTTTTTTTACTTGTAACACAAGCACCACCAGATCACGCATAGTTTTCATCAATGTCCTCAAACTTCCACATGAAGTAAGTTTCAAGGACATCCTGTCCCAAAGTGATGCACAAAAACCACTTTGTACCTTTATTTCTAGGTTAGACAGTAGTGAATCTCTGAAAACCCTCCAGCTGATCTAAAATGCTGCAGGGAGAGTTTTGATGGGAATTAGCAGGAGAGATTATAATTCTTCGGTTCTCACCAGTTGCTACCTGCAAAATCTAGAACGTAATTCCAAATTTTTCATCATACATATGCAGCTATAAAGAAGAAGCTCTACTGTATATCAAAGGTTGCATAGTTTCGTCGCTTTTAGACTGCAGGTTTACTTTTGTTTTTAAAAGCGGAACAGAAGAGAAAGAGTTCAGCCTTCAACAAGTCCTTCAACAAGAGGATTCTTTTTTTTAAGGTCTTTTAAAAAAAATTAAGAGAGACATCCTCTCCAGTGTTGCTCTTCATCTCATGAATGCCTAAGATTGGGTTTTTTAATCAAACTGAAATTTAATTAAATCATTTTTTCCCCTATAGGAACACCATTTTCTTGTACTGGACTGAATCAAACTAGACTGAATTCTATTTTTTAATTGTATTTTCTTGCCCTTGTTTACTTCCTTAGTAAAATACCCTGAGATTGTTGAGAACTGTGTAATAAACTGGATTAAAACTCAATTCTGCTTTATCTCTTACAAAGCTCACTGCTGTCTATCCAACCAGTTTTATTATCCACTTCGGTTTTCTCTGCAGAGCCGCAGTCATTATGAAACCATCTGTTCAGACAGATTAGGTTTAAAAGAGGTTGAACATTTTTTAAAATTATTTGTTTTTGAGGAAGAACGACAATGCAGACATGTCTAGACTGAACCATTTGCAATGACAGATGGAGACAAGCTGGTTTACAGAGGAGGTAGTGTGAAGAGTCAGACACACACTGATGCACAGCATATCTACACTTTACATGGGGAGTTTTTTTTTGCTTCCAATTCCAGGCCTGTACATGAAATTGTGTAAGATTGCACACACATGCAGAAACTTAAACAACTTCAACTTTTTATGCATCAAAAGCCATAATTAGGCTCCCGATCCCTGTATCCTAGCTTTAACAATCAGACTAAAGAGCCTTACTAAAGCTTGCATCTATTCATGCAAGGAGGATTAGCTCTGAGAGCCAAATCTGCTGTTCTTTTGTGGGGGTGGAGTGGGGGGTGGGGGGTTCCACAAAGAGCAGGCCTTTAAAAACACTTTAAACCAAGTGTACCCACACCCCACTGTGACGCAACATGTTGCAGTAAGAACCGCTTGGGTAACAGCCTTTCTTTTTGCACCATGAGTTGCTGTTTCACCACCTCAATATGCATAAATGCTGATGGCTGAAAATCTAATGAGCATAGCTGGCATTACTTTAATGTATTCTACAGTAATACAGTGAAGATGCAGGTTTTGCAAATTTTAAATACTTGAGCCTTCTATCAAAAGCCGTTTGAGCAACAACAACTCAAATTAGCTACACAGCCAGGCACGCAAACAAAAAAAACAATGCAAGGAATTGTTGGCTAAAGTTTTCTTTTTTTGTCTTTGTATAGGAGGTAGATATCATATGTGACATAAGGCAGGATTTTATCTGATGCAGTGACAAAGACAAGCTAGCAAACAAAGTCACCAAAGTTCTGTGATGTCACATTTTGTTAAGCAAATGCATTCTGCTGTGGAGGAAGAATATGTAAAACTGGAAAAGAGAGCTTTGGCATTGACTTTTTTTTTTTTAAATCAAGGTGAGAGTCGAGGTGAAATGATTAGATGCCTTCTGGTGAGAAAAGAGTGGAAAAAATGGAACGGAAAAAACGTTTTACCTGGGTCATCTGCCAGCCACTGTCAGAGTCTCTCTGGTGGCTCCTAAAGAGGAAATCAGGTGACACCTAGAGAAAAAGAGAAGACAGGAGAACAAAGACAGGAAACACAGATCAGTAGGTTCTTTATATATTTGAGTCAAAATTAGGATAAACCCCTTTCTTTTGACCTTAAAAAAGATTTTTTTTTTAAAAGTGTTGTTTTAGTTTCTTTCGCCAGATTGTGTGAAAATTGAACACTTGTTCAACAGTAAGTTGTGCTCCTCATGGCATAAATTTGGACAAATTTCTCACCCATGTTAAAAAACAAGATGTTGACACATATGCCAAATCAGATATGAGGCTTTGGGTTAAAACTCATACCAGCACTGAAACTACTTTTTTGCCCTCTTAACATCCTACCAGCTTTGACTCACAACGTCCACAGCTCAGAGTACACTCACTTCTATGTGTTCATCTCGAGGTAATGAGAGGTAGCTGCTGCTCTGTAAGAGCGAAACTTTAGTTTGACTCTAACATCCTTTTATGGTGTCTAACAGTCAGATAAAGCAAATTAGGTCCCACTCCATGAGCTCATTCAAAACTAATAACGGTAGTGAAGGAAAAGAGCGTCACAGATAAATAAATATCAAAGAAGTAAATCAAAATAAACTCACAGCGAAGGTGCTCATTATGACTGCTCACCCTGTCATAAACTTCAGGCCAACTAAAGGTTGTCTGTCGACTTTAACTCTTCTTCCTGTGGTTTTGTGTCATGATGGACGATTTAGCCTGACTGCAAAAGTGAAAAAATAATGCATCTGTCCGTCTGGTTCCAGCCCCTGTCTACTTCCCCATTCTAGAAGGAAGCTGCCTTTATCGGCCTATCCAGTCAAGTCTCATGTACAGCAGCATGTGAGGGAGGTGTGAGTTCACATGAATCATTATGTGTACTTGGTTTGCATTGCCACATCAACCACTGTCCAACTATTTGTGTTTGCTTGAACTGTGCTCACTGCTTTATAAACATCCATTATTTTCTCTGTACAGAGGAGCACATGGCTCCTTACATGTAGGGCAATATTTAAGGACGCAAGAAGTTTCACCTTTCCTACTGACCAACGGAATGTTTAAGAATGTTTTATCGCTAAAAGTTACCATCCATCCATCCATTTTCTTTACCCGCTTCTCCGGGTCGCGGGGGAGCCGGTGCCTATCTCCAGCAGTCACTGTGCGAGAGGCGGGGGACACCCTGGACAGGTCGCAAGTCCATCGC
>JAOXNZ010000166.1:9568795-9580782 GCA_028566095.1 Kryptolebias brasiliensis
GGCTGTAGGATGCAGTTTGGCTCCTCTACGCCTAAATTTTAGCTAATAAAGCTTATTTTAGTTAACTCCACCTGTCTACTGTGTGCTTTTCATTGTGTTACATCCATTTGAGCCAATGGGTCGTAACACCCTTTTTTTGAATATTGAAATAAACCTCACTAATGTTTTGAGATCACCGACACATTCAGAGCATTTCAGTGCATGTTATTAATTTAAAACTCTTCAAGAAGCCCTTAAACTAATGCTGAAATAAAAATGTACAGAGTCTCTACTGTTCAAACTCATTTGGGAGTCTGCCCTCATGAATTAGAGCTGCCTTGAGATTAGCGTGTCCCAAAATCCTTTGACTCTTAGTAAAGAGAGAAAATACCATTCAGGTGGAAAGTTCTGTGAAAATGTCCCCATTAGCGCTAATACAGGCAAACCATACGAGCATGTAAATGAGCCTTGTCTTTTATTCTGTACCCTGACCCTGCCTACCCTCTCTGAGAGAAGATGCTTTCATCCAGCTCACTTTCTGCCAACGTTCTTTAATTTTAGGGCTGTTTCAGTGGCAGGAGTGAGTGCACATGGGTTCAGGCGGAGCAGCGAATCAATACCTGCTGTGTTGAATGGTTTATCTTGCTGCTCCTTTGAACGCGAGCCCGCCGGGGGGGTTTCCATGACCTCTCTTTGGTGATGCTATTGACATAATAGCATCTACCTGTGGCCGGGTCAGAGTACTGCTCCCACAGGTCCTTGACCTGAAGAGGCTGCTGACCCGTAGCAGGGGTGGGCGGCTCCGGCTGGGACTGATGCTTCTCCAGCTCCATCTCAGTATAAATGGGGGAGTCCTGCCATGATAGCTGGGACAGATAGGCTTCTGTTGGGACCTTGTATAAAGAACCAAGAGAAAAATTAAAAAGAAGAAAGAAGTGACAAAACATAACCTTATTAAATTCATAAAGATGTTAGAGCACTGTACTTTGTAGAAAACAAAAAATAATAAATATTACATTTCTTGGGGATTATTATCTATGACTGATGACTAATGAAGTTTGAAACTTGCAAAGTAACCTAATTTCATTGTCTTATTCTCAGCGTTCAAAACTTTGTCGCAAACGGTGCGTGAACAAGAATAACTGAGCAGATCAGAAACAACAAAATGCAAATAACTTGAACAAAGGAAGCTGTCACTGTATGTAAAGCAGAGACACACAACCATCAGGGACCATGATGTGTCATGAACAAGCCCCACTGTCTCCTGTTATATAATAACCCAGCAGAATTTGGATTAAGACACAGTTTACAAAAACAAACACTCATCCTGATAGAGAGCACTAAACCTCACACAACTACAAGAGAAGAAGATCTATAAATCCATAAGTCTTTAAGATATTAATGTTCTATGGAGCCTTTTTTACCAAATGTAGGTTTAACAAAATTCACACACAGACACTCACACAGTGCTCCTTTTTTATATTTGTACTCTATAATCATATTAAGAGGGGTTTTTTTTCTCTCCAGTCAAACATAGATTAGCCTGTCAGGGGCAATGCTGGAGTGTTGCCTAAAGACACATCAACATGTGACGGGGCTGGGGGATTGAACCATCGGTCCTCAAATTGGTAGGTGATCCACTGATTAACAGTAAAGTTGCTCATATAAAAGAATGAAAGTGACAGATCTTCACTCCAGGTGGCAGTGCTGCATTTTTGAGTCGTCTGATGTTTCTTGTTTTCTTCAGCAGTTACATCAAAACCTTGGTCTTTACCAACAGGTTCAAAGAGGACTGAATAAATAATGAAGCACTGAAATGTGTTTTTGTGCCATTTTAAAACTTAATTTGAGATTATACCTAACAAATCAGATATGCAGCATTCCGTATTTTGAAACACTAAATAAATGGTGCTTAAGCATTGTATGTTTTGATCAGGATTGAGGATTTACAGCATTTTTCTCACCATGCCAGACTGTATTTTCTTACCTGGTCCTCAGGTTTCATATTATCCATTTTAACTAAGCTATGAGTGAGCATCTAATAATTCAAAAATCTAGAGAAAATTCATCAGAGAAAAGTCAAATTATTGAAGTCTGACATGAGATGAGCAACACATACTCATCATGTTGAGGTGCTTATATATATATATACATAGAGAGAGAGAGAGATAGAGATAGTGAGAGAGAGAGCGAGAGAGTGAGACAGAGAGAGAGAGAGAGAGAGAGACATAGGACTAGTGAGCATCAGAGCCACTATAAAGGATGAAACAACCAAGATCCTGTAGAACAGCAGGAAAAAAGCCCCCAGTGATGATCTGCTAAGTGAATGTCTCAGGCAGCAGAAAAGAATCACGGAATGAGAAAGATAAGCCCTACATGTACCACCGGCAAATTGAAGAAGTGGCTGATATCAACAAATCCTACCAGTGGCTAAAAAGTGTTTTCTGTTTGAAAAACAGGGCGTTATTAATGTGGTTTCACTAGCGCTGCTTCCTGATTTAAAAAAATGAAGACAGTTCTCTGAATCAAGACACACAGACAAGCAGAAACAAACAACAAAATAGAAGAAGGGAAGTGAATTATAAAAATAGAGGACTGTCATTTCCACTGAAATCACATAGAAATGATCTGCGCACACAGTTCAGTGGAAACAAGACTCTATTTAGAGAGACAGTTTGGATACTCAGTGGTAGGAGTTCCCCTTAGTTGACAGAAGGATAACCTTCAGTCTTTCTCCCAGTAAGGCCTTTTGTAATCCCCTCTGATGTAATGTAAGGAAGCTCTGGCGTCACGACAACGCTAACTTGATTGCTGCTGTAGGAGGATTATTAAGGACAACTGCAAGTGTAAATCAAATTTTGCTTCCTTCGCCAGCTCTGAGCTCAGTCATTGTGCAGAATTAAATCCAAACACACCACATTTTTTTTCTATTTCTATTTATAGCAATATATCACTGGTATTCTATGTTTTTATAAAAATAATCATGTCTACTTAAGATTTCACTAAAATTTAAAGTTCCAAACAGCAGCAAACCTCTAAAGATCACTTCAGTATTAGCAGTAATCATGACCACACAATGTTTTTTATCTGGTTTTCTAAGATTACTAGTACATGTAGAGTTTGTAAAAACACACACACTGGGTTATTATAGTTTTGGAGTTATGACGTGTTAATCCCGGACATTAGAGATTGTCAGTGACAGGAAGTCAAAATTAATCTAATCCCACACTTCCTTCAGCGTCAAACTGTATGTGATGGATTTGTTTGACCCATTTTCCGCAGTCTAACGTCACTGTTCGCAATGTCAACTATGAAGTAAAGGATTAGGATTCATCCATCCATTTTCTTTACCCGCTTCTCCACTCCGTTGCGTGGGGAGCCGGTGCCTATCTCCAGCAGTCACTGTGCGAGAGGCGGGGGACACCCTGGACAGGTCGCAAGTCCATCACAGGGACATACAGAGACAAACAACCATTCACACTTTCACCTAAGGACAATTTAGAGTTACCAATTAACCTAACATGCACGTTTTTGGTCTGTGGGAGGAAAATGGAGTACCTGGAGTAAACCTACACATGCAAGGGGAGAACATCCAAACTCCACCCAGAAAGGCCCCAGGCCGGGAGGAGATCCTGCAATCTTCTCTCTGGGAGGCAGCAGCTCTAACCACTGCCCCGCCGTGCCACCCAGATTAGGGTTAGGATTCATTTAACCATAAATTAAAACTTCTTTTGAACCTAACCATCAAGGAAAAGCTTGTTAGATAGTGCCAAAACTACTGTTTTTGTAACACATTTAAATGTTGTTTTTTTTTTCATTTAGACTGGATTCTTGATGAATACCTATACCTGCTTACAACGAATTTTCAGAAGTTATAAAAGTATAGTTTTTTTTTTTTAAAAGGGAAAATGTTACTTCAGATAACTATTAATTTAATTCACTAACTGAAGTTAAATGGTCCTTCGAATGAGTTACATACACTTATTGTTTGTTTGGGGCAGAAATACTTAACTCTTCTTTTGATAATTTTTTTTTGTAATCTCAGTATCAGTGATTTTTCTTTTTTGAAACCTCTGCAGTTTAAACTTACCAATAAACTAATATATGCTGCAATTATTGATACCCTACACTGTGTTCCTTTCTCACGTGAATGTGCTTTTACCTTTTTAAAACATGCCTGTCCTAGATCTAACCAAAACCAAAAGATTTAGGGCTACTGTATGAAAGGAAGGCCTGAATGTTTCATTTGAGAAAAGAACTGACAGTTCAAAAGGCCAAAAAGCCACCGAGATAATAAACTGAATGATGACCTTTGACAAAAATGAATGCATGTTTCCAGACTGACAAAAATGAGCATTTTTAATCCTAAGACCCCCTCTTCAGACTTCTTTTAAGGCTCCAATATAATCTGATATTTTGGTATTATTTATGTGATTTTCTTGTTAGAACTTTTCTTTCCTTACCTGTAGGTGGTTGTTCTTGCCTGAAGCCCCCACCATGTCCCATTGGCTACAGGACTTCTTAGGAATCTTGTGGTTGATGTGGCTGCCAAGGCCTCCCCCCACCTCATCATAAGGGTTCTCTGTAAGGTTTTCAGGCAGGTTGCTGGAGCTCTGGCTCCGGGTGATGGTTGGGACTACTCTGGGATTTGATGATTCTGTTTGGGCCATGGAGGCTGCGGGGGACCCAGGGACCGTGAGGTGGCTTGACTGGGAGGTGGAAGAATTTGGAGTAAAAGTGAATCCGGAGAGGGGGAGGGTGGGGAAATAGTTTACACCCATGCTGGTTCTCTTGTCAGACCTCTGGAAGGCACTGCCGGAGTTGAGGTTTTCCATAGAGTGATAAATGGGTTTGTTCACTGTGGGAGGAAAAAAAAAAAATCAGTTCTGAACTTGTTCAGAAGCTGTTTCTCTGATTCTAAAAAAAACATCCCACTTTGAGTTTATTACATTACCTTGGTGGTGTTCAATAGCAGTTCCTGTGAAGCTGGGAGAGAGAGAAACCCGGGGTAGTATCCTGATGTTGGAGGTCAGTGAGACCGACGTGACCAGGCGCTGGGGCGAGGGCATCGGCGTGATGGGTACCTCTGTCACATATGTGGCAGGGACATACAATGGCTTTGTTTTACTGGCTGCTCCAATCCTCCGTACCTGTCAAAAAAGAGATCTCTGAGTGCTTTTGATACTTTCTTCCATATACTAGTTCTACTTGGGTAGCAGCAAACACAGCAGCAAACAGAGTCCTAAAGTTAGTGCAGAAATGCTAAATGCAACATAATCCTAAAGGTTAGTATCTCACTGGGCTGTGACTGTTAGAGATTAGTTCATGACTCAAACTTGACTCACTATAGCAAGAAAATAATTCTAAATAATTCACTAAACAGTAAGCCATATGGCAATGTTTTGAGAGGCCAATTTTTTAAAATTACAACTTATTTTTGTGAGCACACTTCCTGTGCAGATGTCAAAATACAGCTCTCGCTCTCTTGTGCTGGGTTGCAGATGCCCACGACAAAGTCAGAAGGGTCAGAGAGGTGTTTTTCGACACCCACAATGATTCTGACAATTTTGAGAGAAAATTTGTTGCACAAATTCTTTGAATGTGTTCAGAGTTCAAGCGACAAGACTGTAAGCCTCTTTGACTCAAGCAAGGATTTTGAGAACATCACAAGACATTCTCGAGACTCCCTCTTGAATGCCGTTTGCCAACTAGTCACCAACAGTCACAGCCCAGTGAGATACTACCTTAAGTGCTCGAATAAAGGCAACTGAGAAGATATTTCACTTCAGTTCTAATTATTGATTGGTTGTTTCAGGCTTATAGGCTGCACCTGGGACAAACACATAAAAAAGGATTGTTGGAGCTAATTGAGTCACCGACTCACCATTTATCCTGCAAGTCTTTTGGGTTATTTTCACTTGTGAGTTGTTCACCAACAAGGCCAACAGGTTAAGAGTTTCTGTTGCAAGTTTCAAATTGTAAATTGTTTTGAAACTGCCTGGGGAGTAAAGCCGAGGCTGTATTGCATGTGCTGGATAAGTAGAACTTTGGTCCACTGCCTCTGATTAATGTTAGCTTTTCTGATTTAACGTAAATGGTTTCCACCTCTGCTATCTGTTTGTCTTGTCTGTCCTAAATGGGCATGTTACTATTTCATAAGAGCACCTTTATCTTAGAGATGTCAGAATAAATCAGAATAAACTTTTCCCGTTTTAGGTCAAGTAGGATTTAAAAAATTGCTGAGTCTTGACCTGAGGAGGTGGCTCGTCTGTGTTGTGCCATGTGTTTGTGTAGAAAGGCTGAAATGCACTGGGATTTTGTGTTTAGGAAAATCCTCCTAAGATTCTCAGATTCCCCTGCCATGTTTGATAACAATATTTTTACTGCAATTGATTTTGATGGTATCTGCCTGTATAAAAACATGAGTAGACAGAAAAAATACAGTAAGTTTTGTGTTTGAGGTGTAAGGAAAGAAGTGTACATAGAACAGATTAATAACAGAGGACATTCCTGTTTTAATAGTATTTGCCAAATCATCCATCATGGAAGCACAATTGACAACAGTCTGGACAGAGACTGTTGGTAAATTTAACTCCATTAGGCGGTAAGATGGTTGCAGTAAAAGGACAGGCCTGATGATATTCTTTGTTTGCTGGAAAACAAATCTTATAAAATAATAAAGGTCTAAAAGAACATCTCATGAGTGTAGCCAAGACCTGATGAAGGTAACTTAAGATTCTACAGATTATAAAGCATGTTTGCATCTGAATACAAATTGTTACAGCTTTTTTTTTCTCCTAAGGGACCAATTACATTTAGTTGCTAATGTGCAGATGGACACCTGAGGGCACCACAGATCCCTGTGAAGAATCATACGTCATAGCATATCAGCACACAGAGAGAAACTATTAAACTGTGGCTATAGTGTGGAAGGAATAACACCCAAGCAGGAGCATCTCTGTGCCATACTGAATCCACAAACTATGCATAAAAGTAACTGGTAATCACTAGTTTCATTCATTAGGAGGAGGTACAGAAAACAGTTTTATTATTATAAAAATGAGTTTGTTAAACGGTCAGAAATGAGAAGTTTCTGTCAAATAAGGAAAAAAGATTTTTCACCTGCTACTTTATGTGATCCAGTTATGTTGTCATGCTTAGTCACACCTCAATGGCCTCTTATAAAATGTAAGATGAGTGACAAAAACAGCATTAAGAATCAAATTACTGATATTAGTTTTGGTCTATTATGGCATTTGCTGACATTGAGAAGATCTCACATCACACCACAAACTTTATTCTTTGGTGACAAAAATGTACAAATGTTTGCAGAGGATAAATCCATGTTTTTGTTATATTTACAGTTTCACTGACACCCGAGAAACAAAAGATAAAGTATGTTCTCACCTGCCACCAGTCTGCATTTGTCTTCTTCAGGAGAACAAATCGTTCACCCTCTCTTATGCAAACTTGCCGCCCGTCTGCTCCCCGGTAGCTGTAGTCATACTGAGCCTCAAGAACCACGGTACCGCTGGGGACCCCGCAAACTGTCACCCCACTGGGGTTCCCCACATGCACCGCAGAAGGTTGCCCCACAGACCGACGCCAAGTGCCAGACAGCATGGTCTCCAGAGTCCTGTTCAGCAGTGTTTGCTGGGCTTACCCTGGTGTTTGAAGAGGCTCAGAACAGTAGGACAGGTGAGACTGGAGCCAGGCCAGTGCCATGCTCTGGGACAAACAGAAAGGAAACATATACACAGAGAGAGACAGATCAGAACAGCTGGCAGAGACTCTACAGATCTTGTCTGAAGCTGTGCAGGTTCAAGAGAGATAAAATAAATCAACTTAATGCTAAAAAGTGAAACAG
Organism: Kryptolebias brasiliensis; assembly: GCA_028566095.1. NCBI lineage: Eukaryota > Metazoa > Chordata > Actinopteri > Cyprinodontiformes > Rivulidae > Kryptolebias > Kryptolebias brasiliensis. The sequence goes on from JAOXNZ010000166.1 coordinate 9,576,642, forward strand.
AGAAAAAAGGAAAAAACTCATTAACACATCTTTTTATCTGTTTGCATTTTTTAAGTAATAGTGCCAAGCATTTATTAGCTAATGATAACACAGATAAATATGGTAATATTTGAAGGAGTGAAGGAATTAAAATGTTTTCTTTATTTCCAGTCTTAGTACTCCTGTCAGACCCAGCCTATTATAAAACACAGCCCATCATACCCCTCCTTTCTATTGTCTTTTTATCCCTTCAGAATCAAGAGACTGTATGTGAGTGAATAACTCATGCGTTTGGTAGATGGAAAGAGCGCAGTATTCCCAAAATAGCATCTGTCTCCGTCTCTCCACCTGAGCCAGCATCCTCCAAGCTAAAACCTTTGCTTTACCCAGCCAAGACCCACTTACATAAGGAAAGAGCACATAACTTTCTGCCAGACACACAGAAATACAGCTTTACACAGTACACCCACCCACTCTTGACACACAGATTTCTGCAAAAACACACAATCCAAAAAGGGATCATCACAAGGTAGCTCACAACTGTCACAGTAACCCCATGTCAGGAGGAGCAAAATGCTGGACAAGACAAGCGGAAAAAGAGGAGATGGACTAGATGTGGAAAAAAACAGAAACACAGCAAGAAACTAAAGAAATAGCATTTTCTGAAAAAAAAAAAAAAAAAAAAAGGTTTGAATGCTGAGTGCTGAATGACTGCTGAAATTTGCTGAAGAAGCTGAAATTGAGTTTTTAAATCTAAAAGAAGCAAAATGCAAGCTGATAGGCTGGCTAAAAGTATTTAACGGCTAGATAAAAATAGCAGAAAAATAACTAATAGGAGAAGAATGGTAGCTTAAAGCTAAAGTTAACATAAGAAAACAAAAATAGAGCAAATATATTGAAGCAAATTTCAAAGAGAACAATACTTAAAAGAAATTGGGATCTCACTGTATTTCTAAGGGGGAATACTGAAGTTCCCCCTTAAATATTTGAAAAGTATAAAAGTTACAAAACCCAAAAGTCATAGCACCTATCTCCTGAATGAGATGAGGGTTTTGATACAGGATATAAATGGCCTAATAGAACAAAGCATGCATAAGTAGTAAGTTTGTGAAAAACGTGTGGGAAACATAAAAAAATAGGAAAACGATAGTGTGAATGCTGAAAAAGCATTCACAAATTGATAAAGCTGTGAGCTGATAGAAGGGAGGACAGAGATAGCTGGTTAAACTGTGATAATGTCACTGATGTTAAAGGCAAGAAATGAATCTTTAACTCCCACAGCTTTAAAGAATTACAGTAATTTTATAAATTTAATTATAATTCTCCTGGTTCCAGTCGTAACTCTTTTAAACAGCGCAGTTAAACACAGAAGGGACACGGGCAAAAGGCAGAGCTACAAGGTGAACATAAAAACAGGAAACTGCAAGCTTCAACCACAGTTTGGGTCATATCCTCCCCATCTCACTATTTGCTCTTCAAATGCATTGTCTTTGGTGGTTTATTCACAGCTTGTTAAACCTAACAGGCCATAGAACCTGTGCTGTGTGCATCAATTACTTTAAAAATATGTGAAGTTTAGTTATTGTCCTTCCATGTGACAACATTGGAGCTTTAACAGCTAAAACAGATGCAGAAAGTAGCTGTTTTTGGCCCAACAATCCTGTTGCATGGCTTCAGCAAAGCAAAGTGTACCTAGAGAAACATTTTCTGCAGAAATGCAGTGTGAATGCTGAGTGCCGAAAGACTCTGCTGCAATTTGATGATGAAGCTGAAACTGAGTTGAGAAAGGTAAAAAAGAAGAACACTAGTTAAAAGCTAAACAAAAGTGAACACAAGCTAAAGCCCAAAAGAAGCTAAATAATAGCTAGAAGCTAAAAGTAGCAAAAGGCTAACTAAAAGTAGCAGACTGGCAGCTAAAAGCTAAACATAGAATAAGAAGACAAAACTAGAGCAAGTATAATGATATAGAGGATTTCAGAGAGAACAAAGTGTGTTTGTCTCTGTGTGTTTCTGTGGGGAAATATTTGTGAAGAAAATTTGATATTTTGAATAGTATAAGTTTCAAAACCCAAAAGTCATAGCCCCCCATCTCCCGAAAGAGCTGAATATTTTGATGTATGAATGACTAAAATAGCACAAAGTATGCAGAAGTAGTTACATTGCAACAAAACGTACAGAAAAAAAAAATAGAAAACAAGAAAACAATAGTGTGTGTGATTAGGCATTCACACAATAAATTAATATTAAGATGGGCAAGTTAGAACTATGACATGCTCCTGGCTGAGGGAAAAGCAAAAATGTGCAGCAACACCTTTTTATATAGTCAGTCCACAGTGAGCTCTTCTCTGTGCACAAACAGGAAAAACTTCAGTAATGCTACTGCACACCTGTTTGCCTTTTCCTGTCTTTCTTTGCTGCTCAAATCAAAAGGCAAAAAAGAAAAAATGCAGACTTAACCAATAAACATTCCTGCTACCAGGTTGAATCTAACTTTAAGGTAGATACACTTACCAGCACAGACACAAAATCTTAACACAGAAGATCATATCATGTAAATTAAGCTGTCCAAATGGTTAAAGTCAGACTGGAGTTCTCCTGATTTTTTATATAAAGCTCTCAAAGAGCAAGACTGTTTTTGAGGACAGAGAAGATGTGTCTGGAATGAAGCGGGTCTTCGTCATTCTGTGACTCAAGAGTTTAATTATACTGGTTTTGTCTGATTCACCACAGTAATGTTAGCTGCTGTTTGACTAAATGAAATGTCAACAAAAGCTCTGATTGCAGCGATGTCATTTTAACCAGAAAATCTAAGTTCTTCAATGCATAAGATGGAAAATACACCACATGAAACACTAACTATCATAAGGAGATACAAAATGGGGAAAAAAAAGCAAGTCTGCGTTTCTATTTGTAGAACACTTAGCAGCAGAGTGGGCAGTGTCGTCACACACCCCAACACCACAGAGAGGCCATATGGTGCCGGAGCCCGACACATGCACCCTGTAATGACTGATGACAGGAGGGTAGCATATGGGAGGGAGGGCATGAAGCTTATGACGTTGTGTCAGTTGTACTAAATTAGGGTTTGAAAAAATGAAAAGCGAGAAAAACTCATAGTGAGTTCTGTATGTCTGTCTGTCTTTGCTTGACTGCTTTGAGTGTTTCCATGAACGTCAGACAGGCTTGCAATCTGTGCATGAATGACAACAGATCCTTTACTTTATGGTCCTGGAGTAAGAGAGCGTGAAGATGTTGACAAGCAAAGATCTTTCACAAAAAGTAGCATTCAGAGTATGTGTTGTGAATGACTCTCTGCTACTACCACACCAAATTTTAGTTCAGTATCTGTAAAATTGACTGAGTTATAGCCATTTTGGTGTTTTCTAAGGCCAGTTGGCTGTGGCAGCCATCTCAAATTGGGTTAGTTCCAAAAGTTAATCACTTCTAGATGTACATCTAATAATTACTTTCTGCAAGTTTCATAAAAACTTATCCAGTTGATCAAAAACACAATTGTCCACTTACACCTTTTAGCAGCACTTGATAGAAATGAGGAAAAGTTTTGCTGTTGTAAATTTAAAGAAGCAGTTTTAGAAGATGAGTCAGAAAACCACAAAGCTTGCAGTCTGTTCTGCAAAAAATAAATGTAGTCACTCTCTTCATGCATGCATGCTACAACAGATAATCCTGTGCAGACAAATTATCCTGCCTCTGCAGGGTAAACCCTTGCTGACCCTACTTTCACTCATTTAGCCAGTATTTTTCCTAAGAGATGAAAACAGAGCTGAAACCCCTCACAACTGTTCATGATTCATTCATGCAACCAAACCATGTCTATACTTCAAAAACACAGATTTAGACAGAAACAGAGCAATTAAACACTAACACATTGACCAAACAAAAGCAGTCGTCCGGCCAGCTGACTGATTGGACTATTGATTCAAATGACGATCTGAGAGTTAAACTGTGTCACTGGATATACAGGAATGAATGAATGGATCATGTATGTTAGGGATGAAGCTTTTTTTTTTTTTTTACAGATTAGCTTATTTATAATTTTATTGCCTAGATAAGTTTTATGATAATATAAAATAAACCACATCGAAAGATCATCATATTGGTGGTGCAGTACCATCAACATGTTTCAGCAAAATTAACAATC
>JAOXNZ010000166.1:9676631-9691892 GCA_028566095.1 Kryptolebias brasiliensis
TGACTGCTGGAGATAGGCACCGGCTGCCTGCGACCCGGAATGGAGAAGCGGCTAAAGAAAATGGATGGATGGATGGGCTATACACAGCACTTTCTTATATTCTCACTCATATACCTACAAGCATATTGGTGAATAGTGGGGGTACAGTGTCTTGCCTAAAGTCATATCAGCACACTGCAGGGACTGGGGATTGAACACCTAACCCTTTATTTGCAGGACCCTACCCAAAGGGCTAAGCTTAATGTGTGAGTATTGACTCAACATTCACATAATTAGAGTTTCTGAGGAAATCAACCGTCCATCCATTTCCTTTACATGCTATATCTTGTTCAGGGTCATGAGTGCCAATCTCCAGTGTCACAAATGACACAGACAATCATTCATGCTCTCATGCACACCCACTGAAAACTTAGAGTAACCAACTAATTTAACATGCATGTTTTTGGACGGTGAGAAAACCCTTGGGTGCACCGGAAGAACATGCAAACTCCTCACAGAAAGGCTCCGGCCGGGAGTCAAATCTGCGGCCTTCTTGCTGCAAGGCAGCAGTGCTAAACAGCTGTTCCACTGAGCAGCCCTGGATTTACATGGAAGGAGATATAAGAGAAACATTTTGACAAACTGTGCTGCCAGCAGCTATGGACAGATTTGTGTTAAGTAATAAAAACTAAAAATACTCTGAGAGACTATCAGAAGAGGACGTTAACAGTAACCACAGAGGGCGCTCACTTGATTCTTCTTGACAACTTGTTTATAAGAGAGCAGCAGTCACAGCTGCCACAGATGAGATGAAAGTTAATAAATTTTGATGACGTGAGTTAGCATACTTTGAAGCACATATCTTAATAATGTTATGACTTTTTACATTGCACTAAACTGCTGCAAATGTACTGTGGAGTTACATTTAAACCTTAAAGTAATTCATTCATCCAAAAACTGATGAAAGTAGCTGAGAATAACCCCCCCTCCCCCATTTCTTCTCTATCATTTTACTTAGCCCCACTTCTCATGTTTCAGTCTGTTGTGTTCGTACTTCTCACCTGACAGGATCTTTCTCAGCGGCGCCATCTGGCACTCTGACAAAATGAGAGACAAATACAAACAAGAATTCAATATAAGTCGATACAAGAAAAGTGATGGAGCAATAATCACATTACTGCAGCTTCACAGGGCTTTTCTGCAGCTTCATCCTTTATCCTTAGGACCACTTTTTCACTTTCTGCATCCCAGAGGTTGTGATTGGTGTTAAACTTTTCAAATTTTTCTATGTCTACAGTAGAAATATTGCAGCCCTGACTTAGAAAAATGGTGCATTGAAGTGCATTCATCACTGAAGTGTCTTCTCAGCTCTCTTCATTTTTATTTTCTGGAGAAACTCTGGTGTTCTTCAGCAGGAAGCCATGCCATCACTCACTGTCAGTGTCATTCATCTGCTCCTTCTAGCACCTTCTTCCATCCATCTGGCCTCTCAAACCCCCTTTCTATCATTTTGATTAACCATACTCATAATTTCAACTGTCTTTTCTGGAGAACGTCTTCATAAATCTTTCTTTATCTAAACTGAACATTTTTACTGACCTTGCATCTCCAGCCTTTTTACTTATTAATCAAGAAATTAATTTTAGCTATTGAGTTACTTCTGTTGGTTTCCAGTTGACTGGAGAACTGGTACAAACCTGAGAACAGAGCTTTAAGGTAATAGAAGAGATAAAAAAGGAAACAGATTAATTTTGAATAATGTGTAAATGATTGGTATTCAAAAACAAACAAAACAGCAAAACGGAAAATAGATTTGTGTTTTGCCTATGTTTTTTCAGACATGTTTTTTCTATTCTGCAGGAGATAGAACAGTGTAGACCCTTTGGATTGTTTAGTATCTCTCTTTATATTTGTAGCAATGTTGATAAAAGCAGTTTAACCGAGCTGCAGCTCTAATAGCTCCAGTGTGATTCATATAATTATGCATTATTTTAGATAATCCATCTTTTGTTTGGGCATCTAACTGTAACAAAAGTGTTTTTCTAAGCAGTTCCAGCTCTCAGGGCAATTAATAAATGAATATTCAATTTACATCTCAAAGTCTCAGACATATAAAATATGACATGTGTTCGCTCAAACACTTAAGCTGGATATATTTTGGTTTCTCCGTATTTTAAACAAGCAGCATCTGTTTCACAGTACCTGGGAACCTTAACTGTTTGTGCCTTGCATTTTGCAAACCTTGACAGAAGGAGAAACAGAAAGAGACCGCACTTGGCTGACAATTGTTGGCATTGTGCGGTAGCTTGGTTGTGTTGTGCATATTAAGAGGTTTTTTATGGTGAGGAGGTGCAGATGAGGCTGGAGGAAGGAGAGCGGCAGAAGAGGGGTGCTGGTTCATCCTCAAGCTCAGGGGGGTGGAAACAAAGAAATTATATATAATAAACTTGAACGGAAACAGGGAAATCTTTATTTTACAGCAAATGAATGAAAATAATCAATAAAACTCAGTAAGACATAATGCTTTTCAACAAAAATAAAGCCTTAAAAAGAATAATGTGTTTTAAGAAACACAATAAAGTGGAACAAGTTGAGCTTTTAAAGCAAAAATCATTATAAATAAAATCTATTTTAAAACACACTTCCTGTTTATTCAAATATTCAGTCAGTTTGAGCACACATAAAATTAATAAATAACGTGATTTTGTATCACTCTCATTATCTGATTGAAAATAGAGATTTTTTGTCTGCTTTTTTCAAAGCAGGACTACAGGGAGGGAAAAGAACAGTTAAAACAGAGCAAATAAAAAGTCTGAAAGACAGAAGATCAAGATATCAGACAGAGCATCAAGTTAAAGTTCGTAACAGTTCAAGGGCAACACTTGTAAAAAGTAGGTTCATCAAAAATCAAAATAAAGCTCTGAAGCAAATAAGCTCTGATTTGATGTTTTGTTTTTTCTGCTTCCAACAAAAAACAGATCTTTTAAGAAGTAAATGTGGAATCTGACTGTACTCCCCATTTTTGAGTTACTTGGGAAAAGAAAATAATGAAAAAAGGTGATTTTTTAAAATTATTATACAAAAAACAATTTCTTGGCTGGACTTGGCCCCCATTTAAAAAAAATAAATCCTAATACCACTCCTAGTTACAGATAATAAAGCAGTGCTTTAGTTTTATTGTCAACTGTCTGGTGATATTTGGTACTTTTAGTAGTTTTAAATTACATATGCTAAGTAAAGGACATGAATGCCCCCATCACTGTTGGTGCTGTCAAGTTAAAATAATGTAAACTTCTATTTCTATCAGACTCTCACAGTTTGGTCTCCTTCATTGTTTGCGTCTTCCTTCCATCTCTGCTGTGCGCCGCTCCTCTTTCTTCTCTCATTGTCTCGTTTTGTCTCCATTTCCCCTCCGACAGACTCACCTCATGGCTTTAGAAGCAGAGCTGTCTCACATCCAGGAGGTGAGCAGCCACCAAAGGAAGCGCATTGCCGAAGTTCTCAATGGGCTCATGAGGGACCTGCGAGAGTTCAGCACCATAGTTGGAAACAGAGAAATCAAGCTGGTAAGCAGAGAAAAGAGACATATTCACTTTCAGATGCTGCTGAAGATACATGAAACAAAACATAACATTTTTTATAACTACAGATGGAGAACCATTTGAATTATTTATCTTTTTTTACTTCTTTATAATGTTTTTAATGTAAAGCTGAAAAATAGCTTACAGTCATTTTCATTAGCATGTTTTATACGTATTTTAGATTGATGTTTATATTTCTATTATCTTCCACAGCCCATTGCATAACCACTGAGTCACAGCATCTGCTAAATGATGCTGCTAATCTAATACACATGTGCACAAGATGCCAGAAAGTCTTTTGGTTTCTCCCTTTTCTACTTCTTTCCTTTTCCAGCCATCTTTAAGTTGGTGCCGCTCAATCTGGATCAAGCATTGACTCTTTCAACTGTCTGTCCTCCTCTCTACCTTCTTCATGTCCAGCCTTTGGAGATCAGTGGTGCGATAGAGGAGGAGTTCACAGTGGCTCGCCTCTACATCAGCAAGATAAAGTCGGAGGTGAAGTCGATGGTGAAGCGCTGCCGCCACCTGGAGAACCTTCAAATGGAGTGCCAGCGTAAGATGGAGGAGACGAGCAGAGAGCTGTCTTCGTGTCACCTCCTTGTCGCACAGGTGAAGATCGATGTTTTGGTTGTTGTTGGTTCTGGAAAAAGGAGGCAGATATAAACAGTTGTATATGTCAATACGAAAGAATTAAAAAAAGAAAAACATCTTGGGGAGGAGAAAAAGGTTGTTGATCTGTTGAAACTCAGAGAGATACTAATGAAAATAACACATTAAATCTGAATTATCATCACACAATTATCTTTATCTTTATCAGTTTGTTTCAGAGTTACTTTGTGATTCAAATTAGTCAGATGAAATGTTTTGTGTTTGTGAAAATTTTCAGCTTCTTTTGCATAAAAAAACTTGCTCACGCTCTTCTGATTCCTAAAATATGATGTGTTTTTTTATTCTGTCTGTCTGTGAGTAAGGTTGCCTGAAGCAATCATAATGTAAATTTTACTATCTTCGGTATTTGAACTAAATTCCCTAATGACTGCAAATCATGAATATTTAATGTAAAACCATTCATTCAGCCAAGAAGAAAAGTTCCTTATCTTTGGAGAAGTGATCTCCTGGGTGGAGGCTTTTGCTCATTCGTACACTTTCTGCATCCCCGATGTTGTGGCTTTCAGCATGAGGCAAAGATCCGCTCTCTGATGGAGTACATGCACAATGTGGAGCAGAAGAAGAGACAGCTGGAGGACAGCTACGACTCTCTGACTGAGGAGCTGGCCAAACTCCGAGCTCAAGGTACAGTTAAGTAATAACTGAGGCGCAGCGGTATCTCAGTTACTGCAGTTAGTCAGTGCAACAAAAACTCAACTATTATTAATTAAAAGCTACAACCCCAATTCTGAAAAAGTTGAGACATTATGTAAAATGTAAACAAAAACAGAATGCAATGATTTTCAATTTCATAAACCCATATTTTTTTCACAATGGAACATAGTAAAAACATCAAATTTTTAAACTAAGAAAAATGTTCAATTTTCAGGAAAAAACAAGATATTTTTTGATTTTATGGCAGCAGCACAACATGTTTACCACTGTGAATCATCTCCTCTTCTTTTACCAACAATCTGAATGTTTAGGAGCTGAGGAGAACAGCTGCTGGAGTTTTTAGAGGGTAATATTGTCCTGTTCTTGTCTGCTGTGAGCTTCTAGCTGTCCTGAGTCATCTTTCCTGAATCTTTTGCTGGATGGGAGCATATATTGTTCTAAAACCTGTATTTACTTTTCTGCATTGATGGTTCTTTTACAGGTGTGTAAGCTCCCCATGCCAGAGGCACTAATGCACCCCCATACCATCAGAAAGGCAGGCTTTTGAACCGTGCACTGATAACAGGCTGGATGGTCCCTCTCCTCTTTAGTTTGTGATTTCAAAAAAGAATTTCAGATTTCTTTTTGTCTGACCTCAGAACAGTTTTCCTCTTTGCCTCAGTTAATTTTAAATGAACTTCGGTCCGGAGAAGACAGCAGCATTTCTGGATGGTGGTCATATATGGCTTCTTCTTTGCATTACAGAGCTTCATTCTGCATTTGTGGACGGCACGGTGAACTGTGTTGACAGACAATGATTTGTGGAAGTGTTCCTGGTCCCATGCAGTGATGTCCAGAACAGAGTCAGACCTGTTTTTAATGCACAGCCATGTTGACTTTCAGCCTAGTCCTTTGAGATCAGAGATTTCTACAGATTCATGAAATTTTTTGATGGTATTATAAACTGTAGATGATGGGATATTTAAAGTCTTACCAAAATATTAGAAAATACTGCAGGTTTTTACAGACTGATGAACCTCTGCCCATCTTTATTTCTGAAAGATTCAACCTCTCTAAATGCTCTTTTAATATCCAGTCCTCTTACTGACCTGTTATCTGTTAACTTAAATTAGTTAAAAAATGCTCCTCCAGCTGTTTCTTATTTGTATCACTTAATTTTACAGCTTTTTGTTGCCCATGTCCCAACTGTTTTAGGATGTGCTGCTGCCAAAAAATTAAAAACTACCATATATTTTCCAAAAAAAGATTACAGTTTCTCAGTTTCAGCATTTGATATGTTTACTATGTTCTGTTGTTAATAGAATATGGGTTTATAAAATTTGCAAATCATTGTATTCTATCTTAGATTCGATCCTAATTCATTTGGAATTGGCATTGTTGTATAAGGTACAACAAAGGAGGCAGTCTGTGAGGATGTACTGACTAACAAAGCATTGAGCAAAGTGCAGATACTGGAATGCTGAATGGTTTGGCTATTAACCTGCTTTTTTCACTACCTTAGTTCAGCATGGTACTCCTTTGTGTGTATTTGAGGTAATGAATATTTCAACAATTGTTTTTAAAGCCAGAAAATAAATTCCTGCTGGATAAAGGAGTTATTTGACCTAACGGTATCTCCAAGTAGAGCATCAGCCACCTGCAAATTAGTTATATTTATCCCAGAAAAAATAAAAATAAAAAATGGTCACTTCAACATGCCTTGTAAGAGCTTGTTTCTGTCTGGTGTAACAAACAGATAAGCCACAATCTACAAAGCTGCTAACAAGATGGAGCTGTAGAAACTCTTCAGAATGGTTGAAGAACAGCTTGTTGTTGTACAAAGTTTTGAAGAGAGCTTAGTTGTCCACCAAGCCTTTGAACAACTTTCACATTAACTCACACTATATTTTGTGTTACCTCAAAATAGTATTTGTATTTCCTCTGGCCCATGAAAAGACAATAAGCTAAGGCTGGCTGAATACAAATCAAGACAACTACATTTGACTGTAAAGAGATGGTTCATTAGCTTTCTCACTGGCTGCTGCCAGGGCAGAAAGTGGCTGTTGTTATGACTGCTGATGTAGAGTGCTGCAGCAGTTATTGTGTCTCCAGTCATGTGCATTTATTTTAATGTTTCTAACTCTTTAAACATGCTGTGCTTGAGTTTGTGTGGGGATGGTGAGGCTGATTGAACTTGTGGTACTCCTCAACTCATTTTGGATGTCCTATCTATCATACTGTAGGCCATTGATGTCCATTAGCTGTGGACAACATGCAGAAAATCAGAGATATGCTCTCTAGCCTGCATTTTTAGCACTAAATGCATTACAAAAAATGTCATATTATTTAGATTTTTCACAGTATCTGCTTGTTTCTTTTGAAAGGAAGTGTATATCTGGTCTGGATTAACAGCTGTTTATGTTGAACGTAAGGGATGTTAGGAGTGAATAAAAAAACATATTAAGAAATATTTGAAAAACCATCGTCAGAGTTTCCCAGGATTCAGTGCAGCTTCTTATGAGTCCAGTTTTGAAGTACAAAATCTACAAAATAAACAATTTTTTTAAAAGCAGCAATTTGTTCTAATGGAAACGTTTCTAAGATACTTTGACCTAAAAGGATAAAATTTGAAATAATGATTCATGATATTCCAAAGTTCTCCACTGAAGGAGAAAAGGCTCATTCATGTTGCAAGTCATGATAATTTGCAGACTTGAGTTACCAAAGTTAGGTGTCAGGTCACTATTCTGACACAATCAACAAACAAATTCATATTTTGTTAAAATAAATGATGACGACATGGCAAAATATTAAGAGCATTTCAGCGTAATCAAGGTGAAAACAGAAGAGCATGACTTTCTGATTAAAAACAATTTGTTTTCTTAATCTTAATCTGTGCCTCAGGTCTTCTTTTCCAATTGAGGACATGAAAATCAAGGCTAAATAAACATTTCACAAGACCAGCACTTAAAGATTAATGATACATTTGAAATTTGTGCAAGGTGCAGCGAACTGCAGATGCTCCCAGGGCGCTGACACAGTTCACAAATCAGGCCAGAGGCAAAGTAAGTCATTTCTCCTGTGGTTTCAAAGTGAAGTGAATCTAATAGCTGGTGGATTTAGGAGTTTTTAAATTAATTTTGGTCCTGCTCAACAAGCAAGCCAGCCGGTGCTTAAACAAGGATACAAAGTCTGTGTTGATATTATTGCCTAAAGCGCTGTGCAGAGCTTAGTGAGTTCATCATCAGACACCGGGAGCAGCAGAGTCAGTATCAGTTTGTCGTAACATGTAACTTGTAACTTGTAATTAAATATTATGTTACCCAAGGCATGGCTTGGATCAGTTTAACCTCTGTCAACATGAAGAGCTGTTACTGCTGTAATATCAGGTCAAAGTCGCCTGTCAGATCAATAATTGTTGGGCTACACACAATAACAAAACGGTCAACCTTCTCTCTTCTCTTTAAATTAGTTTCACTCTATGTAACTTTTTCTTGTCAAAATGTTTGTTTCAGAAAGCATGTCACAGATGATCAATGGGGAGAATCGCTCACCTCTGCAGAATCCCTGTGATATGAAGGTAACCATGACGACAGTAACAGCAGTTTTGTTCTATTTAGCGTACTAACTGCAGGAGTACATGCATATGCTTCTGCATCTATAGTTATTATTTCACGTGTTAGTTTCCTGCAGCAGAGTGAATCATTTTCAGAGATAGTTTGACAAAGTAGACCGATGTTGTTTGGGCTGTAAACAGTCCTCTTAAATCAAGAAGTATTTGCCATTTTCATGATCTGCTTTGCATTCATGTGAGTGTTTTTCTTTTTTGTCAGTGTTTGTGTTTCTGAGCCACGCTGTAGTTTGATTAGCTGAGTTTCAGTGGCAGTGTGTCGACACAGTTTGTTGTGTGTGTATGTGTGTGTTCAGGGCTCATGTAGCCCTTCAAGTCCACATCTGCACAATTTGTGTAATTTTTCTTTTGTTAATTAGCCATTTTGTTCTCTCTTTCCTCCCATTTCTTGTTACTCTCCTTCATCATGTTTTATTATTAACCTTTTTTGTCTTGTTTTTTTTTTTTTTCTCTTTCCTTCTTGTTGCTGAAACCACAGAGGGCTCTGGAGGAGCAGATGCAGTCACACCGTGAGGCACACAGGAAGCAGCTCGGCCGCCTTCGAGACGAGATCGGCAAGAAGCAGAGGATCATCGATGACTTAACTGAGTCAGTGCTTCATTGTGTTCTTCTATACCACATCATTGTTTCATTTTATACATTTGTAACCTGACAACACAATTAAAAGAAAAAAATAGGAGTACAGAGAAAACCATTTACTCTGAAAAACAAACAACACGAAAACTCTCAATTATTTAATTTCCAGACCAATTTGTGACACTATGCAGTTAATCACAATGTTTTTAATTGGTATGTTATGCATCAAATGTTTTTAGTGTCTGGACTGGGTGTGAAGGTAATAATTTATGTACCATCACAGATGCTGGCTTTAAAAGCACTATTCTTCTGTCACCATTTAATTTGATCTCATCAATTGTTTTAAAATCTGTTAATGCCATCAAATCCAAATGAAGCATTGCTCAACAGGTCCTTTTTAAAATGGTTACATAATTTATAAAACCTTTTGTTCCTATTTACATTTTATACCCATATGTAGTTTTCTAAACAACGCTGTAATTAATGGCATGGGAATGTTCACACTAAAGATGCATTAACTAGTCCTAGTATCTTAGTTTCAAAAAGTGTAAGCTATCGGAGGAACTTCAAGAGAGGCTGAGATGAATATATGTGGGTGGTTGACATGGTGAGGAAACTGCAGCGTGGGAGGACGTTAGAGCTAAGCTGCTGCTGAACCTCAGCATGAGGAGCCTCCGGCCTGAATTGGACTAACTGAAATCCCCTCTTCACTTTAGGTTCCTGTATGTGACGATGTAATGCATCAAACATGAGGGTCTTATAGGAGACCACTGAGTAGACTGCAGACCCCCTCAAGGGACAGAAATGTATTTCCCAGTTGGCCTGGGAGAGCCAGTTTGCGCCACAGAAACAGCTGTGAAGAATTTTTGTGTGAACACACATTTGGGGCAGCTCCGCTTATCCTGCTTGCACAGTTTGAATAGGATAAGCAGCTTGGAAATGGTTGGATGGATGTCAGTGAGGTAGAACGCATGTTAAACAGAAGCAGGGATGCCCTTCAGATCTTTCTATTAAAATAGAGCAACTTGGTTCAGATTTAATTTTTTTCTAAAATTAAAGGATATATGACACTGAATAGAACATCTCCAAACTACAGCCAAAACTCAGGGAGCTCATTGATGTGCGCAGAAGTGCCCCTTTCTGATGAATGCCTCATTGTTTTGAAAGGTATTGCACATTTGTAGCATAAAAGAACATCTCAGTGCTTTAAATGTGGCTTAGTTACACCTTCAGGCCAATCAAGTTGTCCTGTTCTCTGCCAAAATGCTTGTCTGGCTAAAAACGCTCTGATGGGAATTTATGAGGGGGAAAGAAAACTACCCTGCATCTAGAAGTAGAGCTTCTTCATCATTTTTGCTGCACACTACTGAGCTGGAGCAAGATGCCTCAGATGCAGGGCAGAACATTTCTTTTCTAATGTTTTGCCAAGATGATTGTCAGGCTAAAGTTTTTTAAAAAGCAAAAAAAAGCAATGTTTTTTAAGCAGAAGGCTTTAATAAATTTATTTCTCAACCACTATGCCAAGCAAAATATGTAAATAAAAACAACATTCAAATTACTTTATGATAGCACAATGCATTGCAATACCACAGAGAGGAACTTAGAGGTTGTTTTTAGATTCTATATCCAGGTTTAATTCTACCAAACTTATTGAGAGATAAAAAGATTTGGTTATTCACCTAAATTCCAATATTTCTGAAATACAAATGCTCCTTCCTTAGGTATCAGTCAGATCCCTTTGTTGCCTCCAGTTAGTTCAAATTGCAGCAGCTAGGCTGATTACTGGGACTGAAAGCATAAAGATATTAACCCCATGCTTGCCTCAGATTCTGTATTGATTTTTAAATCTTATTTTACACCCCTAAAGCAGTAAAAAGGCCTTGCCCCTAAATATGTTGCAGACTTATTGACATTTTACAGACCATTGAGCTCCACAGACAATGTACTGCTAATTGTTCCCAGGTCACAGTTTGTGACAAAGGGAGATAGGGCCTTCTTTATTAGAGACCAATGGACACAGACAATGAACATTCACTCAACCAAACAAAACCTTTTGAAAAGCACATTGTATCTTTGTTAAGAAAAGTGCTCTACAAAAAAGTATTTTGTTTTTATTATTATAAATGAGTCCATGACTGAACCCAGCTTATGTTTTTTCAGCTGTAACCAGAAGCAGCAGTTGGAGTTGGAACAACTGCACAGCGACTTTGACCGTCTCAGAAGTCAGGAGCATCAGAAGAGCCTGCAGCTGGAGGAACTGACGTGAGTCTCGTCTTTACTGTCCTGGCCATCTTTCAAACACTTCGCCATATGGCGTACTGGAGGCGAGCTGCCTCTTCAAATTCATGTCTTTTCTTAGTCATTTATCTTCCTTTACTCTATTTATTATCCACTCACTCTTCAGCTATGTCACTTATTTTACAGATTGTGACTCTTTAGCTGTTTTATCCTCTTTTTATAAGACAGTTTTCCTTTCATGGTCTGTTTCTTCCTGTCCAATCCTTTTTGCGTCTCCATTAGGCTTTATTTTAATAAGGTAGCAGCTGGCTGCTAAAGGCCTCATTCTACACTGACCTTTGCAGCATATTGCATCAGATGGCAGATGGGTAACACCCCACAATGAGTGGGGCCGCCAGTTTATGCCGGCTTTGTTCTCTAGTCATGAATTATTCTGGCATGAATGAGGTAGTCATCTGGATAAGGAGAAGTTCAGTTCTCAATCTTTCTGTCTGGCTATCTATTTGTCCATCAATAGATTTCTCTGTGAGCGGCATGAGCAGTCAAAGCAGGACCTCAAAGGGCTGGAGGAGACTGTTGTAAGTCATTATTTGCTGTCACGATCTACCCAGCTCCCCCAGGAGCTAATGATCCACTAAAATACGCCACTAAATAATTATTAATTTATTTAACTTTTTCTGTAGGGTCGCGAGCTCCACACCCTACACAACCTCCGCAAGCTGTTTGTTCAAGACCTCACATCTCGAGTTAGAAAAGTAAGCCAAACAAGACTGAAGTAACCTTCAAAGTCCTGACCTTACTGAGTTGTAGTAGATGTTTTTCAAAAGCGGTCTCTTTTTTTTTCTTTTTACACAATACTGACAGTTCTATTTTTCTCCTGACAGGGTGCACAGATGGAACCAGATGATACTGGAGGATTTATCACCCAAAAACAAAAGATTTCCTTTCTTGAAAACAACCTGGAACAGCTTACAAAGGTTCACAAGCAGGTAAAGGCAGCAAATCTGAGGAAGCAAAAAAAAAAAGCTGAAAGTATTTCAGCTGCCTGCTGCTTTTCTTGTTTCCTTTACCTTCAGAATGTGCATTGGGATGTCATGAAGACCAGTCAAAAAAAAAATGCCATGTGGGTTTGTTTTCCTATGAAAACAGCTGAAGTGACTGAAAATCGGCCAACTGTGGCAACATTGATGGAACAGACATTTGGGATTGAGAAGTCCGACAATTTTAATGTAGTGACACGTATTTACACTCAGACTTGTTGAGTAAGGGCTTTGTTTGCACTGAGTCTGTACCTGCAATTCAAAATATCAATATATCTGGAAAATTACTGTATCATACTCCATTTGATATAGTTTAGGATAACCTTTTTATGTTGTATTTCAAACTTTGCAATGAGTACCTTTCATGTTGAGGCTGGAAATATAACTGAGGAATCATGATGATCAGTGGTTTTGTCACAGTGACCCTGAGAAAACTTGAATGTCTACCACTGTTATGAAAACATGTAGATCTTTGATGACATGGTCTGTTCTAGTTCATTGTTTTTTCTGACTTCTGCCTTAGAGATCAGTAAGAAATATAAGTATCATGGCTGCTACTATCAGGCAGAAAGAGATCCAGATTTCACAACTGTCCGAACCATATAAAACTAGGATCGTTATCGTTCAAATAAATTATCTCTAGCTGTTAATTATACAGTTTTTTTTGTTTATTTATGAAGTAAATAGCCCACAGCATTAATGAATGTATAATGGTTTGGCTGTAAGTGAGAAGATTTTGAGCTTAATACAATGCATGTTGAATACAAGAATCCAAATTAAAATACACTACAGGGTGCATAATTTGGCTTTGCTCCCCTGTGGGTAAAAACAAAGTCAGCAGCATCAATCTGACTTTATGAATTTCTCCTTGAAACCAGAGCAACAGGAGCTGTTGAACCAGAATACTTTTAGGAAAAAGAAGTCACACAACATCACCTTAGGTTTGATGAACACACAGGGATTCATTCTCAAACTGGTGCAACAGACACTTTCATCATCCATCTCATTTACACTGACACATTCAGAAAGATTAGACTCAGGTGCACCCCCCCCCTTCACACTCACACACACACACACACACACACACACACACACACACACACACACGTCACATCTTTAATATTCCTAAATGCACCATTGCAGCAAACTGAGTGTTGATGCGAGAAACACTTTGCAGACTGGCACATATTTTTAGGCAGGCAGATTGGTAAGAATCTGAACTGCGGCAGTTTGTCAGGCTGAACACCAATCCTAAAGCAGTTGTTGGAGGTCTCAATCCCATCCACTACCTGGTGATACTGTGGGAATGAAAAAAAAATTTCAAAAAGCCACGGTCGTAAATCAGCAAGCTCCACAAGGGACATGATAAGACTTTCAAAAAGAGACAGAGGGACAGTGCATCACGGCTGAAAGTTTCACAGATTTAATCAAACGTCTGCTCATCTATCCTCACTCACACAACACTCATGTTGTCTCTTATAATATCATTCCTTTCCTTTGGGAGTTTCCCCTCTTTTCTTATCTTTTTCTTTCAAAACAGTTTGCCAACAAACAATAAATTGGTGCAGCTGGACCTCAGGTCAATATATTGAATCCATGAATGTTTTGCCTGGTAAGATAAATTTGCCTGCATGGAGAACCCTCAGCCCTTGTGTTCAGAATCTCTGCAGGGTATAGATTAGTTTGCATGATCACGTCGCAGCAGAATGTCACTGTTTAAGGTGCTCAGTTGTTACCTCTCCCTTCTTCTATGCAATGTGGAAAATGAACAAATAGAAACTCGAATAATCTCCACATCAGTTTTGCTTTAAGGGCTTCTAAAAAGACTAATTTCCCAACTGCAAACAACCCTTTTCAGCTTTACATCACTTTCTTGAGATAGTACTTCCATGGACACCTATTAAAACTAATCAGTACCTTTGAAAATCTATTTTCTGCTCAAAGAAACAAGTCAGACGTTGTAGGAGTAGAATTGATTAACTTATTTTATTATCTTTAAACATAAGTACCAAGCAGCATTTCTTGTGAGGAAGTATTGATGTTTTTTAAACAATGAAAAATGATTGATAAATTATAGCTTCTACTTCTATTTGGAGAGAAAAAATGTTAAAGTTTCTAAAGACATTTTGTAAAGTGGAGTAGCAATGGCGTTAAAGGACTTCATGTTATGGAGTTTGAAAATGGTGGCCGTGCAGAAGTGCAGTGGACATTTTTGCTCAAGAGGAAATTAGAAGTTTCTGTCTACATTACATTGCTGTAAAGATGAAAATAAATCTACAACAGTTTATGAAAGATTAATGACTAGCCATTACAGAGGAGCTTTCCATTGAACTGCTGAGGAGGCAGCTGCTGACCGGAGGAGGGTTCGCAGAAAATGGTGCCCTAGTACACAGAAGAGAGGCAAATTAGAGGGTAGATTCAAATCTAACCTGCAAAGATCAACTCTTTTATTGCTTTTTCTCACCAATCTTCATTTTTTGAATAATAAAATGGGTTATTTACAGCACATTTAGCTCAAATGAAAAACTGCTGTGTTTTAAATCTATCTGAAAAAATATATAATTTCACAAAATAAACAACCATAACGTGCAACAGCTTCAGTTCAAAATCCTAGTAAAACTTGTCTGGATGGGAGAAACACAGTTTTGTTTAATCCTAGTTGCAGTATTTGTCAGGGAGGGTGGAGGAGGAAGCGAACCCAGAGTGCAGACTCATCTTAAAACAAATTTATTAAATTAAAATAAAGACAAAACAAAGGCTGACGTGGCAGAAAAACTCAACATAAATACAAACACTAAACTAAGAGCAAAAACACAAACTGAAGCATCGGGGAATATGAGACACAGAGAGCGAGACACAGAGAGCGAGACACAGAGAGCGAGACACAGAGAGCGAGACACAGAGAGCGAGACAC
>JAOXNZ010000166.1:9701001-9711322 GCA_028566095.1 Kryptolebias brasiliensis
GAAGTACAGCAATGCAGCATACCAATGTTTCATTTTTATTTTCTGAAAAAAAAAAAACGCTGCTCAAATTATGTTAATAGGATCAGTTCATTGTTTATTTTATATTCTTTTTTAAAACATAAAACAGATTTATAGCCTCGCATTTCCTTTAAATAGGACCCATAGTGCTTATTTTCAGCTCTAAGTTCATCTCCTCCTTTGGCTGATAATATTTCAGGGCTTCTAGTGAAGCCAGCTGATGTTTGGATAATAGATATTAGTTCTTGGAGGCCAGATTTCCATTTCCATCATTTCCGTCTACAGTTACTTTAAAAAAAACAAAAAGCTCTAGCTGAAGTCATTGGATAAAAACAGTTTTTTCTTAGATTGTTTTTTCAGCTCGTGTGTTTATCTGCATGCATCCTAAGCCAGCCTGGATGTGAAGGAACTGGTCAATTTGACTTTGACCCCAAACAAGTTGAAAATGAAGAACAAAAAGCTTTTTGGCACCAAAAGTCTTGTTATTTCCCTTACAGACTGTTCTTTTTTTTTTAGTGTTCATACTTAGATTATCTGTTAGTCTTAAACAAAGCAGTTTCTTGACAAAAGCTAAAATTTTCCTCCTTAAAGCCCACTTCCTTCAGACGGGCCAGCTTTTGTCAGAGTGAGGATGTTGAAAAAATAAAAGCCAAAGGCCTTGCATCTTGGGCAAAGCTCATAGCTAACTGACATTATTATTTATTTTATAAATGTCTTTTAAAATCATTTAACACTGTGACTTATAGAACCGAAAAGATAAAAAAAGCATTGGTGGTCTCCTTTAAAGTGGGTCATGAAACCTGATTTGTTTTTATTCATTTTCCATCAGTTAAATTTCAACAAGTTAGGAATGTTTAATAAATGTTTTGAAATTCGGACCACTAATACAACAATAAATCACACAGACACACCTGTTAAAACTAAAACTTGGCATTTTCAGACTAAAAGGATTCCTCATATCTTATAATTTATTAGGATTATACAACTAATAAATGTATCTATTTAGCACAGTATCTAATGCTAATGGTTTTATATTTTGGATATATCAAAATCCTAGATTTTATTATAGTGTTTTCACTTTTTTAGAAAAAGTGGAAACAAAAACACAGGTTTCTGAGTCTTTTCTGTGACACTTTGGACTCCTGATGCTTTGACTCTTTCTCACTCTGGGTTTGTTGCATAAAGAGGAACCTTCAGACCTAAAAGAGGAAGTCGGTCAGAGCATTGTTTAAAATAAAATAGTCAAACTCTCTGTGGTTGACAAATGTCGCCACTGCATGTCAAACCTTTAACCCACAACATTTGCTTTAACTAAACGAAACTAGAAGACAACTTAATCCGAACAGTGAGTAAAAACACAAAGTCTGGTTGTTTTAAGGTGGAGCTGTAAGTTGTCCTTTATCTCCAGAAAACTGCCGGCCAAGGATCGTATGTGAAACAATAAATATCATTTCATCTAAAAGCATGGCAATGTGGAAAAATATGTAGCAACTATTTTTGATACTCCTAGATTTAGTTAGAAAAAATATATATTATTTATCATTTGCTCTATATGAAACACTATTTATTTGCTCTTTGTTTATGTTTTATTTATACCAGTTGATGATTGTGAAATATTTGTATTTTGTTGATCTGTAAAAGTATTTTTACATGCATTTTTTTATTCAAATGACAAAAAGACTTTGGACTTGCTCTGTGATGTGTGTGTACATGTGCTGCTGCTGCCAACATGCTTCTGTTAAGGTGATAATGACTTATTCTGCGGTTCTTTGCTCATGAGTAAAACTAAAGCTATTATCGTGGTGTATTTGTTAAAAAAGGATCTTGCATTGCAGTAACCTGCAACCGGTAGTCTCAGTTGGACATATGATACAGAGGTTACTGCAGGTTATCACAAGCTGATAGAGTCCTGTCTTACTGACACACACTCACACACACACTTTGAGATATAGCATCTCATCAACCAGTGCCAGTGACGTTTTGTGACCTTTGAAAATACAGATAAGTTTTAAAGTCCTGTAGTGGGTGAAGCCAGCGATATCTGAGCAGATAAGTTGATAAACTCAGTTTCTGTTAACACACTCGCTCTAAGCAACCCATCGTACTCTCTGTCAACCTCCTGATCAGACAGTCAGGATGAGAGAGTCGAGGGTGACGGTGGAGGGATTGTACCACGAGTGTGAAGACGTTTGTGAGTGTGTGTGTGTGTTATTTGGACAGGATAGAGAACGTCTCTGTGATTTTTTCAATCAAATTGACTAATAACCAGACAACATCCTGCAAAATGATACTGGAAATCACATCACAAATCATTTTCAGATGACAAGAAATGTTCACACAGTAACAACAAACATGTTTCTGTCAAGAAGGGATTTGTATCTTTAGATCATAATAATTGAGGAACATAAATCTCATCTTGAGCCTGAGGATTTTTAGTGTCTGTTATTTGCCTATCCCAGCTGATCCTAGGCAAAAACCTGCTCCAACTAATCAGAACAAAACTGAATTTATTCAAAGTGGATTTTATTTGCACTGTTGAAGCAATCCCACGAAAATCTGTGCAGACACAGAGACATTATGCAAACTTCACACAGTTTGTTTTGTATAATTTTAAAATATACTCATATGCGTCACAAATCACAACTTATGGTTTACATCATCTAAAGTTTTGAATTAATGTTTTTCAATTTTATTTTAAACCTCCAGTTTTATCATCATGTAATAAATTTTAGTTAAAGTCAGATTATTGCAGCATATACTGGCATATTTGTCTCTTTTCCCCCTCTTTAACAGAAAAGTGTTACTTGTTACTCATTCTGTCACTAAACTTAAAAAGAAACGTATGCAAGACTTTATATTTTTGTAATGCTTTAATTGTTTGTACCCCTTGCTGACAATGTGACGCTGCAGTTGCTCAGTCTGACTTTTTAAAAATATCCCTAAAAGGTCGTTGAACCTTAAGTTTAGTGTGTTTACATAACCTACAGAAATTGTTCACCAAATGTGAACTGTTAAACCAGTTCATCTGACATGCACTCTGGTTGCATATAAAGCTGTAACTGTTTGGATGACCAAATGTATTTTTCTTTGTTTGTTTTATTGATTTGCTTTTCTTACAGTAGATATAAATGGAAATAATCTGGCCAGCCAAATTATGTGTGACACCGTAGCCTGAAAATGCAGAAATAGCGCAGCAGAATTTGTGTTTTTTTAAAAAAAAAGAAGAAGATGGAGGCAAAATGTGTGTGTTTGTTTGTACAGTTGTGCATTGCTTGGTTTGGTTTGTTCATAGCGTGTGGTTTAGTGCATGGAGTACTCTTTTCTGTAGCTGCTGAGAAACAGCTTTGTTATCCCCTGAAAACTCATTTCAATAAATGCAAACCTGTGGTCATAAACTTGCACTGTTATCATTACTTTCACTGCTGTTTTGAATGTGTTTAGTATATAAAAGTAATTTGTATTTGATTTTAGCAATTAAGCTGTTTTTAACTGATAAAGAACCAGGGAAATGTAAACAGCTGCTAGAATCAGATCATTACCATCTTTAGACAAAGAAATCAGCAGCAAAAGCACAAAAACTTGTAACATTTCTCTAATTTATGATAAGCTTTTGTGAAACATTGGTCCAAATTATCTTGAACTGCTGTGAGTTACAGAATAAATGTTCTTTGTACACAGTTTATTTTTGGAAATTGCTTAAAAAATCTGTGTAGTTTGTTCAAATTATCATCCAAGTTAAATATTTAAACACTTGAAAAGTAGGACAAAAAACAAACTGATGTGCAATGTTTGGAAAACATTACTCAACACGTTTTTTAAATAAGATGTCACACTCTCGTTGAACATATTGCATTTAAAATGTGTAATGTGAAAATTGTGAATTTAAGCACAATTATTGAATGCCCATTGTGAACAATATGTATTACTGGCAGCATTTATAAAATAATTGCTGTTATTAACTGATGATAATTAATGTTTAATCAGCCTGAAATCAGCTTTTTAAAACCAAACACCTTTATTTCTACTGGAGGGTTAGTTTGAACCAAGTCTGGATTTGTTTTAAGAAATTATATGTTAAAATATTTTTTAAAAAGAGGTTAAAGTTTCAAATACTTCTCGAAACTACAAATAAGGTAAGATAATATATACTTTATTGTCCAATAGGAGACCTAGTCACAGAATATTGAACCTGCTGATAATTTATATCTTGATGACAGAAAGAACCCATGGTTTCTTATCATGGTTTATTTTGCATATTGGTATCCTAAATGTCTTTCCCGATTGCAATAACTACTCTTTCCCAAGCTTCAATTCTCAAATTTCCTTGCTGCAACTTATAAAATATGCTGTGAAAGCACAAATCATTCAAAAATAAGACATTTGCTTTTGCAACAGCAACAATTTTTTTTGAACGAAAGGAAATTTCAGGACAAACTCAAATGTTCTGCTGCGTGACTGCGTCCAGCAGGAGAGCACAGGTGGGGATGGGCAGCATGTGTCCTTCCCAGAGCCAGGAGCCAAGAGGCCAAAGTTCAAAATATCCCAAGAGAAAAAGAAAAGAACATGAATCAGAACTGCTGTGACACAGACGTACTTAAACATCCCTGAGCGGGTCTGTCTCAGTGGGACTCATCCACCGAAGCGGTGCCTTTCATCCTGAGGACTGCAGCCCGCGGACTGTGAGTACAAATCTACCTGACAAACACTGTGTGACACCTGTCACTTTAATCTTTTATATTCTGCAGTTGGCATGGAGTTGTTGCTTTAGATGTAACAAAGGTGCAGAAGTAGGCTGAAAATGTAGGCAGAAAAACACAATCAGATAAGATTAGGAACTCATGATTGTGACCAAGTTTTTAGACATTTTCTCAATATATTTTTGTCCAGAAAGTAAATCTGACCAACTCTGACTTTATAGGAATTTTTCTGACATGGTGTAAACCACTGAGCTACAAAAGCTAAAGTGTAATTTGATCTTTGAGCTCGTTTAACGCAGCAGTAAAACCATCCCTAAAGATGAGCTTATCAACCAGTCTTGTTCATAAACAACATAAATCTTTACTATTTGGCTATAACTTGATTACAAAAGAACCATTTGATTAGCACAATATGCATCAAATATCCTGGTTTTGATCATTTTTATGACTTAATACATTTCTTGTTTAATAATAAAACAGATATTGTTATTTTTTACAAGCTTTACTCAAGAGTGACTTCAAAATAAAATTGAATAAAAATGATCCTTGCAGAAACATAACTTATATTTTAGATTTCTTGCACTGACAGATATACAAGTTAAAAATAATCAGCAACACACCTACACAGGTTGTAAGACTCCCTTGCTTAGCAACAATTTAACCCTCATTTACAAATGCAGGAGTGCAGCTGATGGGTTCAAAGGTTTGTTCAGTATCAAACTAATACTGTTACCCATAGTTACGACTGAGCAGATATTATTTCTTACACAAATGGGGCTATAAAGGTTTCTTTTTTTGCACACGTCAAATGTCAACCTCACTTTAGTTTAAGACATGAAAGTCACCAACATGCTAAGTGCGTCAGAGCAAGTGGGGGAAACAAAGTGGAGGTGCAGGCTGTGGGTAAGCCTGAGATGGCTTTAACATTTCTCGTGAAGAGTGATCAAACAGCGTGGTTTAGTAAAACAGGGTCACTGGGTGTCTTCCAGCCCTCGGTTTAACAGAACCTCCTTATCTATAGAGTGTAAACCTTTGCTGGTGACAGGAAGTTTTATCATTTGTACACACCGGTCGGCTTGAACTACAATGACTGCTGATATGTTATTATGGAGAATCGGTCAGTGGGTAACCACCGGTCAAAATGATCTGTATGTTCCTGCATCAAACACTTTCTCACTTTCTCACCCTGGCAGCAATTATATCCTTTATTAATCTGAAAAGGTTGACTCCATTTATTTAAACGTCTAGAATTTCTTGAAGGAATGCAAATCACCTGCCATCTTTTATGCCAGGGTTTTAATCTGAGCTCATCTTATAATGAAACTTAATGGAGTTTTTAATCAAACCTTGTAAATACACTGAGGACTAAACTCTGTGTTAGTCCTCAGAGTATGTGTTGAGGACGACTCTCAGCTACTACCATGTCAGATTTTAGCTCAGTAACAATATGACTAAGTCATAGCCATTTAGGTGGTGGCTAATGTTAATTAGTTGTGGCAACCATCAAGAATTAGATTGACTGCAAATGATAATCAGCTGAAGATGGACATCCAATGATTGCTTTCAAGCAAAAACATTATCGCCCCTTTGCTTGGGCAGCAGGCAATAAAGAGTGCCAGTCACTGTGGTACGTTGCACCGCTCTAGTGAATATGACACCTTTGATCACCAAGGGCTTACATTTTCTCACAACCACAAATATCAAGCAAACTGCAATTATTCATCAGCTTTCATTATTTGGTTTGTTTGTTTTTTATTTCCAACATTACATAAATCTGCTGGGAAACAAAGAGGCTAACCTGCAGCTTTGTTGCACAGCAAACTTCACTTGTTGGTTCTTTAGTATTGTGATCTTTTTCAGACGTAACCATGACGACAGAGCCACCTAATGGTCCACGACATCGGAATATCAAGACCTGTCAGGCAGAAGACACCTCCAGTCCTGGTATTATAGTCAAATTGTGTTTTTTGGAAGGAGTTTTACATTTTAATTACTGAACAAAAACGGGGAAACTAATAGTTATGAATAGATTACGATGGATTGGTTGAAGGTTTTGTGTTTTTTGATGTTTCTCAAAACCAACAAAACCTAAAGCCATGCCCTTGCTTAAACTGCAACATGTAAGATCAGTGCAAAAAATTATGCAAAGTGTTGGATTTACATTCCTCCAGCTCAACATCATACAGAATAAAAATGTGATGTAAATTGTAAGGCTCAGACAATTTGAGCAAACATCTGGTCCTCTCTCTGCAGCTCAGAGTCATGCTTCTGAGCAGGAGGAAGATCTAAGGCAGTGGCAAAAATATGTACAGGTAAATTAGATGCTTCTCACTCATTCATAATCAAAAAATTATTGGTATTTTTACACCGTAAACAAGAGGAAGTTTAACAAATGAAGAGAGAAGCAGTGGAACTAGATATGTCTTTTCTCCTTATAAATGTGAAACACATACAGAGACAGAGATGTTAAATAAAAGATAAACCTTGGGAAAATAAACCATTTTCTCTCTCCTACATGTGTAGAAGCTAAAGGTGAAGGTTTTGGAGCAGGTCCAGGATCAGCTTGGTGAAATTCTTGATAAAGCTCTGACTGAGTCCATTGAGCCCCCCTCTTACATTAAGTCCATATTAAATGGAAAAACAACCCAGAAACAGCCGTCCAGGTGAGAGGGATGCAGACCTTTCAATCCCAATATCCCAATATTTATATATACCTGTAAGACACATCTGACTGTTTTTCTGTGTAATCTGGGTTAGAGCTCAGAGAATGGATGATGGCAAAGTGTTCATGGAACGAGCATCGCTGTTGGAGTGAGTAATAAAGATGCAGCAAATGAAAGACCAGCTTCACAGTGCAGCCCCAGTGGAGATAATTACTGATATTACTGAAAGTTTTCTGAAAGAGAATTCGTCGTCATGTGTCTTGTTTTGTCTCAACAACAGTCCCGACACCCGACAGGATCCAGCAAAAAAAAAAAGTGCTATTCATGCTCAGCTGGTTACAAGACTAATTATCTCAAGCTTGCTTCAATACAAATTTGGGAAAATAAACGAAATTTTTTCAAACACCATCCCCACAAATGTTGATTTACTTTACGTTTCCTTTATTACCTTGGCAGAAACAGGAGAAAAATTACATTTTCGTGAGGAAACGTTGTAAGATTATACAACATGAAAGGCAGAATTCAATCAGGAAAATCCCACTGGTGATGTAAATCTTGTCTGTGTGGCTGTCTTGTTTTAATGCTCATGTGTTAGCTTTCATTATTGTTTATCTTGCTTGATTGTTTTCTTTTCTTTTCTCCATCAGCGAACTGTTTGAGATCAGCCATATCAGGACCATCTACCACATGTTCATAGCTGTTCTCCTCATCTTCTGTTTGAGCACCTTGGCTGTTGACTACATCGATCAGGGCAGGTCTGTGAGACAGGTGCATGTGCAGAATAATAATGAATTAAAGGAAAACTAACAAACGGTCTCAGTTAAGTAAAGGACCACCATGTTTTTCCCATCCTACAAAATTCTATAAAACTGTGGAACTTTATTAGAACAATAAAACACACTAATTCCCTCATTTATTATTGATGATTACGATGGAAAGTTTCTGCAAACATGAAGGTTTAAAAACTCAAAATCAGACTAGAGAATCTGTATTTTCTGCTAAAATACCTTGCGAATGCTAAGTGCTAAAGGACATTGCTAAAATAGGCCGATAAAGCTGAAAGGAAGTGTTAAAGCTTAAAGAAGAACCCTAGCTAAAAACTAAAAGTAGCAAAAGTCTCAACTAAATGTAGCAGAACAGTAGCTAAAAGCTAAATGGAGCACAGGAAGACAAAAGTAGAGCAACAAGTTTCATGAAAACAACAAGGTGATTGCTGAATCAGCATTCACACGGTGATGATGAAGCAGAAAGTATTCGTGTAGTTTTCATACTCATCAAACTCTTCAGTCAGTCCTGTTCTAAGTACTGTTGCATTGTCACCCTGGAAGAGATTATTCCCAACAGAATAAAAACATTTAACAACAGTAAAAAGGTGATAACTCAGAACTTCTTTGTATTGATTTGCAATCATTCTTCTCTCAGTGGACCCAAACCATTCAGGCTGAATGTCCTCTACAGCCTGAGAGAGACAACACATCTCCTCACTGCAGCAGTAAAACATGCAGGTTTTCCTTTAAGTTCTCACACCTCTGTGCTTTTGTCTGGAGATGTTTATGGTCAGATGCTTCTCAAACTCTATAACCGTGAACCAAATCTAATAGAACACAATTATAGCCCAAAGTCTTTTAAAAAACTTCTTTCTCCACTCTTTTCTTTTGCTTTCCCTCATTGTGTTTCTTCCTGCTTCCCTCGCTGCTCCTCTGCTCATCTGGCAGCAGAAGATAACATAATCAATCCTTCTGAGAGTTGCTTCTATTGCTTTGGGCAGCTCAGTAATGATTTAGTTTGTTGTTTGCAGTTTCAAATATTTTTTTTTCATCTGAGAACAAGCTTCAAAAGACAACTCTGTGTGCAAATTATCTGACATATTTACCCACAGTTAACACTGATTTTAACAAAGATAAACGGACGAAACAAAAAAAATGTAATTAAAGTCCTTAAATTCCTTGAAGGCATGCATATTGCCCGCTGTCTTTCATGCCAGAGTTTTAAACAAAAAACATCTTAGGATGAAAAGGGATGGAGTTGTAGCTGTTTTGGTCAAACCTTGTAAATGATGTTGTGCACAATCTCATGTGATATTATTACATCCTTTATTAAAGTCCATCCAATGGTTCATGAGATATTTTGCTAATGGTACAGAAAAACACACACAGGTATGGGAAAAAACATATCCACCCTTGCACCTTCGGTGGCGGGCAATAATAATCACATTAGCATGCAAGAGTGTTGAAGTGAGTAGATATTATGATTTTTTTACTGTTATCACCAGAGGCGACTATTCAAATGAGAGAAACAAATTCAAAGCATTTAGCTGCTTTTATTAAAGCTAGACATGTTTTGAAATCTAGAAAACAGGTAACTCAAAAACAGAAATTAAAGCAGGGAGCATTTTTAATGAGAATGTTGTCATTATTTTTACATTTATTTAAAAAGTTAGAACTTTTTCTTTAGAATTATGTTCACTTGTGTTCATTTAATGGTTATAAATCATATAAATTTTGTACCATTTCAGGTTGGTCTTGGAGTTTGACTTGCTGTTCTATGCTTTTGGGAAACTGGGGACAGTCACCTGGGCTTGGGTTGTTATGTTTGTTTACACCCTGTTTGTTCCCTACTACATCCTGGACTTTTGGAGTTCTCTATACCACAAATTCCCCTACAAGTTGGGGCTGTCTCTGGGTGTGGGGTTGGTCCTGTCGGTCATACAGGCCTGCATTCTGGGACTGTTCCCAATCTACACTGTTGTGCACCACCAGCTGCCCCCGGCATCACGCTTTATTGTGATTATGGAGCAGGTAAGTGTGTGTCTGTGTTTGCATGTTTTTGTGGAAGTGTCTCAGTACAGTTAAAACCAGATGTTTATATACACTATATAAAAAGACACATATGCATTTTTTTCACACTGTCTGACGTGAAATCAGAATAAACTTTTCCCGTTTT
>JAOXNZ010000166.1:9814171-9825934 GCA_028566095.1 Kryptolebias brasiliensis
GTGAGATGGACTCACTGATGCTTGTGATGATGTGACTCTTGAGAGAATGATCATAGAGAAGCCTGTAGGATAAAAGTCTACATTTTATATCGATCAGATTTTAAAATTCACTGCCACAGGCATTGCAAGCATTTTTTTCCGGACCCATCTGGCACTGGTGACAGCAGCATTGCTACACACTTGTCACATTGTGAGTCCTACGGTTGGCTGTTATGGTGATTTTCGAAGCTGTGAGGCCAAAAAGCAACAGCTCAAAATTTGACACGCATAGTAGATTATAATGCACACATTCCAAACCATGACATTAAAAACACAATCTTTACCTTGCAGTGCTAAATTATAGCTCGCTAAAGGTGACATTTCCTAAAGGTCACGATTTTCTGATGTCATAATAAAATGTCTGTCTTCCGTTGGTCAAAATACAAACTTTTCAGCCCTATCTTCAGTGCTCTTGCCTTTGCAGATAATTTTTGGTGTAGTAAACACTAGACTCAAATCTTCTTGTTTCCTCTGTGATGCATGCAGCTTTTGTGATTTTACAGACACAATTTATACTCTATATCTTAACTGTGTTTATTAAAACTCCACAGTATCTATCCTGACAGTTCACACAAGGACATGGAAAATCAAGATCAGACTTGCGCTTAGCAGACTGATGGAAAATACTGGATTTCCAGTTTTTCTTCTCAAATACTTCATCTGCAATTTGGCCACAGAGGGTTAAACGATCTGTCTTTTTGAAACAGTCTTGTCCCAAGTCATTCATTGAACTTGCCCAGATTATTTCAAATGTACTGCAAATACAAATGCTGAAGTAACATGAAGACCAGCTGGTGGTAGGTAACTGCTGATGAGAACTGGCGGTTTTTATAGCAGTGCAAAAATTGCAGTTGCTGGATGATTTAGGTCAGTCATCTCTTAAAAATATAATGAAACTTTTTTATTTTTTTTTTATTTTAGGAAGTTGGCAGCATTATTGGAAAGGTAAGCTTCTTTATATTAATAACACTATTCTCAGTCTTATTGTTTGATTTGTTTTCAAGTCAAAATAAATTTGTATTTAATATGATTTCCTTCTAACAGAAAGGTGAGTCTGTGAAGAAGATGAGAGAAGAGGTGAGTTCTTTGATACTTATTGCGGTGCTTAGAATATACTAAAGTACAGCTC
This sequence comes from Kryptolebias brasiliensis, assembly GCA_028566095.1. Classification (NCBI taxonomy): domain Eukaryota; kingdom Metazoa; phylum Chordata; class Actinopteri; order Cyprinodontiformes; family Rivulidae; genus Kryptolebias; species Kryptolebias brasiliensis. The sequence continues at coordinate 9,815,340 of JAOXNZ010000166.1, forward strand.
GTCGTGGTATAACTTTTATTAGGCTGTGATTGGAAGATTTGCACAGTTTACTTTTTTGTCAAAAACCTCTAAACTGTTGTTTGGTTTGCTTTTTGACCTGTAGAGCGGTGCTCGCATCAACATTTCTGAGGGCAACTGTCCTGAGAGGATTATTACATTGGCAGGTCCAACCACTGCCATCTTTAAAGCATTTTCCATGATCATTGAAAAGTTGGAAGAGGTAGGTGTTGAAGTTGCAGGTTGACAGCAAGCAACCCAACCATAAGTTAGGCTAACTGAGCTCTTAATATTGTTGCCAGGATATAAGCAGCTCGATGACAAACAGCACAGCTACCAGCAAGCCCCCAGTGACCCTACGCATTGTGGTGCCTGCCAGCCAGTGTGGCTCCCTCATTGGGAAAGGGGGCTGCAAGATTAAAGAAATTCGAGAGGTATGCAAAATGATTCAAACACTTTGGCTTTATGCCATTTGTTTTTATTCTAATATTGATTATACATATTGGATTTTGATTTCTTACATTATTTTCCTTTGTTTTTACGTTCCAGTCAACTGGTGCTCAGGTACAAGTGGCAGGAGACATGCTCCCCAATTCCACAGAGCGTGCCATCACCATTGCTGGCACTCCCCAGTCAATAATTGAGTGTGTAAAGCAGATCTGTGTGGTCATGCTTGAGGTAAGTTGTGTCTGATAGCAGTGAAGCAAGCTAAGTTGAAGATGTCTTGTATTTTGATCATGTGAGATGTTGTGACCCCTGTGGATAAGATGTTCTTAAACCTAAGTGGGAGGATTAAAAGTAAAATTGAATTATTTTAATGATTTATTTTATACATTGCATGGCTGTAAAATATTATACAGTCTGAATCTTTCACCAATAATAATTATGCCAGAGTATGGAGATGTATACAGTAGAAATTAATATAATGCATTTTTTATCTCTTGTACAGTCTCCCCCTAAGGGGGTCACTATCCCGTACAGACCCAAGCCTTCAGGATCACCTGTCATCTTTGCAGGTGGACAGGTATTTATGACACATCAGATGAACACAGGGATGCATTTATTGCCTCAAATAGGTCATTTAGCATTCTGTCATTGCGAGGCTCATAGCTGATGATGTTCTTTTGATATTTTTCCTTAAAAATGCACAACAGAAATTAATGACACATGACATTAGCTCATACAGTAGCATGTAGCGAAATGATTACCTACAGATGTTTACTTCAAGTTAAAACTTGCAACATTTACTGACAATTATTAAAGTACTGGCAACTTCAGAAGTCTGATCATAATAGATATTTCCTGAGATTTTCTTCTTCCAGCATCTTTCTTTTGTTTCCCCGGTTTTTGTTTCAAGCCTCAGTTTTTGTAAATGAGGTGGTCTGTTTCCCTTTAATGTGGATCTGAACCCAAACACTTTTTTGTGCTTGTTCTCCTAACATAACAGGGTCCTTTATCTTACTAAATGCTTTGTTTTAAACTTGAAAGACAAGCTCCTCTTTGGATTATCCTCAATTTTACTTTTATGTCTCTAAAGATGGCTCTTTTTCCAGAAATGTGGAGACTTTGGACAAGACATTTAACTTAGTCTTTAACTTTATTATTTTAATTGAAGCTTTGATGTGCTGGAGTCTTTGAGAGATATTTAAATAGTGACATAGCTGGAGAAATAAGTTGACCAACAAAATCAGATGTGAGGCCTATGAAAGCTTTGTTTTCATATGTTTCAGGCATATGCTGTACAAGGACAGCACGCGATTCCACAGCCAGATGTAAGTGCAGCAAATGTTTTTTACTCGGCCCTCCCCATCACCACCACTCCCACCCATAATTACAGCTGTTCTCTCCTAAAATGTGTCCCCCACCTACCCACACAGCATTTGGTAGAACTGTTGATTAACCTTCCTTTTTTTTATTAATCTCCTCATTTTAGCAACAATTATCATTCCTTTTATATCAGCCATTTAGAGCAGCGTTCATTAATATTTGTGTTTATGCAGTAACTGTTATTCATTTATGAATTCAAGTGACATTTGTCATTTGTTTGTCCAGATTCTCCACTGTTCCATGAATAATAATCTGTTCCTGCTGCTCTCTCTTTGCTGTTTTGTCTTTTTTTTTCTTCTCGACTTTGTTCAGCCTTGTCACATGTCTCATTCATTGGTCTGTCCTAGAAAATACATTCTCTTTTTACTTTGGGCTTTGGCTACCTGTTGCCTGAAGGATCTTTTTTTGTTTGTTCTTTTTTTTAAGATGATGACGATCAGTGTACATTGTGTTTTACATGTCACGGACTTTTGGTATCAGAGCAGGGACATAAACAGAAAACTGCCATGGTCATGAAACAGTTTGGTTATATTTAAGTAATTGAGTTAAATGGGTCTTGTTTATAAGCTACAGTATTTCTCTAGAATATTATATTTCTTTAAAGCTGTGCTATATATTCTCAGCTCCTTCCTTTGTGTATTGTAACTTTGTCGTGGCCATAAAAACTGCAAGAAATCTTTACCAAAATGTGCAGCTTGCACCTGACAGGGATAAATATTTTGTGCTGCTTAGACAAGTCCATAAAACAGACTGAACACCACATAAGTTATTTTTCTTTCTTTTTGTGCTTTCTTGTGTAACTGTCTGTACTGATTGTGATTTATATTTGTTCTATTTTTTCTCCTCTTCCTGTGTTTTCCCATTTCCTCCATTTCTCTCCCCGCCTCCTCCTCTCACTCTCACAGTCTTCCTCTGCTGCTATTTCTCCACAGCTCACCAAGCTTCACCAGCTGGCTATGCAGCAGAGCCCTTTCCCGATTGCACCAGGCAACCAGGGATTTACTGGTATGCAGCACAACAAGGGCCTGTGGGCCTTCATAGCAGCATTTTAGTTCACGAAGCTCGAACTTCTTACATCGTCAGACAACATGCATAAAATCACTTATGCGCTGATTCAAGTTTTGAAGCCGCTGCAGAGGAAGAGACTCAAAGATGAGCACTTGTTCATAACATACATTCACTCCAACAATGACATTGTGAATGTGAAATTGCTCTAATATCTTTGGTCTTCAACCAACTTGGCAACTCAATTTACATTTACTTCACTTTGTTAAAAAGTCTAGTTGAGCTCTGTAAAAAATAAAATAAGGCTAGAAATAGTATTATTTTCACATATTTAGAGGACCAAAACAGAATTAAAAATCATTTTTATTTTAAGTAACAGTTGTGGAAAAAAGTTGATCCTGCTTTTATAGTAAGATTGATTGCTGGCCTGTTGCCGACAAAATCTAAACAAAATTGCTGTCAATTCACTGTATATAATCCACTCACAGACAGTATTAGAATCTTGTTAGTTTTTGTATGTTATTTATAAAGTAATTACTGTTTTAAATGCTTGTTTAAGGTGTTTATTTTTCTGTTAGGAATTGATGCTTCTGCTCAAACCAGTTCCCATGAGATGACCATTCCAAATGATGTAAGTATTGCATGAAATTAGTTTTTATCAATAATAAAGTGTTATCTCTCACACAGTTATTAATGTAGTAGTAGTATGATTTAAAATAAACTTTCTGGCAATTTTTATTTATTTTTTTATCAGACAAAGAAGTAATTTGAACAAATGCATCTTAAGTTTTATTTTTTGGATGTGTTAGTTTTGGTTTGATTTCTTCCTTTTGTTGCACATTAAACAGTACTGTCTTAATACTGCATTTTGTTCTGTTTACAATTAGACCCAAAGAATGAGGTTTAATGCAACAGAGGATTAGGTTTCTGCACATTATCAGCTTGTGAAACGACAGGACTTGGACTCTGCCGCTGCAAAGTTGTTTCTGTGTTTGTAGTAACAGCAAAGTTTGTTTTTTCTGCCTAAAAACTTAGTTATAATGTGTAAGAACACAATCAGCAGTGCTGCGTCTGGTTCAGTAAACCTTTCAGTAATCCATCATATAGGTTTGCTTGCTTCGATATATCAGCCCTTTCTTTTTTTCGTTTTCTTTTTTTTAATTTAATTAGATTTTTTTTGACCAACGTTTTAGCCAAACAGTGCATAAGGCGATTAGTTAACCACAGTTGCAGAATGAATGAAGAATGAATTGAAATTTTTCTTTCCAACACAAAAAAATGCCTGGGCACTCCTCCACTTTGTCTCTCAGAAACAACTGAGGTTTGAGTTTAAATACTTAAAGGATCAATCGAGGCATCTTATTGCAAAGATGAATTCAAAACCTAAACTCTTTTAAGTTGAATATCTTTTGCCAGTAAATATCCTAATTGTGACAGTCATAAGTGGATGTGTGCAAATACTATGAGCATAAAAAGGCAAAACAGAAATGCTATTTCCAGCACATATTGGAAATCAACGTGATTGGTTCTCTTGATTGCCAACAGATATGGTGGCCTAAACAAATCAATTCTCTGGTATCTAAATTGATACAGTATTATTAAAGTGTGTGAAAAAAGTTGCATCTTAACTGTGTGTGTTGTATTAATGTATAAATAGTGCTTTTGACAACTGAATTTCTGTCACTTGCCTGCTCGTCTGTATCACAGCTTATTGGATGCATCATCGGCCGCCAGGGAGCCAAAATCAATGAGATTAGGCAAATGTCTGGTGCCCAAATCAAGATTGCAAATCCAGTGGACGGATCAACAGACCGCCAGGTTACTATCACAGGCTCGCCTGCCAGCATCAGTCTGGCAGAGTACCTCATCAATGCCAGGTGAGATAATAAAAAAAAATGTACATTTAGTTTATAGGTGTGAATAAAAACTACAGAGTGTAGTATTAGCTCTGTCTAAAATACCATCAGATTTAAAGAACATGACTGCTTTTACGTAAGCAGTCATGCTGTTGTGCTGGATCAAATATCCCCTCAATTTCACAGGAATGCAGTGATTCATTAAAGTAAACTAGTTTGTGCATCCTGTACCTTGGAAATGCACATTTTGTTTCCGGTTTTATCAGCTTTGTGTGCACTTTTAAATAATTTAGTTGATGGCATTATCTTTTTCTGAAAATCCTCTCTGTTTTTATTTTTTATTCTTTACTCCCACATTGATCCATCACTACAGATGAGTAATGATTAGGATGATTTTTTATTTTCTAAATTATTTTTCTAATGGAAGTTTTTGTCTTTTGTCACATCCCTGAGTGATTTTTATCCCCCACACCTGACCCCATCCCTCCTCCTTCCCTAACTCCCCCTCCACACCCATTGCTCACCAGCCTGCCCTGTGACCCATCCCGACTGTGTTGTCCCTCTCTCCTTGTCTCTCTTTCTACAGTGTAGAGTCCTCTAAACCTCCTCCCTCCTCCTCCTCCTCCTCCTCCTCCTCCTTGAACCCTGAACAGACCAGCTTGTGCCCTCCCTCCACCTCTACTACTACTACTACCACCACTACTACTACTACCACCACCACAACCTCCTCTGCTGCTACCTCCTCCTTCTCCTCCTCCTCTTCTTCCTCTTCCTCCTGTGTGGTGCCCCCCACAGCCTCCATCCCTCTGTCCTTGTTGGCTCCAGGGCCACCTCCTCCCTCTTCCTCCTCCTCTGCTTCTTCCTCCTCCACTGACTCCCTGCTCCCCAGCTCTCCTGCCTGTGTGTCGAGTCTCCTCAGTGTGAAGCCCCTGCCTCTCCTGGCCCTCCATGTTGTCAGTGGGGCCAGTAACCCCCCACACTCAATTGCCACTGAGCCCAAAGTCGCCCCCGAGCTTGGCTCCAAGTCTAAAAGGCGAAGGCTCTCCCCTTACTAACGAAGGAAACATAAGTCATCTACTACTGAAGTGCTGACAATGCTCTCTGTTGTCTGTACCTGCACTTGCTTTTGTATCTGGCTGCGCCATGCCTCGCTTCCTGCAGAAAGCAGCCCCTTGTTACAAAGCCAGAGAGATGATTAATGCCATATGTATAAAATATCTGTAGCGTAATTTTAGCTGTCTCTTTAAGATATGACATGTCGAGTGCATTATATTTTTAAATGACTTTAAACCTAGCATGGACAGGGAATGATTTCACTGAATCACTGAACTGTTTCTCTCTTTCTGAAAGCTCTGCTCAGGTAGCGGCTCTCTCTTAAGATGTCATAATGTAATTGTGCGATTAGTTTCCTTCTAGTTTTAAGTGACTGTTAGTTTACATAATGAAGTGTTTATGATGACTTTTACTGCTCATGTAAGAAAAAAAAGAATTTAAAGTAAATCTTCCCTCAGGTATGAAAGCCACCAAATCATCCTTTTTGGTGATGTTGATGTTAAAATCCCCAAAGCAGCCATCTCCTTCAGCTCAGCACAACTCCATTGAGAAACAATTACAGGAATAATTAGACATTTTGAGGATCTGATTATTACATGTATTCACAGACTCAAAAAGAGCAAATGAATACATTTTATCCCCCTCGTGTTGAAATGTGAAGCTTCAGCAGGTCGTTAGCTTAATAGAAAAACTGGAAACAGGAGGTAATCAAGCAGTTCGACACTGATTATTAAAAAAATAAAATAAAATAAAATACTCCCAGTACTTTTTTGTTGCCAGGCAACCAGCAAAGACTACAGAAAGTTACCTAATCATCAGTAGTCATGTTATTTCTCTAATGCATTGTACTGTACAGTCAGTGTGGCTCCCTCTTATTCTAAGATCCATTTTTACTCTTCTATACTTAACTTTTAAGTCCCTATGAATAAAATAAAATATTCTGCCAAAAGTGATAAACACACAAAAGAAGGTAAAGTGTATTTGCAGTCATTGCTGCTTCAAACGCAACGATAAACAAATAATTCTGTCTTTGTCGATTGTCTGCAGTGGAAAATAAACAATGGAAAAGCTGCGCTGAGTTAAAATAATGCGAACAGCAATCATTTTCTTATGATATTAAGTTCCCTTAGTGTAACTGTGGTTCTCAAACTGTGGTACTAGTACTCCTAATACTCAGGATTCTTGATCATTAACAATCATAAATTTAACTGTGGTGTAGAGACAAACAGTTTAATGACAAACTGTTTGGAGTAGAGAGTCAAAGGCAAGGTGTGGCCGACGTGTCAAGATCTCATCTCCTTTGTTTAGCCTAGGAATTAAAATGTAATGTGTTATTACAATTATTTAACAATCTCAATGTCTTTAGGCTTCTTCTTATAATTTTGGTGTACATTGTTAGTAGTAGATATTGGGTTCATCAGGTGTTTTAGCCATTACCACTAAACCTATTCACCCCAGGTTGGCCCAGCCAAGGTCAGGCCTTGTGTCGTTTAGCCACTTGGGTTTGTTGAAGAGTTAAGCTTAGGATAAAAAACCTGGTTCAGTTTTTAGGTTAGAGTTAGACCTTCAGGTAGATTGATATATTGTCATAATGGTGGTACTTACAGACCATAGTATTTTGTAAAGTGGTACTCATTATGAAAAGATTGAGAGCCACTTGTCTAAATTAAAATGTTTATAATTGTGTTTTTGTTGAATCTCAAAGGGAATCAATTAACAAACTGCTGTCCTTTGGTCCTAAATAGAGGAGGATATAATCAGGCTTCATTTAAGGTCACATTAATTTGGTTGAGTCATTGATATTATTAGCTCTTATTTTGATTATCAGTAATGGGAAGATAAGGTTTTATGAGTGAATCCACCAATGGTTTTCTCTAATTTAAATTCCCCCTCTGTTTGTGCACTCAAAATTTAGAAGTAGAAGTCTTCCTACTTATTGGGCATATCTGCCACCCTTAGAGGTGCAACTCTTCCTAAATTTTTTATATGTCTTTTTAGAGTTATCAATTAAGGAATTTTACATTTTTTTAATTAGGAGTATTTCTAGTGTTTAAAACGATGTGCAACTTCAGATTTTTGTAGTTGCTGGTCAGACAGATAAGCCCACAGGAAGTGTCATTATTTTGTTAATATGAACATTATACATGACATAGTTTGAATGAGGCATTCAAGAAAATAATCAATCAAAAAAACATTTAAAAAAAGGATAGTTGGAATGAAAACAAACTTGTTTGCTCCTGTTTGCAGTATTTTTTGCTAAGCCTTTCCTGCTTATGCAGCTTCATATCTTGCCTATAAACACGAGCAGTAGGGTCCTCTCATCCAAATTGTTTTTAAACTAACCAGTGATTTTGATCAGCAGCTGATTTAGAGAATTTTCCCTTTGCTGTAGAAGTCCCTCCTACAGGACGTTTATTTCATTTTATATAAGCGCGTAGTTTTCCTGGTAAATAAAACCAGATGATCTCCTTTAATGAAAATAATAATAATATATTGTAATGTACAGTGAATGATATTGATGTTTATCTTTTCTGTCTGATTGCATGCCTTCCTTTCTCTCTTCCCTGGTGTCTGGGTGTCTGTCTGTTTCCCCAGGCTTTCCTCTGAGGCTACAGGACTGGCAGCCAACTGATAGGACACTGCATCTGCACTAAGTCACACTTTTGTATCACCGGCTACCATAAAGCAGTCTAATGCAACTATTCATCTTCAGAGTTTATATATTGTACATCCTCTTTCTCATTTGAAAATAATGTCAACTGCCACTGATTGAATCTGCTGAGTTCATTATTTATTTTCTTTTGTTTTTGGTTTTAGTCAAAAGAAGCAGAAAATTAGGTTTTAAATTCCCCTTTTCTTAGTCGAGTTGAAGCTTTTAATGATTTGTTAGTAGGTTTTTTTTTTTTGTTCCTCTTGCTCTCTTACCCTTTCTATTTTTGCTGTGACAGAGAAGTAGAGTTGGAAAACTCGGATTAGGGCATATAGATTTAGTTCTGTACAGTTCTTTTTGTTTTTCTTTATAAAGGAAAAGAGGAAGAATAAAAAGAATTACAAATTAAGCATAGAGTGACTGTTTTATTCTGTTTTTATATATTTTTTTCTTCCTTCTCTTATTTAGGCCCATATATACATGCTTTAAGAATAAACAACATCTTCGCCCTGTGTCACCTTAACTTGGACTACACTCACGTCACTGATCAGAAAACGTAGCTGTAGATGCACCGTCACTGAACATATTCGGTTCTGATGACAAATTTTCTAACACTCAGATTAATTTATTCAGATAAATTCAAATGTGTTCTACTACGCATGTCACCGTCTCTCCTCTACATGTCATTCCGGTTTCTCCCCCCACCCCCCTCTCCTGGTCCTGAGATCATGTGTTGATATTTTGCTGGGATGGGAGTTTTTTGGGGTTTGGACTCGGTTTAAGGGATCAGAAGCAGAGGGTTGGCCTCGCTTTTTTGTATAGATTGATATATACTTTAAAAAAAAAAGTTGAAATATTTGTTTTAGATGGAAGAATGAATATTTTTTTTAACTACCAAAGTGAAAAATAACTTCTGGACACTGATTGGTCTAATAAATGTGATAAGGCTGAGGAGTGAAACAATTTATATGTTTGAACTAAACAAAGAAAGGGTTGTGAGTTACCACTAGATTCCTTCTCTTTGCTTTGCTCAAGTCAGAACTATTTTTATTTTATTTTTTTTTTATTTGCAGGACAGAAAAACGTTTGTGCACGTTGTTTGAGACTGTAGACCTGGGTGCCACAATATTGTTTTAAAAAATGCAGAAATAAAGGCGTGAAATGCTCAAACCACACATTTTGTTGAGTTTTGTTGTTGTGTTGAATATACTGAAAACACCAGTTGAGATTTTACAAGTCTGAGTTTATTTTAAATTGTTTCTTAAATATATTTATTGTACAGTTACATTAATGCTGTATAAAAAGCCCACATTTCAGTCCAGCCAGGTTTTTCAACCAGCATCCTGGGAAACGGAAATACCTCCATGACTGAAACACTAGAGGGCAGTAGTTTGGCCTGTTGGCAACATTTCATCCTAATAATGGATTTCTTGCTTCAGATCCTGGGGACATAGTTCATAAAAGCTCTACAAATGTAAACTTAAACACAAAAAACTAAAAACCGTAAAAAATAAAACCCATATTTTTCTAGCTTATTGATTGACCTGATGAATTATTGAGTAACTTAACGAGTGAGCTCAAATGTACAGTAAGAAGGTTTTGAGTACATCAGCACCAGAGTTTTATCATTCTGTTCGTGTTGAAGAAGTCCCTACAATCACGACTGAGTCCATATCTTACCTGTGAGGGTAATGTTAGTGCAAACTTGAAAACATCTATGTTAGCATGTAAAACCTTATCTTATTCTGAGTAAAGCAGGGTGTCCTTTACATGGATTTTAACAAGTTGACTAAAAACTGCAAAGTTAAATTCTGTAATTTTCTTAATATTTATCTGTAAGTATAAATACGCCAACAGTGAATAATCCTGCCAGAAATAAGTGATTAGAGATGCAAAACGCTGTTGACGAGTACTTAATTTCTTTTTAAAAATCTCATCTCTTTTTTTAATTTATTTACACTGGCACATTGCAAACATGTTGCTCTTTTAGTGAGATGGAACATTTTAGAGATCTGTTTTTGTTAGTTCATGTCTTTGTTACAGGGTTACTTTAAATATCCGCAGGCTTTCTCTTGCTGTATTTGTTCTTTTATGGGTAAGTAATATTTGATTCTGATTAATCACAAAAAGTGTTTGAATTTAACATCCAAGAAGTTTACAGTTGCACACTTTTTTTTTATCTTTACAAGCATGCGTTTCCTTAAATA
>JAOXNZ010000166.1:9870702-9890729 GCA_028566095.1 Kryptolebias brasiliensis
CCTTTTCTTCGGCTCTCCAATTTGTGCCCCCCCCCCCCTCTGTTTTTCTTCCTCCCTCTCTCCTGTGCAGAGTATTTCTGCTTCTGTCCCATAATCACCTTCTTACATTTTCAGCACTTTTTTTTCAATCTGTCTTGCTCTCTTCCCATTAATCCTATTTTCTCTCCTTCTCCTACTCTTCTTCCTCATCTTCTCATCCACCTTCCTCCCCCCCTTTCCCCTTTTTGCACTTTCTGCCATTCCCCATCCCATCCTTCTGTCTGACATTCACCTGTTTATAGCCATAAAACATTTTGAAGCTGTTATTTAATGCAAACATGCTGGTTGGTGGAGAGCTACATGAGAACAATGTTTAGTGAGACGGAGGAAAACATTTAGCTCCAGATGGCACTTCTCTGGGCGGCCTGCTTCCTCCCAGTAGGCTTGTGCCGACTCTGCAAAAGGGGTGTTGTTATCACCTGTGTCCCTGTTACTGCACCTGGGGGGGGGGGAACGTCTATTTTTGTCTGCATCACATTGCTAAGGAAATGTGAGCCAAGAGAAAGAAGACAGGAGTGAAATTATTCTTTGTTCGGTGCTGTGTTTAGTAGGATAGTACTTTGGACTGAAAACAGCATGAGCTGAAACAGTAACTTTTATCTGTGGAAGAAAAAGGACCACGGTCACTTATCTGCACCCACCTTATGTCAGAACTCCAACTAATAGCTGCAGTTTCATATTAATATCTTCTTTTTCCTCTTCTTATATATATATATTTTTTAGTTTTTTAGTAGAAGCTTAAGTAATAAATGCAAAACATAGAAGATTATGCCACTTGTCTCTTGATGACTTCTTGACCAACATCTTTTCAAAGCCAAGCGTGTTCACGCAACAAAAAAAACAAAAGCAGAAAACCTTCCTAAATCTGATGATTTTTATATCTAAATGAAGTTTCAGGTTAAAGAAAGAATAAAATCTGTCTTCTTTCTGACTTGAGGACGTGATGAAAATAAAAAATAAAAGAAAACGAAATAATCTCACCATGTCATTTTCCTTCAAAAATATTCCTCCTTACTCCTCATTTCTCGGTTGGCTAAGTTAGCTGTGTGGTTTAATTTCAAATGAGTGGAAAAAAAGAGGAGTTCTGCTCATGACTTTTATATCAAGCTGTTGAAGGATTAAACCCCTTGGTGTGTACAGTTTGAAACAGTTTAATGGATTTGCTTCTAAAATATACACTTTCAGCTTCAGTTTAAGGGTATTCACATTATTAATATGAAGAAGAGTTTAGAAATTACAGCCCTGTCTTCTGTATTTGCTGTAAAGTCTACTTATTGAACAAACCACTGTGGATATTTTTCCCTCTTGGAGAGCATTTTGTATGGTTGAAGGTTGTGAAGGAATTTTCTGCCATGGAAAACTTGAGCAAATATCCACCAACATCCTATGGGGATGTCTAGCCTATATATTCATTACTTTTTTTTTTATTGCAGAGCTGTGTGTGTTTTCTCTGAAAACGCTAAATTGTTAATTTGGCCATTTATGTCACCTAACTTGCATTGAGTTCATGTTGTTTATTCACAGCTCCAGTTTGCAAATGCAAATATCGCACTTGGAGTCAACTTGGAACCCTCCATCTGCTTAGATGATGAGCTAATTGAGAAGCAGCAGCTTGCATGTCCATGAAACAACTTTTAAGTTAATTGTCCAATTACGTATATCTAAAAAGGGTGCTACAAAGTACACAGCTGTAATGTGTAAGCCCCTGAGATTGTGCACTTTTAGCTCTTATTTATTTATTTATTTATTTATTTTAAGAAAAATGTTTAAAAACTATGCAAATACATATGGTAACAACTGTATAGATATTTGAACATCTTGAAGAGGAAGGCTAAACAAAAGATCAAGTTCTGCATAATTTCATTATTACATGCAGTTTTAACTAATAATTACCAGTCTCCTCTTTCCAATATATCCAGATTCAAGCAACATTATTATTATTATTATGTTTCTTCAATGAAGAGGGGAGGTCCTCTCCTAGGAGACAACGATTTGTTAATTGTGGTTATTATTTTTAGCATGGTCATCTTGAGAACAAGAACTTCCTGGCCTTCCATAACAACAGTCATCCCCCTCCCACACCTTCCCTCATTACCAGCCTTGTTGACCTTTCTTCAGAGCTTGTTTTCCAGCCATACTGTGGAGCGATCAATTGGTTGATTCTTTAACAGGGATTATACAGTAGCTCTGGCACGCTCGCCACCCAAAGGTGTCCTGTGGGAGTCCTAATGGGTGCAAGATTGTGTACACTTGAGACACTGCTGCGGAGAGTAATCACAGGTTTAGAAGAACATGTTTGTGTCGTTTATTTACGAGACGTTCTTGTGATTGACGAGCTCATCTGTTTCAGTGTAACAGTTCTAAGAGAAGTTCTTCATTTTCAAAAGATGTCAAAGTGTCTGAAATCGGGAGAAAAAAAAAATCGAACTTCAACTTTCAGCTGTGGTAGACAGGAATGTCACTTTATTTCTGACAAGTTTTTAATGCAGACCTCCATAATTCACTCCCTATTTGAGATAGAAAGAGAGTGTATTTTCAGGATGGCAGAATATTTTTTTATTAAACCTCAAGCTTTTGAAGCATTTAAAGGCATTTAAAGTCTGTTTCAGAGGCAGTGAAAATGTTAGGAATACCAGTGAAGTTCAATCTGAGCAAAAATAGCTAAAAATAACAATTCTTTGAAGAGGACTAGGAGCTAGCATAATGGAGATTATAACCCCATTAAAGCAAGAATGACACACTCATGCACACTTGCTTTGAGATAACCAGTAATGTATTTTAAATGATTCTCCAGGTTGTTGTTGACAGACGTGTGTGTTACATGCAGTAGGTGGTAAATGAGCTCCACGTTTTATGAATTTTCAGCTTGTGTACGCCTCATCTAGAGTGTCTTTGTGGAGGTCAGCTCATAAACCCCGCAGAGCCAATCTTTTCTCCACTTTGTAACACTGCCTGTTGACATTGCCACATTACGGCTCTCCTGCCACTTTGTCGACTTGTGATTTTCCACATTGCTGGAGAAGAATAAAGCTTATTTTTTTATACTGCTCTATTTGCTGGTGCTGATGGTTTTTCCTTTCACACCGTACATTTGATGGCGTAGTCTCATCTTGTGTTTTCTGGTCAGTGAATTTGAAAAGAAGCGGATAGAGGAGTTTTTGTGCAATGATGTGAAAATAATGTAAGAAATTAATTTTAATGTAATTTTAATGTATTTTTCTCTGCTAAATGACTTTCTTTATGCTATGTTCTTAATGTTGTTGCTAAATATTATTCTCTAATATTTTTCTGTTGTTTTTCTATCTCATTAATTTTGAAGTTTTCTGTGAAAATTGAAGGGATGGTTCAGATCTTTTAAAGTGGAAAGGATATGAGCAATTTAATATTTTACCTATTGTAGATAGCTTTTTGAACCACCTCAGTTAGATGAAATAGTTTAATTCTGATCAAATTAATGAGCTAACAGCTAGTTTGCGTACACCCATGATTTTATTTTGTTACTGACTTAAATCATATCTTAAAAAAAAATTGTAGCAGTTCATGCAATTTGTTCATACCTGTTTTGAATTAGTTATTCTGACAAAAATATTATATTCTTCAATAGGTTAGCAAAGTTGCAGCAGGGTCCACAACTTTTCAAACTTAGCTGCTGTTGCTTCTCATTTGTAGAAAATCATAGCATTCCATATAAATAACTGTTATGTGAAATTGACTGCAGTTTAATGGTATATAAATAGCAAGAAATAAAATATTGTTTCTTAACTCTTCTACAGAACCTGTCTTCGGAGGATCTGAAATACCATAGTACACTTTGTGTTTTTAGGTTTCTGGACAGAATAAAAATATAATTTGACCATACCTCACCAAGTTTTAAAATGATATAAAAAGAATCTCTGATGGACAGCAGCACAAGCCATTATTTGTAAAACTGCAATAAGCCTGAATGCTGAAAAACTGAATGCGCCCCAAAATTCAGTAGCTTTTTGAATCACCTTTAGCAAAAACAACTTAGAGTAATCATCCTCTTTCCAACCTTGTTATTTTCTTCCATTACTGTTGGTGAATTGTTGTCCACTCTGCTTTAGAAAGTTACTTCAGTTAATTGAGATTTGCAGCTCTGTTTAGGTCCCACCACTGCATTTCAATCTGGTTAGTCTGAAATTTGACTGGGATAATGCAATACCTTGTATTTTTTTTGACATTTGTGTTGTAAATCTACTGCATTGCTTGTGATCATTGTTTTGTTTTGTGACCCAATTTTGTTCGTACTTTATCTGCTGGAAAGGAGTGCATGCCTGACACAATGACTGCTGGGTGGCCAGGTCCTGTGGCTAAAAAATAAAGGTCAAATTATCAGCACTTCCATCATTGTGGTCGACAGTTGGTGTAAGATGTTTCTGTTGACAACCTCATGTGCACTGTGTGTTATTATCATTGCCAAGCATCTCCACTTTGGTATTGTCTGTCCAAAGAACACTGTTGTTGTTGCTTTTTTGTTGTTGTTTTTAGCTGTTTGCTTTTCCCCCCCAGATGCTTTTTTGCAAACTTATGCTGTGCTGCCATGTTCTTTTAGAAAGAAAATACTTTCAAGCTTTGCAAACGAGCCACTCTTGTTCAGTCTCTCTTTTTCTTAACTCTGTCATAAACTTAAACTTTTGACAACTAAGACCTTTAAAGTTTAAGATGTTGCTTTTAGGGTTTTGTGCAACTGTGAAGTCTGACCTCAGGTAGATCTTGCTGGGATGTAGACTTATGAGAAGAATGGTAAGACTCTTGAGAAGAGTGTTTTTCATTTGTGAATAACCATTCTCACTGTGAAACTGTTTGGAAATGTTTTTATAACCTTTCCCAGGGTGAGGAGCATCAACAGTTTTTACCTGTAGCTGCCTAATGTGTGGTGACATTGCTTAAAAGTGACTCAAGCTGATGATATAATGATCATCTGAACTCATTTCTTCATGAGTCTCAATCAGCCTTTATTTATTTAACGGATCAAATTGTGACTTGGTTTCCTTGTGCTGTCTTTCAGCTTGCCTAGACATGTGAAGCACTGCGTTTTACAAAAATGACATGTAAACAGGAAGTGAGCAGCTGACCACATAGTGTCCATCTGTTGGCCAACTTTCCCTTCTGTCCTCCCATTCCAGGTTGCCCCTTCTGGAAGAATGGCGTGGCGTACGAGATGAGGCGCTGTCGGAGCTCAGTGGGATTAAAGGCTGCATCTTTGTCCATGCTGGAGGGTTTATTGGGGGCAACAAGACCCAGGAAGGAGCCCTGGAGATGGCCAGACGGACCCTGCAGGCTGCTGCCCAGTCTCCAGCAAATGGAAGCAGCTGATCATTTAGAAAAAAACAGAAAACTGTTCGCTAATGTTTAGATATCGTAATAAGTATTATGGTTTAGTGTGATCTCAATCTGAATTTATGGCATCAGTGCATGTTATTTGATCTTATAACTGTATCTGTTACGGTTTTCATTTTCAATAGAGGACTTATTTGTATTACATTCTGGTCTTTTGTATTTAGTCCTCAGTTAAAATGAGCAATAAACTGTTTTCCCTAAGTTAACCCATATTAATATGTTGCCATCTGACGGCCCAACTCAAGCATCTTCAAAGCCTGAGAATACTACTGCCTTACCTTTCAAGATGTGAATACATACACCTGGACCAGGGTTCTGCTTTTCCTTTCCAGCATTGCTGACATCAACTACGGCACAACAAAGCGATTCAGAGGCTGCTTCCTCTTGCTCTGAGATCAAAGCGTCAATAATGGAGACTGATTAATTCAGAGAAATTAAATTTCTAAACGCCATGGAGAGGTTCTCCTTGTTGCAGCGGATGTTGTGACAAGGTTACTGGCATAGTCAATTTCCCAGTAATAAAATCAGGGATGTGCCTTAAATTTTCTCATTAATACTCCAGATTTTCTTCCCCCAAGCTCTACTGGAAACTCCTGCCTTATTGCATTTACATGAAGCTGACCTTGTGCCTGTCTGACTTATTTTTCCATCATTACTGGTGTTATTGTGCAAATGCCATGGCAGGAAAAAAATACTTTACATTGCTTCCAGCTGTTTAGGGTGCTCTGCTTCATTTGTGTTCAGCAGTGCAGACAATTCCAGTTCTCAGATCAAACGATTGATTTGCCCTTCTTTTCTATCATTACTTTCAAGAAGTGTTTTGTTTTCTACTGACACTTGCTGATAAGTAGAAAAAAATAAATGCCTGTAAGTTAGGGAATTTGCACTGATGATGCAAATACATGGTTATTACAATACAGTTCAAAGTCTACCATCTAATTTATTTTAGTCGCAAGTATCAGTTTCCTACATAGCTGAGAGTGCACTGGATATTTTTAATAGGTTTGGAAATGCACTCTTGCAGATTCTTTTTTTAGTTTACCTGTGTCTCATAAGTACACACAAGTACACACACATACACACACAGAGACATATTTTCAGTGCTCCTTCCTGTCCTGGACTAGAGCCAAAGTCCCAATCCAATCTATACACCTTTGTGAGAGCCTTTTATAATCACATGGTCCATAGTTGCTGCCAACTAAAGGCGTATTCTTTGTGAAGATGTAAGGGAAAAGAATTTTCACAGCTTACCTCACCAAGCAAAGCGGGACACAGCGAAGGTGTGCGCAACACAGTTGCATAATTAGAGATAAAGTGGTGAAACATCAATCCGAAGGGGAAAAACTGACTTACATCCAAACGTTTTTTGATTTTGTTTTTCAGTTGCCACTTCGTCCTTTGTATGCACAATCTCCAGCTTATTCATTACCAAGAGCACTTGCTTGATTGCAGGAAATCACTTGATGCTCTCTCTCTTTCTTTTTTTTAAATAGAATCCTCTAAAGCTCCTGTTTTTGTTTTTTTTTTTCCAGCAGATGCTTATATTATCTGCCAACAGAACTAGCCAGTACTAGGTCCTTTCCTGTCATCCACTTTACATACAAAGCAGAACATTTTAATACTCTGTTTCGTCAGCAGAGAATATTTTTCCATCTGTGCTATGGTTTCTAATGACACAGCAACTGATCAAACCTTTGTGCCAGTCCCTGTTCATAAGCAACTTTAAACAACTCCAACCCTGGCAAAAATCAGTTGGCATACTCACCAGAACATGGATTTTGTTTTTGATAAAGACAGGGAGTGGATTTCTCCAACTCTCTCTCATTTTTTTCCCCTTCTCCCTCCTCCTGTTTTGTTTAAAGTTCATTTAGTTTTTCTCCCTCTGAGGACTGCGGCCAAACACTGATGAAGCCGAACAGTTTCACTTCACTGCAGTCAGGTTTTCCTGTAGAGTTCACACTGTCAGCATTGTCACAACCAAACTGCTCATGGGCATGTGCGTCTTTTTAGAAATGCGTCCTCAGAGATTATCCTCGATAGAGACTCCATGTTCTCAGCTTAGCTGTTTTTCCTCTTGCAGAGTTGAACTTCTGCTCCCACAATCATGCTATTCATTCTCAGTTTAGTAACCAGAAAAGCTGACAGTTATTTCTTTATTTTTAGCTAGAGTGATGCTTTCTTTCTGCCGTTATGTGCTTTCTCATTACGCACTTTTGTTTCCTATCTGTAGACACACAAAACTCATTTTGTCAACAGCCTCGTCTCTGGCAAACACAGAGACAATATCCCTTCAAGGGCAGAACATTCGGCAAAATAAATCTGTAAAGTGGAAGAAAGAATCATTAGACTTGCAGTAGTCTGTATTATATTTCTCAGGGGTGAAATTGTTATGGATTTTAGTGGGCTGATGGGAATAGGACAGGCTGGGGAGGCAGATGAGGGATATATAAGATGCCATCTTGGCTGTCCCTTACCCCCTGAGGGCTCTCCTGTTGATGGACAGATAGTGTTGCTGCTTATAGTTGAAGGTAAGAGCAGGGTACTTGGACTGAAGTAAAATGCCATGAATAGGATTTCTCTACAGTATACATTTGCTATTTGGTGCTCTTCTTGCTTTCATTATTCTTTCAACTTGAGATGGAAATCTCAAGTTGGTATATGTGAGACTCAAGGTTGTGGGGTGTCCTGGCTCTCTTGTGTTCTGTCACTTTCTGCACACTGTCACAAATTAGGCATCCCTCTGCTCGACCTCCAAGAAGACACTAGGATAAAACAGGAATGATTAAGAATAAGCACGTCTTCCTTCAGTGTTTCAGCTCTGTCTTTCAGTCAGCACTGTTGTTTATCCAGGTGTGGCAGGTGCAGACATTTTTCTTAACAGTTTGACACCAAAGTGCACCATGTTGCAGTTGTTCCTGTGCATTCGGGGACTACCCTCAGTGACTCAAAAACAAACAAAAAAATATGTAATTTTTGTTAGTCTGTTAGACAGGAAAAAACTAAAATCACAAAATACTTTTGACTTATAAGGCAAATTTTCAGTTTAGCCTGAAATGTGGAGTCATTTTACATATTTAAAAACATCTTTATTACTTTGTTCTTTCACCTTTCAGGTGACTTTATTTATTTATTATTTTTATTTATTACTTTTTGGATGTCCTGCATGACTGAGACGTTACACCACCACACTGTTGGAATTGCACTGATAAACAGCATCTGTTTATCTTCATATGTAACATTGAGGTTAAGAATCTCAATTTTTCACTGGACCCAGTGAGAAATGTTCACTTAAGTCATTCAGAACATACTTCTTACAAGTTAGACTTTAGAAACCATTAAGGCTTTTATTAGCAGCCCTTGTCAAGTCTTTGCTCTTTTAAAAATCCTGTCTTTAAATTTATATTCTAGTTTTTGCATTAATATTTTTTGTCAGTTGTGAACTTTGTAATAGACGCAAGGAGTTTTCTCAGTCCCATGAAACACCTGCAACATTTGGACCTTAACCATCATTTCTGAGGTGAAGCGTTTCTTAAGATGTTCAACAGAAAATAGAAAACATAACTAAATTTCATAGAAAAGAATACCAACAAAATGAAGAACAATCAAAGGTAAAACAAGCTGTTTTATTAAGATAACAATCATCATGTACAACCAGGACACTTAAAGTGCATCTTGGTATTGATTAGAAGAGAGTGAAACAGGAACATCATTCAACCAAACCATATTTTGGTGTTTCGATGAAGATCTTTGCACAAATAGAGTCGGATCAGCTGCCTGTCAGGATATGATTCATATAACTTTCACAATTATTAAAGTACTCAGTTTCCTGGAAGAGCTCACTTCCTTCAGGACAGAAATGTGTCATCAAAAGATGAAGGTAATCACTCAGGACAACTTTGTATTGATTTTTATTGACTCTTTCCTCTGGAGCTAATTCATCAGTGCTTACTGTGGGTCAATATTTAACTTTTTCCTTTATTTGAACCCATCTTTAATGGGATATTTCAGTTTCTCTTTTTTAAATAAGCTAGCAAAAGTATCTTTGATGAGGCTGAAACAAAAACAAAAGGCACATCGAAGAGGGCTGTCCTCAAGTATAATTACAGCCCAACCTTCTGTCTCTAACATGCATGTTTGTCTTTGTGTAGCTGCTTGAGATTCAGTTTTATGAATGACCGTAGAATCTAATTATATCTAAAGGTAATTAAGTTAATAGCTCATGCAGATAACCAGGGTGTTCTCAGCAAGTCGAGATTCATGCCAGGGACAGAGAGGTGGTGACGGCACGCTCCTCCGTGTTTATTTTTGCCTCTTACAAACACTCTGAGAGAGCTAGAAAGCGGGTGGGCTGTTGTTGTTGGTGGGCAGTTTGCCCCACATCCTACAGCTGAAAACTGCCCCCACCGGTGGGACAGTCAGCGATGGAGCCGTCTGCGAGCGACAAACCCCGGAGCGCAGCTGATTCTCCGCACAGCGCGTCCAAGCACTCTGAGGGAACAAACCAGAAGAAACACTACAAGAGGATCATAAAACAACCCCTCCATATGGATTCAAACTTCACAACAAACCATTTGAAAGGTAAGTTAGTTTGAAGAACATTTTGTGTCCAATTTGCGTAAAACCTGGCTGTTACATCCGCGTCTTTTTTTATTAGTAGGCTGCAGAATGTGTTTAAATTTTGCACAAAGTTGAGCCTTTAAATGCGAGCAGAACAAAAAGGGGTTTGCAGAAACGTGACGCAAATTGGACTTTTGTCATTTCGATTTTTGCAAAGGATGCAGCAAACGGAGGCTTTGTAAGAAACGGGAAACGCTGTAATCCTGATGTCATAACCTCCACCAGAGCGCTTTAACCCAGATTAATGTAATGCAGCCTATAATTTCACTGGAAACGTGGCGACTTAGGTTCAAGTTAATCCTACAGCGTGTAATAATTGAATAACTTTTTTTTTTTTTTTTAAATAATGTTTAAAATATCTGGATTCAGCTGCTGTAGCAGAGTCTGCTCTGTTTGCTTTGGGAGTCCATTTTCATATCTGTCTTTCAGCTTTCAGCTTTCCTCATTCCCATTCTTTTCCATGCAGCAGGTGATTGTTTTATTAATTGGAAATGTGCATGCATCACTTTAATATTGAGCCCAAGTGGTGCATTTCAGTTTACAGGGCACACATACAGTATCCATCCCTCTTGGTAAGATTTGAATTTTATTTTGTGGCCTTACAATGTGAAATATAAACAGATTTATTTATTTGTTTATAAGTAATAATTCTACAAAAATAATTCAGATTAATGAAGTTAAATGGGGAAAATAATATTTGTTTTAAAAAATTCTGAAAAATACAAAACTGAAAACTGTTGTGTGCATATGTATTTAGCCCCCAAAACTCTACTGTGTAGCTCCACCTTTTGCATCAAATCTCTAGGTAGGTATCTGTTTTCTAATGGTTCATCGCTGGAAATTAAGATCATTCTTCTTGACCAAACTGCTACAGCTCCTTCAGGTTAGATAGGTGCTGCTTCTGTCCAACAATCTTTAAATCAAACCAGAGATTTTCAATTGGATTGAGGTTTGGCTTTGACTGGACCATTCCAGGACACTTATCTGGTTCTCCTTAATCCCCTGCAGAGTTTCTTAATCTGTGTGTTTAGACTCATTGTCCTGCTGGAAGGTGGAACTCCATCTCAGTCTCAAATCTCTGTGAGCAAGTTTATTTCAAGAATTTCTCTCCATCAATCTTTCCTTTGACTCTGACCAGTTTCCCAGTCCCTGCTGATGAAAAACATCTCCACAGCATGAAGCTGTGTTCTTCAAGCTTCACTGTTGGGATAGTGTTCTCAGGTGGTAGATTTGCTTCAGTTATAGTGTTGTCCTTGATGACACAGAAGTTTGAGTTTGGTCTCATCTGACCACAGCACCTTCTTCACATGTTTAAGGAAGACATTCAAAATAGTCCATTTTAATAAAGCGATAACTTTATCCTGCCACTCTTCCATGATCCCAGCTCAGTGCAGGTTATAGAGGTCCTATGGATAGATCATTCCATCTCTGCAGAAGAGCTGCCCAGCTCCATCAGGATTATTTTAGGCCTCCTGGATGTTTCTCAGATTATCGCCCTCCCCATCTGGCCTGTGTGATTTGGTGGATGATCCTCTCTTACTGTGGTGGCATAATGGAGCTCTGTGGGATGTTCAGGGTTCTGGGTTATTTTTTTACTAACCAACCCGATCTGTGCTTCTCCACAACTTTATCTCTGATTTTTGTGGAGAGTTCTTTGGTCTTCATGCTGTTTCTTGTCTGGTGGTAGACCTCACTACTTAGAGGTACATTTGGCACTTAGATTGCTCACAGGAGGATCTTTAACAGATTGTGTGGCTTCTGAAGGTAATGATTGGGGCTTCAAAGCAAAAAGTCTGAAAACATGATGTATGTACCACTTTTCAGTTTTAGATTTTTTAGAATTATTTAAACTACATTCTCCCCTTGTTTAACTTAATTAATCTGGTGTTAATTATTGATTTTAGTCAAGTTTCAAAAATCCAAATAAATTCCAGGTTGTAAGAAAATAAAACATAAAAATTACCAAGAGGGATCAATGCTTTTGCAAACCACTATATGATGCTTTCACCCAATTTCCTTTATCTGTCAGGTCTAGGCCATCTTTAGTTTGAGTTTCAAGCCTTTTAGCAAAATCTGTCTATTCAGTGGAGAGTGGAGATTCATGATGGTTTTGATTGTGTTATGAAGGCAGAGGGTGCTTGACATTTAAGAGGATAGTCTTCTAATCAAATTCAAGCAGTCTCTTCTGATTTTTGTCCCAGAAGAAGAGCATCAAACAGCTGTCTCAGGAAAACAAAAGTGTTTTGAAAACACCTGATTGGATTGTTGAAGCAAACCTGCAACAACAACATCCACAGACTAAGACAAGGTATAAAAAAAAATCCAGACAAAAACAGATGACTCTGTGCTTTTGCATGTCATTAGATTGAGATACTTTGCCTTTTTTAAAACTTTTGCCTCTGAACTGCAAGAATGGAGAGCAGATGGTCTTGTCTACACAACTGCTGAGGGATTTTTTTTCCAGCAATGTCACTTATCGACACTGTGAGACTCACTCAGGATTGATGTTCTTGTCCTTAATAGTGAAAGAGGCAAAGCTTGAGCTATTGATCCTTCTCCTTTAAAGCCTCCATCTCTACAATGCACAGCACACCTACCTCTTGGAAAATGATGAAGCAGCTACAGTGTCATAGGAGAATAAATATAACAGTAAATGAGATGAAAATGTATTGATCAGTATAATATGATGCCTTTCTCCTGGTCTTGAATATTTGCTGAAAGGACACAACAGAAATATGAGGCAGGGAGGAGTTGAGATAATCACATTTAACGATTTATGTCCTTCTGATGCAGAAATGCAAGAGGGATTTTTAACCTTATTAAACCACTTAAACTATCATTACTGCTGCTCAGACAGTGATTAAAGGAGGAAATCACTGCAATAAAATTAGCTGGTGCCTCTTTTAGAAGTGGAGTTTTCTTTTAGAGTTTTTAACAAGCAGCATTAATGAATCCAAATTTGTCAGTGTACTATTTGGACAATAAGATATCCTTTTAATACCTAGGAACTTGTCCTCTTACATGATTTAGAGCAATGTCTCTCCATAAAGTGTCTCATTTCTTCTCTTAAACCACTGATTTCTTTTCCTTTTCTACCATCTAAACATTATAATCCTCTTCATGAGTGTTCCATTTGACAGTATTTTTGTAGAGACAATCATTTTTGCCCAGACTGACCCATTTTCCCTCAATCTGTCAGATTCTCCTGGTGTGACCGTGTGACTCAGTTTGGGACCTAATGCATGTCAGGAGGCTATGGTGAGGCCATGTGCACAGACTGGTGTGAGAAGAGATGTGCCACAGTTGGTGGAGGAAGAGGAAGGGGGAGAATTACAAGATTGGACCTTTACTCATGGTTGTGTGTGTCACTCTTGTTCTCGGCTCTGTTGGGTCAAGCAACCCCTCAGTGCCCGAACAGGTGTCACTGTGCTTGGGACACATTCACCGTGGTGTGTTCGGACGCTGGGCTACGTGAAATCCCAGAGGGGATCCCACCAGAGACGGTCTCTCTCCACCTGGAACGCAACTACATCCGGATCATCCCAGAGAGTGCCTTCAGCCATCTGGTCCACCTGCAGGACCTTTACCTGTCTGACAACCGGATTGACTCTATTTCCACTGGAGCCCTGCGAAATCTGGGACCCAAGCTGCGCCTGCTGGACCTTTCATATAATCAGCTGAGGCATGCCAGCAGGGAGGAGTTTGGCTCCACTCGAGCAAAGACACGCCTCTTCCACAATCCCTGGCACTGTGACTGCACCCTGCAGGAGCTGATGGAGACGCTGAACCTGGAGGCTGAGACAGTGAACGAGATCATCTGCAAGAGCTCTGTGCGAGGGGTGGGTGAGGGGAGCAGGTGGGAGGACCCGGGGTCACAGGGTGAGCATGCAGGCCAACCACTGGCCAAACTTCTGGATTCTGGGGTGAACTTTTGCAGCCTGCAGAGGAAGACCACTGATGTGGCCATGCTGGTGACCATGTTTGTGTGGTTCTTTATGGTCATTGTGTATGTTGTGTACTACGTTAGGCAGAACCAAGCCGAGGCCCGCAGGCATTTGGAGTACTTGAAGAGTTTACCCAGCCCACGCAAGACCCCTACTGAGACAGACACTCTGAGCACTGGTTTCTGAGAACATTTAAATGGAATAATCACATGCCGTCTTTATGGACAGTAACTCCGAAATCCTCAGAGAATTTCTCGTAAACCAACTGTGGAGGATATAAACACAGAGGGAATAATCTTTACAGCTGTTTGATTTCTTCTTTGACTTTAGTTTTCTTTGTTTTTAGTTTGTTTTGTTTTTCTTTTTGATTGTTCATTGTAATGACTTCACTGAAAGAAAAGAAGAAAAGTGAAAAAATGTAGCAGAAGTGAAGATAAAACAAGCCCACATATAGAGAAAGACATTTAAATTTAATAACAGTCTGTCTCCTTTTGTAGCTCGTCTTTTCTTCTCCTGCCATGCCTCATAATTTGCTCTTTTATCTTTCATTAGGCTCTAATTAGGAGACTCTGACCGGCTGACCCCTAACGAACACTTAAAAAATGGCACCAATCAGCATGACTTCAGGTGTACAGACTTTTATGTGTGTCTTCTTTTAGTGCAAGTTCATGTGTGCACATATGGTGCTTTCATGCATTGTTGCAGCCATTTTCACTTTGATTACCTTGATTTAGCACAGATGCTATTTAAGCAGCACTCAGTTCTGAAAATGTCTGGAATGTTTCATGTACATATAGATGTTATTGATTGGTGCAAAGAAATTTTATTCCATTTTAAAGATGGATTTGTGTTGCCATCTATTCAGAGAAAAGCTGTTAGTTAATGTCTGAATTGTTTCTTTTTCTGGTCGTCCTATTTTCAAATCAACCCCATCATAATGGAATCTATTTTTGCAGCCAATTAAATATTAGCACATAATTTAATATTAAAGAAATTGTTTGTCCCTTCAGAACATTTTTGTTTGTAATGTTAACATGAATGTCATTCTTGATGTGTGTGCTGTGAATATTGTCCCTCGGTGTTCTGTAAATGATCAAATTCTGACTGGATTAACAGCCACAATTGATGCTTTAATGGATTTTATTTAATCATATTTACTATTGAAAAAACTGATGAATCGTCTAAAGGGAAGGTTTACATTACATTTAAATATTTCATTTTTTGTTTTTACATTAGGAAGTCTGAAAGGTCTCTCTCAATTACCATTCTTAAACATGTTTTTAGAACATTGGTTCAAATTGACCTCTGCCTTGATTGCCAATGTTTTCAACAAAGATGTTCAGTGATCTATTAGCAGGTTTAGAGTGTGTGGGTGATAACTCTCAGCTACTACCACACCAAATTGTAGCTCAATATCTGTAAAAATGACTGAGTTATAGACATTTTTGGGTTTGCTAAGTTTAATTAGTTGTGGTTGCCATCTTAAATTGGGTTGACTCAAAGAGTTAATCAGTTGTAGATGTAGTTCCAATGATTCCAATGACTTTCTGAGAGTTTCAATAAAATCTGCCCAGTGGTTCATGAGATACTTTGCTAACAGACACGAGACAAACAAAGGTTATTCAGTGATTGCTGGCCTTTCATGGAAGTAGGTGATCATTTTTTAAAATCCCCTTAGATGTAACTTTGATATGAAAAAAACAAACAACAGAAATATTTGATTTTTTGTAGAAATTACAGGGGGACAAATGGACCAATTTATCTTTGTTGTGATAGGTCCCAATTCAAACTAGGAAAAAAACTCCCTGAATAATATTTTTCTTTTTTTTTTTATAAAGGCAAGGCGCAAGGTTAAATGTCCTATGATTTGATGGTCAACAATATTTGTTTGCCATAAAATTAATTGTAAATTTTAGCAGTTATTCAGCAATACATTTTGATTTTTTTTTTCTAATGCCATCACTAAGTCAAAAAAATAAATTAAATTCATATCATCACAGAACTGCTAACACAACTTTGTTGTATGTTTAACATGTAATAAAATAGTGTACAATTGTCTGTGATTGTGGTAAGTACTAGAAGACCAGAACGCAGTTTAAATTAGGATTAGATGAACTCTGTAAACTGTTCTGTATTGTGTAAATGTTGGAGACAGGCTGTATTATGTGTCACTCAGATGCTGTAAATTAAGGGTAGAAATTTTCATGGTTTATGTTGTTAAATCACAGCCTTAAAGGAAAAGAAGATGGACTCTTCTGTGACTATCAAACAACGTTTTGTGGATAAATGTCATACATTTACATGATATAAATAATTTCTGACTGTTTGCTGTTTGTCACAAATTATATGTCTGGATATGTTTCTAACACATTTCAGTTTCCTTAAATACATCTTTGGCTTTAATAGAATCTGGGACCCCATTTTGTTTGCTGATGATTCTGACAACCAAAACTTTAAAAAGTCGACGATATAGATATAGATAGATATCTATCTATATCTATAGATATCTGTCTATATCTATAGACAGATATCTATAGATAGATATCTATAGATAGATATCTATAGATATATATAGAACAAGACTCGTCGGCTATATGTATGCTTGTGTTATACATTTTGATTTCACAATTGATTTAAACAAAGATCAATTTAGAGATTAAAAATCCATTATATAATTAAACATATTGCCCAGCACTTGGGGTATATATTATATATTAGGGATGACTTTCATCTACTACCTGACCAAATTCTATTTCATTTTTTCTCTAATTGACTGAGATGCAGCTATTTTTGTGTTTCCTAAGGTTGATTAGCTAAAGCGGTCATCTTTAATCGAACCATTTCCAATTGTTAACCAGATATACATGTATGTCCAAAGATTGGTTTCTGAGCGTTTCATTAAAATTTGTTCAGTGGTTAATAATATATTTTACGAACAGACAGACACTCTAACATTAATGCCAAAGTTTTAGTCAAATCTCTCATAGAATCTGTTAGAGCATAGAGTATGTGTTGGGCATGACTCGCAGTGACTACCACACCAAATTTTAGCTCTATGTCTGTATTATTGACAAAGTGATAGCCATTTTTGTGTTTGATAAGGTTGATTAGCTGTGGTTGCCATTTTGAATGGGTTAGACTCTTAAAGTTAATCAAATGGATGTGCACCCAGTGATTACTTTCTGAGAGTTTCATTAAAATCTGTCCTTTAGTTCACGAAATACTCTACTAACAGTCAGACAAATGAGCACACACACACCATGCATGATTGCCCACCTTTTGTAGCAGAGGGCAATAATACACAAACAAGAATTTTGGGAGTGGGAAGAAACAAACTAATAAAGTAAAATTCCAACAGTAACTGAGTAAAAAAAAAAGAGGTTCATAATGTGACTTCTACATTTTCAAAATTTCAACTACTGGTGAGTTGAAAAGGCAAGAAGACAAATAGAGGTAATAAAAACAGGAAGACATGATCAGTATACTAATTTAACTGTTTGGCAGTGTTTCACATTTTATAACAGTAGAAGAAAGGGTCAGAAATCTGTCTTACATATGAAAATATCCTTTTTCACCATTTCACCACCTCCTTCTTTAACATTTGGTTTATTTTAAAAACAAAATCAAAATTTTCCAGTCTTTTTTATATCGCTTTTCTGCATTTTTTTTTTTTTTTTAATTTTACAATCTGAGCAAAACATAAAGTGGAATCTTGGTACAGAAAACTTTTAAGTGTGTTTGAATAACACAAATAATTATGTCAGCATTTAGTGGGAAACAAGCCAGTCAATAAAGAAAACAACTTCAAGTTACTTGGTTTTTGTCTTTTATTTCCAATTTACATTAATTAAAACGTAACAAAAAACAAGTCAAGATCATAATAATAATAATAATAATGCTATTATTATTAATAATATTACTATTATTAATAACAAAAAATATACACAACCTCACACAAATGAGCCCTCTGTGCTGGCTTTGGAACATCAATCAAACACACCTGAAAAATCACTTCTGCATGTGTGTGTGTGTGTGTGTGGGGGGGGGGGTGGTGTGAACAGAGGGTCTGTGCTGTGTGAGGGGACTGATGGAAGGGAATAGAGGCAGGTGGGAGGGGGTCACAGCAAATCGGGGGCAGCAGACTGGGCTTTCACAACCAACCATAGATGTCATTATGATCCAAAATAGGTAATTTGAAAACAAATTGGCAGGGAATCAAAAAATTTGATTGATCTATGTGTTTTAATTATTAAACTGTGAGGTAGATTTAAAAAAAAAAGAAAAAATGTAAAAAAAAAATGTAAATTTGTTCCTAATTGCCTTCATTGTAAACACTACTCAGGGGCATTTTCATTCATAGAAAGGTGATAAAAGCAGAAGGGGTTCAAGTTTGGACTTTTGTCACGGTGAAATTCAAAATCCCAGGGCGAAATGATCTGTAAGAAACTGTATATATATGTATACACACATATACATATATATACATATATACAAGTCACTATTTGTGTATCTGTTTGGTAAAAAAATACAAACTGTTTTACAACAATAGCACCATTGATTTTTATTATAATACACAGTCATTTTTGATACACATTGTGGCGGCTGAAATAGGAACACCTGCACTCTCTACAGTACATAGTTAGACTGGTTTCAAACAAATATGTTTTCTTTAGTGGATGTGACACAGAAGTGATGGGATGGTTAGTAAAGAGGAGGAAGTAAGAGAAAAAACTGGTAGATGATTTTTATTTCATCTTAAATAAATGTAAGCAGGTTTATGTTTTTTTATTACTCTGCAACAAACTCAGTTCTCTCATACCTGATATCCAAACCTAAACAATAAATAAATAACTCCAACACATCGTACTCCCTCTTGTTCTCAGGTATGTTCCTTTATTCTCCTCATACTTCCTCCTTTTTGTTCACAAGAAATAGGGTAAATGGGAGGGGAGACTGCTGAGAGAAAATGGGGCTTTTAAGGGAATGGAGGGTGTCCATGGGGGAGATTTTGAAGACTGAAGGCAATGCTGGATGAATCACAAATGACAGTTGCTGGTGCCATTCAGTGCAGATATCCTACGGAGTTCGACTTGAAATAAAAACACTTTTTACTTAGAAAAAAGTCCCATTGAAAATAAAAGTGTCTTGATTTTTCTTTTTCTCTCTCATCTTTTTCTGAAGCGTGCTTCTCGTTCATTTTTTTTTATTTATTCTTTCCTAAAATTTCCACTTCTTCTTTCTCCTTTGTTTGATTACTCATTCTTTTACAAGAAGCAGACTGGCCCGACATCGACTCCAAACTCCTGGTCTGCTCCACCAATATCCATGGGAGCAATGTCCACGAGGGGAAGGCGAGAGGTCTTCTGCGACCTGTATTCGATCACTGTCTTGCCCCAGTGCCCTGTGTGTGTCTGTATAGAAGAAAAATATTTCACAAGTAGTTAGATGACCTTTGAGCTTTGTAGAACTGCACAAATTTAGATGAATTTACCATGTAATCACCAGGAATGAAAGAAAAAGCGCATTTCATGTGCGTGTTAGTAGGATTGCCTACCGTGCATCCATCCTCCATAACACTGTAGGTGAAGCGGCTGTTGCCCTCGGCTCTGATCTCCACGTCATTGGAGCCCTGCAGCAGCACGGCCTTCTTCAGGTTGCCTGTTGAGGCGTCCATGTAGGCCACGCTGTTCTTACAGTGGTAAGTGAGGTTTTGAGACGCCTCGGTGGACAGAAGTCTCAGGAACGTCATCTGAATGGCAGCAGTGTTAGGCGCCAGGCTGTCGTCACCATAGCCGAACTGCATTGGACGGATGATAATAATTTGGTTAACTTGACTTTCTGGATGTATAATTTATATGTAAATCACAGGTTTTTGATTGTTGCTACTTTTGAGAGTCACGAGTGTTGAACAATTTCACATCTTAGTCTTTAAATGGAGGTGTTTTTTTTTATTTTAATTTTGCTAATATTTTTGCAAGGACTTATCTTCATTTGCATTTTACAGTGGGCACAGTTCTCTTAAGAAATGACAAAAAATAAATGAGCTTTTTGTAGAAAATATATCTT
>JAOXNZ010000166.1:9897943-9913605 GCA_028566095.1 Kryptolebias brasiliensis
AAAAAGAAAATGTGAGAATACCATAACAAGACTGGAAAACCTGACCTGTTAATCAAATTAATTATCAACTGAAGGGGAGGGGGGGTTGATAAACTGGCTGATAATACTTACAGAAGGCCCAGGCAGACCAGAGAAACCTCTTTCCCCTCGCTGTCCAGGCAGACCAACAATACCGCGCTGCCCAGCCAGTCCCTGAGGACCTGAGGGACCTGGTGGACCCTGAGGGGAAAAACAAACAGCTGAAAACACAATTACTAGGATGGCATGGTGTTATTCATTTCTTTGGACTAGTGAGCATTTTGATAAGAAGCCACATACTTTCATTTTTGAAAATAATTACTCCAAGAACATGGAACAGCTGTATATTTTTTGTCAGTCGCAGCATCAGACTGAATTTGTCCATCAGCTCTCTGTTCTGCATCATCCTCACCTCCACAGGCTGCCCTATCAAAATGTCTTGCACCTCCCTGAAACCATGTTTGCAATGAACACCTGACTCTAAGTGACAGCTGAGACACACCAGAAGGCAGACAAAAGCTTTGATGTGATGAAACAGGATTCAAGATTTTACATACAGGATGAAATCTATAGGAAGGAGAGACACAGCAGCTGCCTCAGTGTATGAGAGGGCGATCCTCTGTGACATGGGCTGTCGTTACCCTGACAGGACTCGTCATGTGTTTATGACTGGTGTGTATGTGCGACTCTGAGTGCTTGGAAGGTAAAAGCCTGGAGTTCCATCATCAGACTGTCTTTGGATTGTGCTGCCCGGCGACGTCATGTGTCTTAGTCTGCTATTAAAGTCCGTGATGTACACTGACAGCTCTGTGTATGAATGTGTACTGGGTCTATTACTGCTAAAATTGGCTCTCTACGTTGAAAGAAACACACAAAAGGGGCCAGAGTTATTTTTGTCTTCTGAGTAAATTTAGTTTTTCTTTGGAGAAGATAAACAAACACCCATATGTCTCGGTATGTGGGTGTTGCAGAAACCAAATATGTCAAGATTAACAAGGCCAGAAAGTTCCAGATTATGTAAAAAATCTCTGTGTTGGGTGTTTTTGTGGTACTCACAGGAGGACCATCCTCTCCAGCATCTCCTTTCTCTCCTGGAGTTCCTGCAGCACCACGAAGCCCAGCGTCACCCTGTCTGCCTGGAGGTCCAGAATCTCCTCTCACACCCTTGGGTCCATCTTTACCAGCAGGCCCGGCAGGACCAGATGGTCCAGGATTACCCTAGACACAAATACAATTTATAGAAAATCCTGCATTATTAGAAATATAGAATAAATAATAGGAGATTTATGTTAAAAGGGACACAAATAGACTGCACTAACAAAACAAGGAGGTATATTTTTGTCATCTATATGGCTCCAAATACTATCTAACACATGCTGTTTACCAGCATTGGACTTTGAGATGCTGTCCCTCTTTGAAGCTAAATAGTAATAATCTAAACAACACCCCACTGTGTTGGACAAATTGCTTTGGAAGTGTGTGGGTGCTGGCGCAGTGAGAGAGAATGATTTACATTTTCTTTAAATCAGGAGGCATTTAGAAAAGCAACCTCTCCTGCTACACACCAAATAAATCAAATGCTTTTCTCTTTTTATGTTTCTTTTATTGCAGGACATTGCAGGAATGAATTTTGAAAGATTAAAAAGATGGATGAAAGATGGATGCAAGTTGACGTTGAACTTACGTTGGGACCAGGAGGTCCAACCCGGCCAGCAGCTCCAGGGAAACCAGTAGCACCCTAACAGAGAATAGATTTATTCAAGCAAAGACAAAAATTCATTTGCAAAACAGTGGATCCATTGCAGCACCAGCCGAATGTAAAGCCGTTTAGCAACTTCAAAAAACTAAATGTGAGACACAAAGACAAAAGTTGACTTACAGGAGGTCCCTGAGCACCACGAGCACCTTTAGGTCCAAAAACCCCTGTAGGACCCTGGAACAGAAAATATTCTGTGCATTACAATGTGAACTGTTGTTTTCTGCTTCATGTGGGGTTTTTTTGTGCATCAGCGAGTCTTTTATTTTACTTGTGTGGCACAAAAAACTGACAAGGTTAACTGTCACTGAGATCTTCTGTTAAATCCATAAATGTTCAACAAAGAGATGAAAAAGGAAGTTTCTGCTGAACCGAGCATAGAAAACATGATCTTTTTTCAGTGAAATGTCAGTCATTCAATGTCTTTTATATTTATAATGTTCATTTTGAATAAAACACAAACATCCCTATCTTTGGTCTACTCTAGACAAAGATAACAAAAACAGTAAATGTTATGCAGCTTTGCAGCACAGATAAATACAACAAGGACACTTACTGCAGGTCCAGGGGCACCAGATGGTCCTTGGGGTCCAGGGGCACCAGCGTCTCCCTTCTGTCCAGACTCTCCCTGCTCTCCCTTGATTCCAGGCTGACCATCAGCACCCTAAAAGAAAAACCCAAACAGATGTGTTTTCTTGTAATTGTTGGTTGCCTTTATCACACAGGAGCTGGACTACAAATCCAGGTCAGAATATCCTCTACAGTTTTAATTGTGTTTATTAGTTAATCTCTCTGTTTGTGTAATGCTGTAGTACTTTTAGTTGATGATATTGATATTATAAAATAAAATTATGAATGATAATTTTCAACTTGAAGTCAGTTTGGTGTAGCAGAAGTTTGATTAATATTTTAACGTCCTCAAGAGTAAAACCAACACAGGCTTCAATAAAGCTGCGAATGATTTTAGTGACATGCATGTCTGTTATCAGTCATGACAAGCTGTGATGTGATGTAAGTTGTGAACTATTTATATTTGTATATATATTGACAGACGTCGTAGTGGCATTCACCTTGACACAAAATCGATAATTAATCATAGTGTAACCTGAAGGGGGAAAAAAAGCCCTGAGATGGATTTTATTATAAGAAACAAACCAAAGAAACTCATTTGGAAGGTTGCTGTTTATGAAAACCATCTGTTTAATGTCTGTCAAGAGGCTTTGGGAAAAAGTAATTGAACTAAAGATGCTAGGATATCTGACAGTCTGCAAACTAATATCTTTCCATATAATTATGCTCCATGGAAACATGACAGAATAATGAACTGATGGAAATTATAAACAGTGACAAAGGAAGCTAAACCTCTAAGTTTCAATTTCAGATAGCAGCAGCAAAAACAAAATCAGGAGCTAGATAGCTCCTGATTTTGTCAGGAGCTAGATAGCTCCTGATTTTTGTTAGATGAATAAAAACATACTTACGGTTTCTAACGTTTTCTCTTTAGTGTAGTGAATAAAATAAACTTTTTTTTCTTTTTCCTATATTTCTTGTGTTTTGGTACAATGATAAATGTTCAGGTAAACGTGCCTTTTTTGAATGTTTTATTGTACAAAACTATATGTATGCACACATTTTGATGACATTGTTTCAATCTTCTCTCCTTTTTGTAGGAAAATTTAGAGCTAAACTTAAGTTAGAGGTTAAAACATTTTATGAAACTGATCACATGTGAGCAATCCTTGGTTCAAAACTACATGCTATGCAGAAACATGCCTGTGGTGACATGAAAACCAGCTCCAATCCACTTAAAATACTTTAATTTAATTTACTATGGTAACTTAAATTTTTTGACAATGAAGTACATTTTAAGATCTATAACAAGGAAATTGAACTAAATATTTTAATATAATATTTCTGCAGGAGTTCTTTAAGTAAGGCACATTTTATATTTTCACTACAAATTCTAAACTGATTGTTATCCTCCTGACTACCAGGAAAAAAATATTGTCCAATCACAGTGTTTTTTAAATTCCCCTATCTTTGTAAGGTAATTAGCCTCACCCCTTCAAATGGTATCATTGAAATGCCCTAAATGTCCTCTGTATATAGCAAAAGGAGTTAATTCAGTACTATGCAGTGTATGGGAGATATCAGGTTTACAAATGTCCTCCACAGAAGACAGATTTGAACTACTGCTAGTCAGGAGGATATTACAGCAGCATTTTTAAGAAGTTGGAAAAAGTGTAAATAAAACAGATCATCAGTGAATCATTTGAACAGTAAATTTGACTGAAAATAGTACAGAAAACATTTTAAATGTCACCTTTTGATTACATCAAAACTAATTGAATTTCTACCAGCAACACATTTGAAAACAGCTGGTGCCAAAGCAAGAAATAATAAGAAAAGACCGGGGCGAGTTTAGAACTCTGTGAGAGACTGTGTGGACAAAAACTGAGCATCTTATCAACAGCACATAAAATCATCAAAAGAGTCAAATTATATGGAAAAGTCTCTGTGCACAAGGACTGACACGGTGAACGGCAAATCTATACTGAATCTCTGTTATCTCCAGGCCCTCCGGCAGTAATGCAAAACAAACAGTAATTTCCGCTGTGCAAATCAGAGCACTTCTGAAATAAACTGTCTGTAAGGATACTGTGTTGCCATGTAAGTTTAAGAGAAACAGGACAGTGCTGTGCAAAAGTCTTGAGTCCTCCCTCATTTCTTCAGGTCTTTCTTTCAAGAATACGTTGTTGTGATCTTTTACAGTGCTCTTAATCAACAATTATCCAAGTTCTCTGAAGATCTTTCAATTTTTCTTTGGATATTGTTTACATTTTCACTCATTTTCAGTCTACTTCAAAGGTTTTTCAAGAATGGCCTTGATTTTTTTCATATTGAATCAAATTTAAAATTCTCTTTAAATGTTTCTCACTTGTAACATTTTATAGGTTGTCTATACACTTTGTGCATGAATAAAATAAAGTTACACATTTGTTTAGATCCTTGCAATAATGATTATGTATGATTCGACTAAAATGAATAAACTAAAGATAGTTTTCAAGTCACAATATATCTTAGTTAATAATCTGTAACTCTAGGGTCATGTTTTTTTTTCCAGAAATACAATATAATTGTCATGTTGATGATTGTTTTATTGTCAAACTTACAGGAGGTCCAGCAAACCCAGCAGGTCCAGGAGGTCCAGTCTCTCCTCTGTCGCCCTGGAGGATAAATAGAGAAACACAAAGTTTAGGTTAAGTCATAAAAGTCTAACTTCAACCCAGAAAACATCTGCTTAACTCCACCATCTCTACCCTTTTAAAATGTTTCCGTAGCAGAATTGATAATCAATTTTAACTTAAAAAAAGTATTTTCTACCCTTTTTCATTTACCATTAAAAATCAAAATATAAGAATTGTTTCCTTTAGATAGATATGGTTTGTCACTATTGTTATACCATAGTAGTGCACAAGCAAATTACTAATTACTGTACATTAGATCCTTGTTTTTGTACCATCTTGTCTGTATCCTTAAAAGAGCAATGCTGCACTTGTAGTGGTAAAAATATACTTTATTCAAAAAATATACCCGTATAGAACAACTATGCAGACCCACAGTCAATATAGAATCACCAGTTTAAATAGATGTTTTCGAGACAGAAGGAGGTTTTATTCTAAATAAAACCCACCGAGGAGCAGAGAAAAAACACACCCCCGCCACTCAGAAAGGCTTCAACAAAGACCTGAACCTGAATCTTTTTTACTTCGATGCAACAGTACAAATGGCCACACCACTGTACCTCTATCAGCCTATACCTTAAGTTTATTAAAAGTACAGTCATGGACCTTTGGTGTCAGAAATAACCCTCTAACTTTAAAATGAAATAAAGTTCCACAGTAAGTGCCTAAAAACTATTTGCACATTTTCCCAGGTACTATTCTGATAACTGTGCCTAAAAAAACAAAAATAATCCCCTCACTGTTTTGAATGTTGTACAAAATATTCTTATTTCTAAGTTAAACTTAGAAACAAACTTCACTGAACTTCACTTTTAAAATAAACTGATATCAGCAAAACTGCAACACTTACAGGAGCACCGCGAACACCAGCAGCTCCAGATGGTCCAGCAGGCCCAGATTCACCCTACAAGAAGCACATAAACCATCATCAGTGATAAATGTCAACCTATAAATAGCAGTTTTACATGCAGTCGGTGGCATTCTTACACTTAAATACTGATATATTGCAGTTATGATGCAATTTCCAGAAAAAAGAAATAACACTCACCTTCTCACCGTTTGGCCCAGAAGGTCCAGGAGGACCAATGGGACCAGTGAGACCCTACAATCAAATTCAAAATTTGCAACAATTAAACATTTAGAACATAAATTCAAAGAGTTCTGTCTGTATTCAGCCTTTTTTTTTTCCCTCCATAAAATCTAGAATAAATGGCAGTCACGCACTCTGCCACCATCTTTGCCTGGAGCACCTTCAGGTCCTTTTTCTCCAACGTCACCCTACGTGGATTAACAAAAGAAAACAGTCAGGCACAGAGAATATGTGTGAAACTCAAGCAGATAAAAAAAATCTACATATTTAATATATACATATTCCTTTTTTTAAAGACTTGGTTTCCATTCTAGCTTACTCTGTCTCCTTTGGGTCCAGGAATGCCAGCACCTCCTCTCTCTCCAGGCATTCCCTGCAGGCCCGGGGGTCCCTGAGCTCCTGCAGTACCAGCAGGTCCAATGGCTCCCTGTTACAGATCAGAAAAAAAAGAGATGAGTTACTGCAACTGCAGCAGAGAGTTGTGACACAGACTAAAATATAAACTTTAGGTTTCTATATAAGGAATGTATGTGTTTATGCACTTATAGCAGGTGTCGCCAAATTATTTGAAACAAACATTTTAAATGTTTTGACACTTTTAAGATGGCTTTTGCTAAGACTTTACTTTTTTTTTTTGAAATGTCAAAAATGTAAAAATGGTGACATCTCATAGCAAGAACATGTCTGCAGTAACAAAAGAGCCATGCCAATCTTTGTTACGGCAGGTTGTGTTCAAGGCTATCCAAAGACTGAAAGAAAATAACAAAGTTTCATATTTTGAAGATTCTAATTAAGCAGAACAAGAGCTATTAATTAATTAGTCTTAGATCAAAAACATTATTTTATATAGGCTTACCTTTAATTCTGTATTTGCCAAAGACAAGAAACTTTTATCAGAATATAATCTATTCTACAGATCAAAGCAAAGAAAATGAAAGCAAAAGCAGACTTTGATTTTTTTAAGTGGCTCCACCAGACCCACTCCGGATTCTAACTAGAAAGACTTGTCATCAGTGCTTTTCGCTGCAGCCTGAGATACAAAAACACAGCAACACAGCATCTGCTTCCTATCTTGAGTCATTACGACTAACAGCAGGACTCACACAACAGTCATTTTTGGGCTGTTGGTACTTAGAAACTGCTGTTTATTCTAACTTAAAGGGACAGATGACTGAAATACAAAGCTGTGAGGCTTGTGCAGCAAATGATTCTGCTTTAATACCAACCTACAGACTGTCTGTTCAGCCTCCCACCCCCCTCAGTCAATCCCCATCACATACATGCTGGCTCTAATCCTCATCCTCTCTATCCGCTCTGGTTTGACCTTACGGGGAAAAAAAATCTATAACGTGGGATTAAAATCTGAGCTGATAAACTAAAAATGTGAATTGTCATTGCTTTGAGCTCTTCCTCTGCTCACTGTGCAGTGGGGACAAATTACTGCTGTGTCTGGAAACCAAGACAAGGAAGTGAAGGACTTCACTGGAAATATAAGGATATTCTTTTTAAAACACAAAGATTTTATGATTTTAAAATGTAAGATTTGAATGATTTTAGATTGTTTAGATTTAGGAAAAATATGGGGTGATGAACTGGGAGTGACATATTGCGCAAAAATCTTGAAGCAAATCTTAATTTCTTTATATTTTACTTTCTACATATTTCATATTCTAAGGATCCAGACATTTTTTTTTTATAATTTAAAGTGGTCTTGAGCAATGTTTCATCAGGCTTTCTAAATGTCTTTGTTTTTTTCTTTGAAACTCGGATGCTTTTTTCACTTATTTTCAGTTCAATAACTGACCACTCAACTCTGACCTATGAACCATTCAGGCATAAAAAAAGGGATTAAATGGGATCTTTTGGAACTTTGTTTCTAGCATCTTGTCACAAAGATATAATTTGCTACAATTTCTTCAGCTTGAATCTATGAAAAATAGCAAATATATCAGAGTTTGACACATAAATGGTATTTTAGCACCAACAAGTGTATTCCCTAAAAGCTACTAGCTGAAAACTTGGCAACTGAAGGACGGTGCATCGCTTAAAACCTGTAACCAGATTTTGTTTAATTTTTTTCTTAACTTTTAAAGATAGAATTTTCAGATACTGTTCATCTGCTGTAGTAATCACTACATTGACCTCCACGTGTTCACTTTCCTCATTTTTTAAGCATACACTTCACACTATGTTGTCATGGTCAAATACAAAACTTGGACAGAAAAGAGTACAAAAGCAGCCAAAGGCCAAGGAAACACTTTGAAAGACTTTCAGAACGACTGGAAAACTATTTATTGAGACCACTTTAAAAGAATACAAGAAAGTCTGGCTTTTTGAAAATAAATTAAAGAGAAGTTAGGAGGATTTTGACCCTTTGTCACACCTAAACTGAATTATTCTCTAAATCTCATGGTAAAAAAAAAAATCAAGTTGAGTAAAAAAAAAAAATCAAGCAGAACTTCATTAATCAGAAACACAATTTCTATTTTGATCTCCTGTTAATCGTTTCAGACCCAATAACTCTAATTTGGGAATTGCTGCCTCTGAGCCACAGAGGCACTCCAAAGTTATTTCCCTGCTATATGATGAAATGTTGATCATCAAGAGCACTGAACGGGGGTGCTATCATGGCCCAAATGTAATACAGACTTCTATGAGGCAATCACTCTGATAAACCACAAGCAAGATATTTGAGTTTTTTACATCCTTGGTAGTTAGAATAATTAGTTTTATTTTTTTACTATAACATATTTATAATAAAAACACAGAATCTGCACAAATCAACTTCTAAATCCCTGAGGTAATTATCAGCCAGTTGTGTGTGTGCTGTTGCATTCAAAAACTTATTTTCTAGTGAGTACCCTTCATGGAACAGTGTATAATAATTTGAACGCTGCCCTCTGATTGCTGAACTCACTTTGGGTCCGTCGGTTCCGGGAGTTCCAGGCAGGCCTCGGGGTCCCTGCAGACCTTGAGGGCCAGCAGCTCCTCTCTCTCCAGGGAAACCACGCTCTCCCTTAAAAAAAGGTCACAGCAATAATTAACAGCACATCTAATAATCATCAGACCAGACTTAGGGAAATCAAATGAGGTCTGTGAACTTACTCTGGGTCCAGTGGCACCAGCAGGCCCACCCTCTCCAGGAACACCCTTACAAGATAAGCAAAGTAGAAAAGTTAGAATAATATCAAGGTGTTTGAATGTTCAATAAAACAAACTACTATTCTGTTACAGGATTAAATGTAGGTATGTTCTTGACTGTCTAACAGCAACAGACAGGAAAAATTAAACTCAGTCAGAAGAGAAACTAAATATAAGCAAGAGAAGCATAAAAGGGATCATCCGTTATGTAGCCTTTTCCTCTTTAATTTGACAGAATGACTAATAACTGTGGAAATAATTATCAACTCATAAATAGTAAGAACATATAAAGGGTGTATGTCTTTATAGCTCATTATACAGCAATTTAAAACAGCTGTGGAATAAAAACAGGAGAAGTACTAATGGTCATGGTAATGGTAATGCTGCGACTTTTTCTGCTGACATGATGTGAGCTTTACAGTCATATTTCATCAGAAAAGAAGCGCACCAACCTGGTCTCCAGGTTTGCCTCCTTCTCCAGGAGGTCCAGGAGGTCCAGGAAGACCCTGCAGAAGAAGGACAGAAGAAGAAACAGTCAGCAAGAATAATCCATGAAGGCATCAAACACAAAGCTGTAGATTTACAACAATGTTTAAGTATAAAAAACAATGTTGTGTTTTTCTGTTGCGCCACAAACAGCGGATATCTAAAACTTATGCTCTTGCTTGTAAGTGTTCACAGAATTATCCTTTGAAAATCCTCTTAACTTTAACCATCAATTTTTATCAGAAAGCCTGGCCAAAATAAAACAGAACTTAGAAGAATATTGGGAAAAACTGAGAGACATTCTTATTTGTAAAAATGTTTAAATTGCTGCACAGTTGTTGATACTCTTTTAAGCTAAGAAAAAAAAAAATTTTCATAGTCTAACAAGCCATTTAAAATAAAAGTACACAGACTGACCTGGAAGCCAGATGGACCGGGCTGTCCTTGCTCTCCTCTCTCCCCAGCAGGGCCCTGAACAGATAATCCACAGTCCATTATCATCACATTTTATTGGCAAGATAATTTCTCCGAATTCAATTTAATAGGTACAATAATAGGAAATTATGATTTTTTTTTTAATGATGCAGCTCTATTATCATTAATCATGAATAATTTATCATATGATTTTTATGTTGGTTAGACTTTTTCAGTGCACTGAAACACAAACCCTCAAACGGGCTGAGGGTCTTTGAGTCTGTTATCCAACCTCATAATGTCCAGACATGAGCGTCAAGGACTTTTTTTCCCCAGACAAAGCTATTGTAGAGGCCATCTGGGAAATCAAGATACTGAAGGGTGGTTCTAAGTGCAGACTTAGAAAAGGAGATAAAATCAGTGTTGAAGCTATACAGAGTCGGAGGGGGAAGATGGAGATACGTACAGCAGGGCCAGGGGGTCCAGCGGCGCCGGTTTCTCCATCTTTGCCAGGCAGACCCTGAGGAGCGGGGACAGATAAATATCAGGAGTTAACGCAGAACCAAAGGTGATGCTATTAGCCGCACAAACTTCTCAGGACTTTTCAACACAATCACTAAGTGTAGCCACAAATAAATGTGTTGCAGTTACAAGATTCTGTTTCAACAAGTTTAAAATTACTCACTGTAATAATATTTTTTTAATTTAAAACAGTCTAAACTTCTTTCACATGCTATATTTGTCTGGCTTCCAAACAACAGAGAACATAAAGCTGCTTTTCTATTTTTATGTACCTGATTAACTCATATTTTAAATAGGTACTTATTATTTGCAATGAAGAATTCACAAGAAGCAATCATGAAATGGATATATGAGGTAAATTATATATTAAAAATTTAAACAAGCTCATTATTGGCCATATGATTTATTACTGCAGTCCAATTCAAATCTATATGGATGTTGTGTGCTACTTTTAGCAAATAAAGTCTACTTACTCTTAGACCATGAGCTCCAGCCAGTCCTTTCTCACCTGACTTGCCAGGTTCCCCCTAATAAAAGAGACACAATGAGAGATGGTGCATGTGCTGGTGCACATTACATAAAATGAAGGTCCTTAAGAGCATGGCAGATAGTATAGATCAGGTGTAATTTTATTTATTCAGAACAGCATTTGAGCACGGACAAATAAGATATCAAATATCGGAACTGTCTTGAAATAATATGTCAAACAGAAGAAAATTCTTGCCATGACACGAGTACTTACATTTGCTCCTTTGGGTCCAGGAAATCCCATGACACCAGGCTGTCCACGGGCTCCCTGAGGGCCTGGGGGTCCTGGACGGCCATCCTCACCAGGAGCTCCCTGATGAAGGGAAATTAGTTTAGTTACAAAGATCCAGCGTTACAAATCACAGAATCTAAGTAATGAACAGTAAATGTGATTATATCATAATAAATGCTGTACACCCTTGATTTAGTCTAGAGGTTTGGAGTGGCTGCGAACCAAAGTTAAAGTGAAGAAGAAGAAAAAAGCCTAAACTGACATTGGCAGTATAATTGACAATAAACTGTAGTTACGCCATGAAAAAAGAGTACTTACAGAGGGTCCAACTTTGCCCTGAGGTCCAGCATCACCAGGACGACCAGTCAGGCCCTGACAGAGAAGAAGAACAGAAACAGAACTGAAACCCGGGTGAATCAGCGGATCATTCAATCCAAGAAGAAATCTTCTGAAGAGGGGTCGGAGCGCAGAACATATGGTAATGTGTAAAATCATTTACACCTCTGATTATCTGTGTGTAACAGTTCAACATCTGATGGAAATGACTAAAAACTGACACATGAATGAGAACACTGATGTGCAGTGTAAACAAATAATGATGACCGGCTGTGCAGTGGTAAAATAAATACATTTAATACAGACACTGTTCAGTAAAAAACTAAATGTTTGCATATTTTAGGGATACATT
Organism: Kryptolebias brasiliensis; assembly: GCA_028566095.1. NCBI lineage: Eukaryota > Metazoa > Chordata > Actinopteri > Cyprinodontiformes > Rivulidae > Kryptolebias > Kryptolebias brasiliensis. The sequence goes on from JAOXNZ010000166.1 coordinate 9,910,064, forward strand.
TAAAGAGGGATTTCACATGTGAAAGATTAATTAATCTTCAGTAACAGCACACATCCACAAAATGTGTGCTATAATGTATTTTATTGTTCTGATGAAACTTTTAAAGAGATGTTTATGTTTACCAATTTTACCTGTTTAGATCCTGTAAAAGTTCATACATGAAAAAAAAATCTGCAAAGACTTTTCAAGCTGAGGAATTGTACTAGTTTTTAAACCTGCCTCAGGTTATATCACTTGATTTAGTCTCATCTTGGTCAAAAACACGAAAGTATATATAATATCTGGAGCTAGTACTAAATTAACTTCTATCAATAAAAGACCAAAATTTCAAACAAACAGCTTTAAAGTTAGTGTCAAGAAGACAAGTAGACACTGTCCCAAAATGAGTGGGATGACATTTTATCCTTTAAACTGTCTTGCTTATATATCTTTAAAGGTTGGTAGAGTGAAATTTGACGTAAAAAGAAGTATTTGATGTTGCTGGGGATCAGGGTTGTTTATGGTCAGACATCATTTGCTGCTCAGAGAACTGTGGATCAGGGGAACATACTGAAAACAGGCAGCAGAAACTGATAAGATTTAGTTTGATTAAATTGGTTTGCCGCATTTGATATGTAGGTTAGAACATTGGAAATATTTTGAAACTGAAAAGTTTAGTTTTATGTTGGAAGATGATAAAATTCAGAGCTATAGCAACTCATCTCATGCAAACTGATAAACAAGCTTCCCATGTTTTGTCAAAATATGGATTTCAAAAACATGGTTTTCACAGGATAAATGTGACATAAAAAGAACTCAGCTAAATAATACTGTGTAAAATGATAACATAAGCAATCAGCAATATTTTAAAGAGTGGATGAAATTTCTTTCTGCATATGTGATTAATAACAGCAGGTTCAGTAAAAAAAGTTATGATCTCCAAAAAAATCTTACCCTGGCTCCAGGAAGACCAGACTCTCCAGGACGGCCAGGGTCACCAGTGGCCCCTTTGGGACCACTGGCTCCAGGGGGTCCACGCTCACCAGGGGCTCCCTGAGTAAGGAGGGAAAGAATAAAGCGGAGGGTCAATTGCTGATTTAGTGACGCAGTTTTCTCATCCAAAGGGAACCAGTTTCTGTTTTAAAAGTGTGCAGCAGTTTCATTGACCTGCTGGAAATAAGAAGATTAAATTCTGAGGGATTCATTTAGTTTAAAATGAAGCTGTCTGTGGGAAGATAATGTTAAATGAGATGTTGGCCCTGGTGATACGGGACAAGTAGGTCAGTGGTGCATGATTGGGCTGTGAGCCATGCTGCCACCATGTGTTCAGAGAGTGGAATTACATAGATCACTGCTGAAAAGAAGGAATTTCACGTAAATTCATAGAAAATAGGAGTAATGGCCAATGTTGCTTTATATAAAAAAAAGTCCTTTAATGCATCTTTAAATAGGCAGTGATCTGAGCTCTGAAAAAAACTCTGAGGAGCATGGAGGCTCATTACACACACTATTAACCATGCTATTTATTTGTAACATGCTTGGTACTACTTAATTTGATTTGAGAATTATAATGAGTGTGTGATGTGAAAAATCTTTTAAAATGTCTACAGGGACACCTGAGTAAATTAAGTGATTAGAATTGGCAAGTCAGTATTATTTTTGCTTGCTTTATTTATTTTATTTTTATATGCTATTACTTCGGTGCAATTGTGAATAAAATTTAAGTCCTAATAAATATTGTACAACTATGGAAGAAAACCATATTTTAGGTGTTGAAAATGTTAAGAAGATGTTTGGTAAGAAATGTGGGCATTTATGAGCTGTTATTTCACTATGTTCAGACTATTTGTTTAGTATTAATCTTTTCTCTTGAGAGTCTGATACAAACAGTCAGTATGTTTTTCTTCATAATTGGCTATTATCATTTTATCTTCTATGTATTTGGTTTCAGCAGCTTCAAATAAAGACATTTAGAAAAACAGATATTCTCATTTATATTCATAAAACAACTGCTTTTGTAATGTTTGTTTTTCCTACTGTTCTACTTTATTTTAGACTCTTGATATAAAAACAATAATTGACAGAGTGAGTATCTGGGTTTTACAAAGTTCTCTCATTAATTCTGACGTATATGTTTACAGAAGAATCACTTAAACTAGGCTGATTGGCTTAGTTAGTTAAACTGCAGCTTTATTAATTTCCAAAAGCCTCTACATAAAGATGTCCTATTGAACTATTATCTTACTTCCCTTCATGATGCCTGAAAATGAATCTTTTTGCTTTTTATTTCCTGCAAATCTCCTCTGCAGGTCTCCATCAGACCGCCCAATGGTTAAATTTTTCTTTAAAAAATATGATCAAATATTCAGTAAATTGTCTTTAATTCAGTTTAACTGCTGTTACTGGTTGTTTTGTCTTTATGGATAATTAACTCAAGACTGCTGTCCACTATGTTGAATGACGTTTAATGGGAACACCGTTTGTTTTTCATTATTTACTCTATTATCATTTTCTTAAATTTTTTTCTGACATGTTGAAAATAAATAAACTAATCTCATACTAAATGGAAATGATCAGCAGCCAGATCACAAAATGAAAACTTGTGAAAAGCAAAAGATTTTTAAGAGAAGAAGTTAGTCTTTCTTTTATTAATTTTTTAACTCTTTATGATTGAATGTGAATATAAATCTGACATATCTGATCAGATTTGTCTAATTTCTTACATAGATCCGAATGAAAGCTTTTTTTGGGGGTCTTATTTTAGCATTATGATCCTCACCTTAGGACCAGCCAGACCATCTTGACCAGGGAAACCACGATTACCAGGAGCTCCCTAAAAAAAGCACAGAATTTCAGCTTTGGTTTCATCACAGCAGCATCCTATCACTACATTTCAAGTAGAACTTTAAGGAGTTTTGTAGGTAGCACGCTATAAAATAATGAACTTTACTTTTTAAAATTCAAATTTGGCTGAATATACAAACATTTAAAATTAAGATATGGTGACAAATGTGCAGTACACACCAGTACACTAGTTATAAAGCAGAAAAAGAGTAAAAACTAATCAGCAAAGTGTCATTTTGTATTTTGAGATGCTTTTCAAAAAACAGTGATTCCATGATGCTTACTCTTTCTCCAGGAGGTCCAAGTGGTCCAGCAGAACCAGGCTCACCCCGGGGTCCTCGCTTGCCTTCTTCTCCTTGTGGGCCATGAGCTCCCTGAAGCCCAGGTGGTCCCTGTTGGCAGAATGTGTTGGTACAAAAACAGATGAGTTCGATGAGTTTGTACTAATGAAAAGGTAAGAAGCCTGTCTGAGAGGGGAGCATTAATCTCCAGGAATAATAAGAAATGGTTTAAAATGTTAATTTTAAACAATATTGTGTCCTAGTCTGAATATAGTGACACAGATGAACCATCAGACAAAGAAAAAGAGGAAAGTAAGCAAATAAAATGAAGAAAAGTAAAATATAACAAACTCACAATTTCTCCTTTAGGTCCAGCCTCTCCTTTAAACCCTGGAATACCGAGATCTCCCTAAACACAGAAAGAGGGGAGCAAACAGA